>OX392465.1:14253003-14771742 GCA_947623515.1 Neoascia interrupta
AGGTATGGATCCGAGTCAATGTTGGCCCCTTGGAAAGTTCGGACATCCATGATACTGGAGGAGTGCCTTGCGTCGATCGCAATATGGTCAATCTGGTTGACAGTTGATTGATCGGAAGATCTCCATGTCCCTTTGTGGATATTGAGATGCGGGAACTGTGTACTAGCTACCACAACGTGTCGCCCCGCAGCAAAGTCAGCCTGAATCCGTTATCGGAGGTCGTGTGTTGCAGGCTGTGCTTTCCGACAATACGACCAAAGATGACCTCCCTTCCTAGCTTGGCACTAAAATCGCCTAGGACAATCTTAATGTCGTAGCTAGGGCATTGCTCATAAGTTTTGTCCAGGAGCTCGTAGAACATATCTTTGGTCTCGTCATCTTTCTTCTCTGTGGGGGCATGTGCGCATATCAGGCTAATGTTGGCGAATTTAGCCTTGATGCGGATCGTGCGAGGCGCTCGCTTACAGGGTTGAAGCTCAAGACTTTTTGCCTAAGTCTGCCTCCAACAACGAAACCACATCCAAATAGGCGCTGTCTTTGATGCCGATAGCAGTCGCCGTAGTAGATGTCGCAGTTTTTCATCCTTCTTTTGCCCGGCCCGTCCCACCGCATTTCTTGGATGGCAGTAATGTCTGCCTTGCAGTGGTTAAGGGCCTCCGCTAGTTGCTCTGCTGCACGTGGTCTGTTAAGAACCTAACATTCCACGTGCAGATCCGGAGCTCGTTGACCTTTTCTTGTTTGCATTGGTCGTCAACAGTAAATCCGTCCGAATCCGAGGCTTGTTTCTGCTTCGTGACTGGTGTTTCTTTACGTGGCCGGAAAAGTCACCCCGACGGCATGACCCCCAACCTGGAGGACCAGATCCTTTGCTTTGCTCTAAGGACGGAGAGCCGGATAGCCCGCTCCTTATAGGTCTGAGCTCCGAATACGTCGTAGTAGCCCATGTAAGGTGTTCACTAAGTAGTTCGGCCTGACTGGTACTATGGACGCCACCGTTGATTCTATGTGGGGAATTCCTCCTTAGTGGGAACACTCCTCTCCCCTCTCTCGTCTGCTACCCCCAACAACCTTCCAAAGTGGTTGGAAACCAATCTCCAGTTGGGGTACTAGGCACCCGGTGTTCACCACGGGGAGGTGAGAGTAGGAGTTGATTTGGTTTTTGGTTTAAACTGCTTAAAAATATTAATTACGAAAATAATTTGATAAATTTTTTAGTAGTGCAGAACATATTTTGAATTTTTTTTATGAATAGGTGCATTTAAACTGTGTTCTGTTAACTTATAGATGAATGCTTAGAATAAGGAGTTGAATTGCTATATTATTTTTTTGTCTTCGAATAATTTCATGAATAGTTTCGTTTTAATTATTACTAGTTTATTTATCCAATTGCAGAAAGTAATCGAAATGAATAAATTTACGTTTCAAGTGGACAAGAAATAAAAGAACAAACGTAGGGCATAGACATGGATAGTGTTTTTATTCACATGAATCGAATTACAGAACCCTACGCTCAAAAAGAAATATCACGCGATTGCGTGAAAAAATTCAGAAAAATGTATTTTTGTTCGTTTTCTAATAAAAATTTCAATCACACACGCATAATTTTTTTATTTGATTAAAATGAATTGTTCCTTAATAAAATGTTATTTATTTGCGAGTAATTGCAAATAATGATCTAAAATTAGTGGCATAAATAAAACCAAGTCAAATGATTTATTTGAAAATGTATTATTTTTATTCGATTATAAAAATTCAAATAACTTCGGAAGGTACAAATTTAAAAAAGGGGTTTAACTTTACAAAAGAAACTACATTAGCAAGAGATTTTGTTCAATATAAGCTCTTGCAGTAGTTTAAAGTTTTAACTGGCTTACTGGACTGCGCTTATAGCTATATCCGGTTCGATGAATGCAATCATATTACTAGCCAATGGATATGATTGCAGTGCTGGTTTTGAGTAAAAGTTGCGTGGTAAAGCCGCGTTGTCACAAGCAACGTAAAAACAGTAACAGAAAACAGAATCCCATTCACTAGCAACTGAAACCTAAATTCGCGGAATGCATTTTGCGTTGCTAATGTATGAAAATCTTGTTCCTTGTGATAACGCGTCTTAAGTCTTAACTGACAAAGTCACAGATACAAAGTGAAACAGATCTTAACGCCAGAAAAAGGTGATCTTATAAACAAGAGATAAATCAAAGATCGGTTCACATTCTAGACCCCAGTATTGTATATGCTTTGCCCTTAAGCTCTCATCGCAGATCAATGAAAAAACTAGGCGAAGTATTTCACCTCGTTTGAAAGAATGTACAAATGCTGAGCGCAATTACAGTTTGTTGTGAGTTAAACTTTTTATATAAGTTTTCTTTATGTTCATATAACTTTTCTCTTTAACGCTTGCCTCAAAATGCAGTATTTTCCAAATACTTGGAAAAGCGCTAAGGTAGTGCCCATTCTAAAAGCTGGTAAAGCCTTTGAAAATCCCGAAAGCTATTGGCCCATAAGTTTGCCTCAGCAGTATAAGCAAACGTTCAAAAAATTTCTAAAGTAGAAAATGTTAAAATTCATCAATGACAACGACTTATTTCCGAAAGAACAGTTGGGATTGAGGCAATATCATAGCACTTCTCACCAAGTGCGAAGGATTTGCAACTCAATTAAAATGAATCGCTCTCAAGGAAAGTCAACAGGGATGTTTTTACTCGATATTGAGAAAGCATTCGGTTCAGTTTGGCATAATGGCATTACATACAAAATGATTGCTCGTTTCCCTGCTTACCTGTGCAAAATAATTCAAAGTTTATTGTCAAATCGTTCTTTTAAAGTCTATGTTAATTGTAGTTGCTCCGCTCGTGAGTTTTTTAGTTTTGGTGTCCCCCAAGGGTCCGTTCTTGGTCCTATTCTGTTCAATTTGTTTACTTCGGATTTTCCAATTTTACCGCAATGTGAATCTGCTATATTTGCCGATGACACTGCAATATTCTCATCGCATGAAAATGCTATCAACATTGAGACCAATCTTAAAAATGCGATAGAAATTTTATTGCTTTACTTTAAAAAATGGAAAATCAAACTGAACTTGGACAAAATGCAAGCTATCTTTTTCACAAGAAAAAGAAAAGCTCGCTTTCTTCCAAGCTCTCAGTTGCAAGTTAATGAAAGACTCGTTATCTGGGAAAAACCTGTAAAGTATTTGGGAACGCATCTTGGTATTAGACTCACTTTCCAAGATCATATAGTGAAAACAAAACAAAAGATTAATATTGCCATTAAACTGCTATATCCTCTTATCAACCGAAAATCTTCGCTGTCTAACGAAAACAAAATTAAGCTCAATCTCCTTTGGCATCACTCAACTGCAGATCTCCACAGTAAGGCGAATATTGAACTGGTATCTGATAGAATCCGAAAGCTAACGATTAAATTTGAAAGCAAATACTTACTTGCTGAAAATCGACTTTTTACGCAGTTAGGTGCCCCATAACTGTAATCATCATAATTATTATTATTATTATATATGTCGAATTAATATTATCATTTGTCGAATTGTTTTTATTTCCTTCCATTTTCAAAAGATTTCAATTTAATTCTTCTTTTCTTTAAATAATTTTATTTTCGCAAACGTACCATTGAAAATGTAAACGAGGCAGTCTCGATCTCGCCACTACTGATCGCTTCCGCTTCCAGAATATTTCTGAATAAAATTATTCAGTAGCGCCAGTCGATTCCACCCAAGCTTCGACATGAGAGTTGCTGCTTGTCGTTTTTGTATTAAACAACGTACTGTATCGCACAGTACTCCGATCCGACACGGCCAACCTGACGTTTCGCACGTCCTCATGCGACTCATCTGCAACAAAAACAATATTCTTTACAGTATCTTGTTCAACCACTCGGTCAATTCTGTCCAGAGTAAACTTTTGAAAACATTTAAACTTAAAAAAAAAACTACATTAGCTTTAAATCTCATACATAATTAAACAACAAACTTAACTTTTATTACAATTTCGTAGTTCATTCACAAATCAAAAACAATCTTATTTAAAAAAATCTGAATAACATCTGTCATATCACGCGTAATATCAAAAAAAAAAAAAAAATAACCAACTTCAAACATAATAAGCATTGTCAGTCCAGTAATTTCTTTCCATTTACTGAAAAAAAACATCAATTATCACTTCTATCCAGTGATATTATTACAACTCGACGAGAAAAGTAACCTCTATCCGGTTACTTAACTCAACAATCACTTCTCTCCAGTCACAACACAATGCCTCTATCCGGCACATATAACTCATACCACCTCTCATCACTGGAGAGAGGTGGTATGAGTTATATGTGCCGGATTATTCCATCACTGCTTCTATCCAGCAATGCAATCACTTCGGACCACAACAATGCATATTCCATCTTTACATTTTACATTATATTAAGTAATCATATTTTAACAGAAAAACTTAATTATTCTGCTCAGTATTGCCATTGCCATTCGTCTCTTACGGTCATGAGCATACTTGTACGTCCTATTACAATTTAAAGATTTAACAACATATCGGTCGCCGTCCAAAACCTCTGTCACTTTAAATGGGCCTTTGTATTTTGGGTCAAACTTTGTTTGATTTCGTTCTTCATTTTGTAACAATACAAAGTCACCTACCACAAATTTATCCAGTCTTGCTTTAGTACAATCAAATCTTATTTTATCATAACAAGCATTTTTTTCTATATTACAAATGGCATTATTTCGAGCCTCATCAAGGTTTACTGTTAGTTCATTTGCATCAGACACCAACATTTCAAGGGGTCTAGCTACTTTACCTATAAGTAGTTCTAAGGCACTATATTTACTATATTTAGTAACTCGACTTTGGGTACAATTTAACGCTAACTGAACATCAGGTAAAGCATTTTGCCAGGCACGATTACTTTTTTCAACTGCAGTGAGCATGTTCTTTAACGTGCCCATTAGACGCTCAACTTGGCCATTTGCACGAGAACTTCCTGTTGCAATCAAATGGAGATTGATATTGTGTGCACTGCTGAATTCTCGGCCCACAAAACAACGGCCTTGATCAGCAATAACTCGAGTTGGGGCGCCAAATAAAGAGATAGCTTGCTTTAATGCAGCAATGCTAATAAGAGTACCTATATTGGTAGTATGATGCAACAGAACGTATCTTGTGAACGCATCTATCAAGACAAAAACGTACTCTTTTCTGTCACTTTTTCCATTTAGTTTTCTAGTCGCGTCGACATGTAATGTGTGCCAGGGAACTGCTACTTTAGGTATAAAATGCAATTCAGCTTGGATTTTACCAGAGTGAGACTTAGAAATTTTACATGTCACACAATTATCTACAAATTTCTTTACATATTTTGACATTTTTTCGAACCAATAATGCTCGTAGACTTTTTCCAGGGTTTTCTCATAACCCAAATGCATCAAAGCTTCGTGAGCGTTATTTATAATTGACCATCTTAAAGACTTAGAACTATTGGCAAACATCTTAATCTACCACCACGCTGTATCTTTCAATAAAGAACTCCTGATCGAACGTCATAAGTCTGAGAAATATCATCATTAAGCCTATTCTCGTTTAAATCAGATATAATTTTTACAATTTCAGCATCTTGATGCTGTTCTGCCAAAAGCCAATTATTAGACAACCCAGTTATGTTAACGTACTTGAGCTCAATTTTCTCGTACACTTTACTAGAAGGAGGAAGTGGATTCCTTGAAAAGAAGTCCGCATGACACATGTTGTTTCCTTTTCTATAAACAACTTAAAACTCAAAAGCCTGCAAGAAAGCCCACCATCTGCACTCGGGCAGTAAGGTCCAGCTTTTTACGAGACGCTTGCAAAGAGTTACAGTCATTAACAACAACAAAGCTACGTCCGTGCAAATAGTGCCTAAAATGCTTAATTGCGTTGACAACAGCTAAAGTCTCCAACGTGCGAGTGGTATTTGGACTCAGCGGGCGAAATACGTTTGCTATAATAAGCAACCACAAAACATTTTGTGTCCTTTTTCTGCATTAAAACAGCTCCATATCCAATAGCACTAGCATTTGTGTGAAGCTCTATTGAACATGAAGGATCAAATATTGTTAATACAGGCTCAGAAGTCATGAATGATATTATTTGCTGTCTTATGGCTTCATGCACAGGTTTCCACGCACAATGAAGCCATAATTTGAGAAAACCTAGGAACAAATTTTCTAAAGTAGGATGCAAGTCCTATAAATTGGCGCAACTGTGTAACAGTTTCGGGTGGAGGCAGAGCTGTTAAGGCTTCAATCTTTTTGGGGTTTGGTTTCATTATACCAGCGCTGTCCTCGAAACCAAGGCATTGTACTTTCTGTTTAAGGAAAGAACACTTTTTAAGATTCAGTGAGAATCCTTTATCGGTGAGCACTTGCAGAACAATACGAAGTCTTTCGAATGCCTCTTCAGCATTATTAGCCAAGATAAGGATATCATCCATGTGAACGACAACAAACGTATAAACAAAATTACCTAAAGCTTTCATCACTGCTCGTTGAAAGACTGAAGGTGCATTTCTAAGTCCAAATGACATAGTCAAAAATTCATAGTGTCCATCAGGGGTTACAAAAGCTGTCAACTCAATTGAATCAGAATGAACAGGTATTTGATGATATCCTGAAGTCCATGTTTAGGCTCGTGGAAAAATAAGAACCATGCAATCGGTCAATTTGATCTGAGATGAGCGGTAACGGAAATCTGTCTGGTATAGTATTATCATTTAATTCGCGAAAGTCAACACACATACGATCGGAACCGTCTTTTTTCTTAACAAGAAGTATGGGACTCGCAAAACGTGAAGAACTAGGGCGAATAATACCACAATTTAAAAGTTCATTAATTCTGTCTCGAACAATACTACGCTCTTCAGTACTTAACTGTTAACTGTTTTGAAAGCATCTTTTAATCGTATTCGCATTAGTACTGTATCAGCATGAGAGTTAGGGATTCCGGTTATAAAATTTCGTTTAAAAGAATTCAAAATATCTATCAACTTTGGCTTCAAATCCTGGCCAATATCAGTATCTATTGCATTTAAATTTATATCCTCAGACTCAATTACTTCACAAGAATAAACACAATTAACCCTATTGAAAGTAAATCTGTCTGAGGTCATATGCATAGCAATACCTTGATCAAGAATTTCGTGACCAATCATTATCTTATGACGCAAATGCGTATCTGACAAAACATGAAACAAAATTTCTAAAACAATGCCATCGATTTCAACAACAGTTAAAATTTGAATCGTACTTTTCATTCATTGATTCTTGAATAAGCGAACATTGTGAACCGGAATCATAAAAAAAAATAAAATTTCTCACCAAGGTGATTCAATGATCCAGCAGGTGTACCGACAGCACATAAATCCACTCGTCGATCAGTTGAAGAAACTCCAGCACTATCACCATTTCTTTTTCGAACAATATTAGGACAGCTTGATGCATAGTGAACAATGTCTTGACAGTTAAAACAGGTTACATTTGACTTCACCAGATTCTTAAAATTACTTATGTTGCTCATATTTGAAACATGTGTGTTGATGTTCTTGTTGTATCTGCATTGTAATGCCTTATGTCCTGGTTTTCCGCAATTTAAACATCGATCGCTTGACGATGATGTTGATGTCTTGAATCGTTTTGTGTCCGGACAAGTCACGTCATTCTGCGTAAAGGTTTTCTTCTTCAAAAACGACATAGCCTTCAGTTCTTGTTGTAACAGATTTCTTGTACTAATATCTGCAGTAAAAGCCAACGGTTGCACTTTAGGTTCAAACTGGGAAATGTGTGCTAGTACTGTGGATTCAGCTATTTGCTCGGTTGACAAGTTTTTCCATCTACCCATCTTAATAGGGTTGCAGCATGTGCAGATAAGCATTCGTCATCCTTAGGTCGGCTATTGTTTAAATTCATTAAAAAATTCAGCTGCGGTTTCGGGGCAATCGTATCGCACGGAAAAAATATCCTTAAATTCTGCCCAAGTCATTTCCGGATAAGATACTTGAGCCAACCAGACGGATACCTGTCCTTTAAGAGCTCGACCTGGCATATTCATTAAAGCTGCAGTTCCCACAGACTTCTCTGAAATGCACATATCATTGTTGCTCAAACAGGGAGTTTTGGGCCGATCCCACATCTGATGTCGAATTAGTATTATCATTTGTCGAATTGTTTTTATTTCCTTCCATTTTCAAAAGATTTTAATTCAATTCTTCTTTTCTTTAAATAATTTTTTTTTCGCAAACGTACAATTGAAAATATAAACGAGGCAGTCTCGATCTCGCCACTACCGATCGCTTCCGCTTCCAGAATATTTCTGAATAAAATTATTCAGTAGCGCCAGTCGATTCCACCCAAGCTTCGACAAGAGAGTCGCTGCTTGTCGTTTTTGTATTAAACAAAGTACTGTATCACACAGTACTCCGATCCGACATATATAAACATATTTTTATTTAATTCTTGAATATGTTTGTACATAATCTATTTATTTATGTATATCTATTTAGCATAGTTCTAATTCATTTGTCTTATATGTTTGTTCATATCATTGTTATAATTATATATTATTTATATTTTTATAATTATTATTTATACATCTATTTAGTTATTTATATATTTTACTCGAACTTTTCTCCAACTTCATTGATTTTATTCATTTCAAAATCAGATTTTAATCACATCAAAATTTAAATAATTGATACTGTTTCAGCCTGAAAGATATAGTTATATCATTATGACTGTATTGTAAAATGTTCGGTAGCAAAGCCTATGTAAAATTTAACGTAGAAATAAAAATCTATCTATCTAAAACAAAATCAAATAAAACAAACGCTCACAAACTCTAGATATATGGGAAAAATAAAATATTTGATTTGCAAAAAGGTACCTACTTTTCCAAGAATTATTAGATAAATGAAGTATTTTCTAAAATTTTGATTTAAAAATTATTTAAACAATTTTTTTTATCAAATATGATGTTGTGTATAATAATCCACTTTAATACTCAGTTCCAGCTCAAGTCTTAAAGTGGAACCCTAGGTACTCAAAAAACAAAAACACCGAAGTTATCGCCAATATTAATAATACATAAATATTAATAGCGTTTGCGCCAAAAGGTAATGCTAAATCATTGTGTAGCAGAGCACCTTAGATAACGATAGCAACTGATATAGAATCAACAAGGTCAATATGACAATGCACCTGTTACAAATAATTAAAGGATTCCGTTTTAAATCTTGAACGAGCGTGTGTTTGTCTAACATTCTAATATTTTCTACTACCTTCGCAAAACAAAGATTTCATATTTTTCGTAATCAATTTATTCATTTCTTTCTTTTCCATGGAAGCGAACAATGCAGCATTAAAAAAATGATAAATAGATGCATATTTGAAAGGAAAAGTCCACTTTCTTGCACGGGCATCGGAAAAGTCAACTTGTCTGCACGGAAATCTGAATAAAAACTCCGAACGATTGCCATGAATTCACCTCATGCGATCCTCGGTATGATGACCTGAAACGCAGTCGATAGAGCTATTCGCCAAAATGTCACTTTTCTTCACTTGGTACGAAAACAAACTTGTTTATCTCGTTCGCGCACATGCCTATCCTTTGCAACCATTTCATTGTTTTCATACCAGGTGAACGGATTTTGCCAAAGGTTAGAACGAGAGGTGCGAGCGAGATAGACGCGAAACTCTATATCTAAAGTGTGTAGCCTGAAACGCACTCAAAACCCAAAATGAGCTCCACCAAGCGCTTTAATTTGTGCTTTGGACGCACAAATGTTGCTCCCAGCTTGGTTGACTGTATTAGTGATTTTTTTGTTTGAGTCTTTGAGATTTTTTGTAGTTTGAGTCTGTTTTGAATAGCGGCGTAAGATAAATTTGTCTTTAATTAACTCCCAACTAACTGTAAATGCTCACAGCGTTTGTACATTCTTTCAAACGAGGTGAAATACTTCGCCGGGTTTGTCCACTGAATGCCGATGGCAGCTAAAAGGCACAGCATATACAATACTGGTGTCTAGAATTGGAACCGATCTTTGGGTGAACGTTACTCTTGCTTAAAAGATTACCTTTTCTGGCGGTTACATCTGTTTCACTCTATATTGCTTTAGAATTCTAGTGATTTTGTCAATGAAGCCTTACATATACTGTTACCTATACCTTCCGAAGTTATTTGAATTTCCATAATCAAATAAAAATATATTTTTAAATAAATCATTTGACTTGATTTCAATTATGGCACCAATTTTATTTGCAACAATTTGCAAATAGCTTAATAAAATTTTTATTTAAATAACATTTTATTAACAAACAATACCTGCTATTCAAATGAAAATTATTCATGTGTGATTAATTGATCTACTGATCTATGTTTCGAAAAGAGAAAACATTTCTTTTTTGGTGAAGGGGTCTGTAATTTGTTTCATGTTAATAAAATGGTAATGCATGTCTAGACCCTAAGTTTGTTCCTTTTATTTCTTTTCGACGTCAATTTCTTTATTTTGATTTCTATGTATAATTGGATTAATGAACTTGTAATAATTAAAACGAAACTATTGAAACTATTCATGAAATTATTAGAAAACAAAAAAAAATGAGCGAACCAACTCCTTTTTCTCAACAGTGATCTAAAAGTTAACAGAGTTTTGTTTAAATGTGCCTATTCATTTATAAAAAAAAAACTGTTTTCAAAATGTGTTCTGCACTACTAGAAAATTTATCAAATTCTTATTGCAACTAATTTTTTATAAGAAGCTTAAACCAAAAAGTCGCAAGTAATTTTTTTTATAAGAAAACGTATCAATTAATAAAGTATATGCACACAATCAAGCTATTTAATTGCTTAAATAGCTTGATTGTTTATTTTAAGAAAAAATAGGCAAAAAGGAAAAAACTCCCTATAGCAAAGACTTCCACTTCCTATTTCCACCTCAATGGTGCTGAACTCTAGCAATGGACTGAACTCAACCAACCAGAATCAGATGTCTTTCGACATTTGTGAAATCAGAACAAATTCTGCTGCAGTTTTTTTGGATTAAATATAATTTTCTACTCAAATTTTTGTTTGTTGTAAGTTGAGTGAGCTGATTTATCAAAAGTAAGTACATTTGCAAATGTAAATTCTTAAGAAACCAGGGATCATTAGAGTGACTTTAATTGGAAAATTTACTTTTCAATGTTTATGCCACTGATCTACGATTTGTTTTACATTAATACTTTGTGTTTTAAACTAACCTCTTACTTTAAAAAAACTTATTTTAATAGGCAACTGAAAGATATATCAAGAGCAGGTTCGATGATCGACGACACGAACAGAGATCGAAGTTGACCATGCATCCCGTTGTGCTTGGCAGTGGCAGAAACTTAATCCAAATGGTAGGGCACTCGCTTGGACGGCAGCTTTTTAATTTCCTAAGAAGACAAATAATTATTTGTAAAACAAAATAAACCAAAATAGAATGCAGGCTGATAACTTTGTTTATATTTTTTGAATGACTGAGACGGCTGAACACTTGAATGAATTATAGTAGGAGAGGAGCTGCTTTGGGCGAAGTAACCTTTCCAAGGGATAGTAGGGGGTACAATAAACCAACAGGTCGCAGTGCAAAAACTGAGTAATAATAATAATACTTAAAGGCACTGATCAGATACAATGAGATAGGCGACTTGCAATTCCATTGTCTAAAACACCCGCAAAAAAAGGAACGGGATCTCTCTCTGGAACCTGCCTGTGAATACATGTGAAGTGAGCAATGAAAGTGTTCAGTGAATCCATTTAAAAAGTGAGTGAGTTAAATGGATTCACTGAAGTGAGTTAATTTGCCGTCTCAGTCATTCAAAAAATTTAAACTAAGTAATCAGCCTCCATTCTTTTTTGGTGCATTTCGTTTTACAAATAAGTATTTGTCTTTCTTAATGGTAAAAGATTTAGTTATATGTCTAATTTATATCTTACAAATTGTTACATGTGTCGTCAGTTGTGTGCTCTTAACTAATAGTTTGGCTTAAACTAATAATTTAATAAATTAACATCAAAAGACCAAGGAAAAACACAAACTTTAAATGAGAACATACTGAAAAACTTAAAAACAAACACTTATATCACAGCTTTAGTAACCCTATTCTATTATTGCACTGTAGCACCAGTTTAAATTTCCCTTGTCCTCTTGTGTGTTCATAGTCTGGTTGAATTTCTGCTGAATACGCAAGCTTTCCAGAGTGTATCGAATCCCCCTCCTTCTTTCGACGTCCAAGATCTCGACGTTCTCCATGTCGATGCGATGTCCAGTCTCTGTTGTGTGTTGACATAAATCAGTAGTTGTCCTCTTCTTTCTAACGTCTACTTCGTGTTCTGCCATTCTTGTTCCCAATGCTCTCTTTGTTGTGCCGACATATATTTTGTTGCATTCTTCGTTATCATTGCCCTTACAGCTGATTTGGCACACCAAGTCATTTTTTTGTTCTTGCGGGGCTGGTGCCTTTGTGTTGGTAAACACTCTGGTGAGAGTGCAGTTGGGCCTGTGTCCAAATGATGCTTTCGTTCCACTAGTTCCGCTAAATAAAGTGTGCAGTGATTTGTTGCCCGTGAAATGTAATTAGTTACAAAACAAATTTTTCACCTATGCACACGATAGCAGAAGTAGAACAATGCATCCAGCAAATAGAAGACGACAGGGGAAAAGAAGTTGCCAGATCCCATTTTTCTAATAAAATATTAAACTTCAGGAAAAACATTAAAAATACTCAAAAAAAAAATCATCCACAAATTATTCGAAAAAACACAAAAATTCATTCGTAAGCACAAAAAGGAAATAATAGTCACATCCGCAGATAAAGGCAACAAAACAGTTATGATAATAAGATGACAAGCAACGGGATGCATGGTCAACTTCGATCTCTGTTCGTGTCGTCGATCATCGAACCTGCTCTTGATATATCTTTCAGTTGCCTATTAAAATAAGTTTTTTTAAAGTAAGAGGTTAGTTTAAAACACAAAGTATTAATGTAAAACAAATCGTAGATCAGTGGCATAAAGATTGAAAAGTAAATTTTCCAATTAAAGTCACTCTAATGATCCCTGGTTTCTTAAGAATTTACATTTGCAAATGTACTTACTTTTGATAAATCAGCTCACTCAACTTACAACAAACAAACATTTGAGTAGAAAATTATATTTAATCCAAAAAAACTGCAGCAGAATTTGTTCTGATTTCACAAATGTCGAAAGACATCTGATTCTGGTTGGTTGAGTTCAGTCCATTGCTAGAGTTCAGCACCATTGAGGTGGAAATAGGAAGTGGAAGTCTTTGCTATAGGGAGTTTTTTCCTTTTTGCCTATTTTTTCTTAAAATAAACAATCAAGCTATTTAAGCAATTAAATAGCTTGATTGTGTGCATATACTTTATTAATTGATACGTTTTCTTATAAAAAAAATTACTTGCGACTTTTTGGTTTAAGCTTCTTATAAAAAATTAGTTGCAATAAGAATTTGATAAATTTTCTAGTAGTGCAGAACACATTTTGAAAACAGTTTTTTTTTTTATAAATGAATAGGCACATTTAAACAAAACTCTGTTAACTTTTAGATCACTGTTGAGAAAAAGGAGTTGGTTCGCTCATTTTTTTTTTGTTTTCTAATAATTTCATGAATAGTTTCAATAGTTTCGTTTGAATTATTACAAGTTCATTAATCCAATTATACATAGAAATCAAAATAAAGAAATTGACGTCGAAAAGAAATAAAAGGAACAAACGTAGGGTCTAGACATGGATTAAGTTTTTATTTACATGAAACAAATTACAGACCCCTTCACAAAAAAAAAATATTACGTGATTGCATACAACATTGAGAAAAATGTATTTTCGTTCGATTTTTAATAAAAATTTCAATTACACATGTGTAAACACTCGATATTTTATCAAGTTATCCAATCAAAAAAAGAGTTCTCCACAACTTTATTTTATTAAACGTCCGTCCTTTTTCACCGCCAAAAACGAATTGAAAACCGGTTCCGTCGCCAACCTTGGCTGCGGTGTACCAGAGCGCTGACACTCAAGAATATGCAATCCTAAAACTTGATGGCGTTACAATCGTATTTATAATGTTTACAACTCGGCCAACCTGACAATTGATCGACCACGAGCAATAAAAAATAATTATCCTTACAAGCTATGTACTTTATAATACACTTTGTCACTAGGCATTCGCACTGCCTTGTTCAGGTATAGCTTCGGCTTCGTCGTTATTCGTTGAAAACCACTTCCGCATTCGGTTAGCTTCGACAACCCCATCATAAGGCAACTGAGTCAACTGACAATTTTCAATATCGCGCAGAACATATCTATCATACCCGAGAACTTTATGAATAACAAAGGGTCCTTTATATATTGGCGAAAATTTCTTGTTTACCCCAACTGCGGTATCTACATTTCGCGTAACAACAAAGTCACCAACGTGGTAATGCTTGACTCCCTTACTGTGCTTAAGAAAATAGCTCTGATTATATTTCTTACCTATTTCCGTCGCGGCATTGGTACGAATCTGAGCGAGGTTACGGCTACTATCTAAACTCATCTTGTCTCCCAAATACTCAGTAAGTTCGTCTACTTTTTCTCCGCGCTGTTCAACTCCAAATAACAGCATACTAATAGAACTCCTAGTGGTGCCGTGGATAGAATTGTTCTTTGCATATTCTACTTGCAGTAGCTTACTCAACCAATCGGCCTGATTTAATGGATCGCTTAGTTTCCCAAGCATAGCCTTAACCACCCTATTGACTCTTTCAACTTGGCCATTTGCTCTGGGCGAAGCGGAAGCTACCTTAATATGTCCTACGTTCCGTTTCAATAAAAAGTTCTCAAACTCAAGTGACGTAAAACATGTTCCCCTGTCTGAAATGATTCTTCAAGGTCTGCTGTAGTAAGCAAAATATTTCTCAAGGGCAGCCATGACTTCTTTTCGTACTGGTGAACTTCGTAGGATACAACTTGGTGTACTTGGTAAAGGCGTCTATAACAACCAAAATGTGTTTCCTCTTCGAGCTTAGGGATGGCAGGGGACCGAAAGAGGGGACCGATGGAGTCAAAAGGTATTGCTTTTTTAGGGATGTTATGGAGATTTCTCTCTCCAGTTCGGACTGGTGTAGCTTACATTATACACTTAACACAGTTTCGTATAAACCTTTCGATTTTCTGGCGCATCCCAGGAATCCAATAGTAAATTACAAGCTTTTCATAGCATTTATCGACCGCTTGGTGTCCGAGCTTTTCATGAATCAGTCGCACAATATTTCCATTTCTTTAGGAACGTATAACACTTTGCGTCCATTTCTTCTGACTCTGACAACAAGTCCGTTTCTATACGTTCGCGTAGTATCCTAATAACCTCATCCCGCTCTTGAGCAACTTGAATTTGAAAATCCACATCACTTTCCATCCAAATAGACGCAATGCGACACCTTCTTAATGCGTCTACATGGTCCATGGATACAGAGCTACGGTGCCGTATTTTATAATTATAGTTTTCGAGCCCTAAGGCCCATCTCGCAATTCTAGTGTTGACATGTTTCTTTTCCAGCATCATTGTTAGTGAGGTATAATTGTAAAAAGTCCTTTTAAGTACGCACGATAACGTATCAGAGCGTAAATAATGGCAAGGGTCTCCAGCTCAAAGCTGTGATACTTTGATTCGGAAGGCAAAATAGACTTTGAAAAATAAGACACCGGATGCAGCTTCCCATCGTTTTGTCGTTGGAGTAGAACTGCCCCAAAGCCGACTGAACTAACATCAGTGTGCACTTCTGCTTCTTTTTGGGGGCTATAGACAGCGAGAATTGGTGCATTGATAAGGCGGGACTTTAACTCATTGCAATGCACCATTGCATTGCTCGTCTAAGTCAAAGCTAGTATTCTTCTTTAATAGGTTTTGCAGTGGTATTGCGATTCTAGAAAATGACGGAACGAATAGTCTAAAATCGGAGAACAGTCCGAGACATGAATTTAGCTCTTATTGGCTAGTGGGTAGCGGAAAAATGGCTACAATATGGGAGTCACTAGGTGTAATTCCGGCAGAGGATACGGCATATCCCAAATATTCTATTTCGTTAAAACAGAATTTGCATTTAGACAAATTAAGCGTCAAACCTCGTTGAGTAATACGGTGCAACACGGTTCGTAGTAAGTGTTGATAAAACGCTGGAATACCGCAGGGGCATTTTTAAACCCAAAAGGCATTTTCATAAATTCCCATAGACCATTGGGTGTCACAAAAGCGGTCAAAGGAATAGAATCTACAGATACCCGAACCTGATGGAATCTCCTTAAGTCAAGCACTGTAAAATATTTCTTGCCCCCCAAATACTCTATACAATCTTCAATAAGAGGTAATGGTTGATTATCTCTAATTGTGTTTTTATTCAAAAATGAGTGCTGGCTCAAAATGAGAGCTGACTTCAGTCGTTGTAGACAAGATCAACCGGGCAGTCCCAGCAAGGGATCGCTGCAGGCTCAGCAGCTTAAAACGTTTGTCGCCATTAATCGCTAATATTATCTCTTCAAAATCGGAAAAGAAGCGGCAAATGAAATGAGTCGGATCATCGCCACTAAACTTGGGTAGCGCGTGTTCGATGTCACCAAAATTGGTTTGCCGTTCACTTACGAACGTTGTATCCTTTTCAAGCGCACGAATCTTCTTCCGTAGTTCCATAATTGCGATCTGCTGTTGCTGTTAGATATTTCCTCATCTTTTGCATCGGCACGCGAGTTATAATATATTTTCAACATAATATGTACACAACCGACCCGCAGAGTCTAAACACACCAACCATGTATATGACACTTGGATACAGCATATCAACAGATGACTCAGCATAGCAGCAGTGAAATCCAATGATAGCATCAATGCGATTATGTAAACGTTACACATGACCAAAAGGGATTATCAGCTTATATATTAGCTTTAGAATATACTAAGCCAAGCTTTGGTACAGTTGTTAAGTTAGTTAGAGTTGAAGAAACGAATAAAGAGTTTGGCTAACATCAAGTTGTGTTTTATTGTTTCCTCACTGCTGAAATTTAGTAAGCCTAACTCTGTCGAAATTTAGCAAGCCTAGCTCTGCCGAATTTAAGTAAGCTACATAATTGGCGCAGTGCGGTGATCAACGACATTTTTAAGTGAATGATAGTAGCTTTAAAATCATCAAGCTCCCAAGTTTAAGTTGAATTAATGAGTAAAACAAAGTATACTTTAACATTTTTAAGACCAATGTTGAGACTTAATTACATACTATATAAATGTAAAATATGACATAAGAATAATAAATAAGAAAAGAACAGTGCAAGAACATAAAGTGACACAAAAATAAATACATTGAGGAAAAAACCTTTGGTGCTGGTAGTTCAAGTCAACATACATACATACCGATGCCGATGTACAGCATTCGAAAGTTTAGTGTGTGGTGTTTGTTAATAAAGTAGAAATTTCTTACGAATATTTAAATTAATTGATATAGGTATTGAAAAAAAAGTTTAAAATTAGAAAGCATTTAAAATATATATCAAAATAATATATTGTGAAGTTTAATACTTGAAAACTAAATAAAAAATTGTAATTAAAGTTTTGTGAGGTAAGTCTTGGTTAAAAGCTTTTTATTAGGTTATGTTAAATAAAATAAAAAAGCGAAACGAAAAGAGAAAATCTCTTACGTTGGATTTAGAAAAGATAAAAAAAAATACGATCTTATTTAGTTCGACAGTTATAATAGCGACAGTAGTCATAGCAACGAGAAGCCTTCTTTAAATATAACCAGTGAGTAAGTGCTACAGTGTGTACGCAGAAGTTACAGTCCGTAATTACAAACTATTAATTATAAGATATTTCCAAGTTACACTGAAATGTACGTTAAAATGCAATTTTTGGTTCAAATTTAATATTTTTTAAAAATCGAGCCCTAAAAGGGGGCGTGGATAAAAACTGTATATGAACGAAATCTGGACTGAAGTCTCGTTTACCTAACCTGCTACTTATTTTGTTTCATGCTTTCCTAAAATAGGCTCAAGGCCAGTCGAAATTAAACTTTTCTGGAAAATTTTAGGTTTTTCTTCAATTCTGCCTCCAAATGTGGGCGGGGCCTAAAGTTTTGTATAAACAAAATGTGGAACTAAGCATTTTCTAAATAAAATATTAAGCAAATTTTTTTCAATTTCGAGCAAAAATATTAAGTAAACTGCATTTGAAAATATACCCTTAAAATAGATGCCACGCCCACTAAGGGAGGTCTACCAATTAAATTTCTCTTTTTTTGTGTGTTACATTCACTAGAAGAAGCTAAATGTCGAATTTCAGCCTTTTAGAACTTCTTACAGTTTTGAAAACTCTGAAGGTAGTTGCACATTTAGACCGATTGTGGGCGTGTCTTTGGGCGGATTTCAAATTTTTTTACAATTGTACCGCTTCGCATGACTTGGACCTTACGTACGAGGTTTCAGCACCCTAGCTCAAAATTTAAGGCCTAAAAACATGTGACATACAGACGGACGGAAATGGCTCATTCGATTCAGGATTCGGTCTCAATCATATTTCTACCATTATTATTTCACCGTGTTACAAACTATGTGACAAACTTAATATACCTCCTATCGTATGGGATGGGGTATAAAAACACAAAGTCCATCTTCAGTAATGACTTCATATCCACCTTTAGAAGCCTTTAATTCTCGGCGAATTCCAGACGCAGTGAAAGATATCCCTTCTTTTGATGGCAATTCGCGTTTACTTTATGACTTTAGAAACAACGTCGAAGAGATTTTAAGTTTAATGCCAGAAATTAACGATACAAATTATGCTTAATAGTTGGTGCAGCGAATGAAGTGCTAAATATGTATGGTACTTCCACTGATTGGAATGAAAGTTAAAATAATTTGGTAGTTCATTACGCTGACAAAAGAAATGAAACAAGCTTAATCCGGGACTTACACCAAACAAGACAAGGAGTAGATAATGTGGAAGCATTTTACGCCAGAATTATTGAAATCTTCTCCTCTATTATGAATCATGTGAGATTGGATGAAAAAGAAGCTACAGTAGTTGTAGCAAAAAAAGACTCTACGAGGAAATGTGCCTTAATTCATATTTGTCAGGGCTAAGGGAAGCTTTTGGTTCAACGACACGCGCAACGAGGCCATCAAAGTTCACAGAAGCTCTTTCTTTTTGGTTAGAAGAACAAAATCGGTTCAATTTTCATGGATCAACATTTTCCAAGAGTTCCTCTTATCAGACAAAATGGAACTAATGAATCATTTTCTTTTTCTCATTCACGGCCAACCGCTAGAGCTCCTAAGATCTCATATAGAAATGAGTATAGATTTTCTAATCAACGACCCAGACTCTTCCAAACATAAACTTTACACCATCCAAACATAATTACAATAGACAAAATACACCGATTACACAAAACTATAATACTCCTCCGGTCCTCAACAATTTCACCTATACTCCTTATGTTGGGTCAAATACGAGTTCCAAATCCTTCCCGCCACAAGAGCCTATGTCAGTTTCTAATGCTTGCACCCAAATACAGTCTACAAACCACCCTCAATCTAAAATACAACACGGTGTTCCCGTACCTGTGCTAAACTACACAAAACGACCCAAACGTACAAAAAATAGCCAAATCCCGTACACGGTTTTTGTGTAGCTTCGTACAGGCGAGGGAGCAAAAATGAGAGTTTGAAATTTCCCCTCCCTACGAATTTTTGCCCAAGAAATTTCTTTGGGCAGAATTATGAAAAGTCTCAAAGCGGCGGCAATTGAGTTGGACAACGGCAGATGACGTTTAGGTGGACACTTAGGTGTTAGTTATAGCGACTCGTGAAATTTATACTTTTGAACAACTTTTGCTGTTTTTATAATTTGAGTCCTTTTTGTGTGAAGTTTCGAATGTTTAAGAATGTTTTTACAACTTTAAACATAAAAAACCTAAAGAGAGTGAATATTATGCTGCAGACAATCATAAAAATATTTCAAGTACTTTTTATTGCATGCAGATTTTATCGATCGCTATAACTTTTCCTTAACATTAGCTTTAACGTTCCCTTACTTTTGGTCAGTTTTTTCGCCCACTGAGAGATTTTTACCCCCTCTCCTTCAAAAAAGGAAATCTGACCAAAATGGTACAGAAAGTAAGGGAACACACCTATTATTTTACAAGCGAAAACCTACCTTTAGAACAGGAAAATTATTCGGAATCAAATTATTATTGAAACCAAAACACACGTTTAGCTCCAGAGCCGCAAGAAAATCTTTATGATCAATACGACTACCAGAGTAAAGATGCTGCCCTTAACTCAAAACCATCACATAAAGCTGTAGTTGATGACGTACATCACTCATCTGCCTCGGAAAATCCATGGGTTACATAGACATAAAAAAATTAATCAATTTTTTTTTTGCCTTATTTGATCATTAATAGCCTCAGCAAAAACCCAAAATGTTTAATAGACACTGGCAGCAATAGGTCATTTATAATCCCAAACGTAGCTCATTTATATAACTCAAAAACTATAAAACCGATTGGGATAAAAACAATTTTCGAAACCAAATTTGTTGACAAGGAAATCGTCTTAAAAGGACTGCCTGAGCTCTATACAAAAAATCACTTAACTTTCCTGATTTTTAAATTCCATAATTATTTCGATTTTTTAATCGGAATCGATATCATAAGGGATCTTGGATTAACAATCGAGCTTCAAGTCAAACCTTATGTCAAAACCTTACATTGTTCCAGAGCTAAGTAAATCTATTTGCTTATTGCCAGTTGATACTGAGTCCGGAGAGGTTTACATAAAACCAACTTATATTACATCTAACTTAATGATTTCAGAGGGGTTGTGTGTGGCTCGAGATTGGTACTGCCTACTGTTGAGGTCGTAAATAAATCTAATTCTTAACAGACCCTCTTATTTGAGCAGCCAATTCGAACTCAGCCAATAAAAAATTTTATACAAGTTCATAACTATACCATATAAAGCTTACAAAACATTGAATCTGAAAGTGTAGCACCAACTATAAAGACAGACCATCTCAATGAAGAGGAAGCAAATGTAATTAAGCGCCTTTATAATAAATATAAAGGGATATTGTTCCACGATGGTGAAAACTTAACATTTTCCAACACCATTAAACATGAAATTAAGACCACTGACGAAGTTCCGATTTACTCATCCGTATGTGCATAAGGAAGAAGTGCGTAGACAAATCAATGATTTTCTCAGTCAAGGCAACATTCGTTCTAGCTTTTCACCTTGGTCCTCTCCGATTTGGATTGTTCCAAAGAAAAGAGATGCTAGTGGAAAGGATAAATGGAGGTTGGTAATTGATTACCGAAAATTAAATCAAAAAACCATTGATGACCGTTATCCTATTCCAAACATAACAGATATTCTCGATAAGTTAGGTAAAAGCATGTACTTTACTACGCTTGATCTTCCCTCCGGATTTCATCAGATCGAAATCAAAAAAGAGGACATCCCTAAAACAGCGTTCTTAGTTGAAAACGGTCATTATAAGTTTGTCCGAATGCCTTTTGGCCTTCAAGGCAAGATCTGTTTAGTGTACATGGATGACATAATAGTGAATTCCACCTCACTACAAGAACATCTTGAAAGTTTAGATGCCGTCCTCCAAAAACTAAAAGACGCAAACTCAAAGATTCAAGTAACTTAATCCGAGTTTTTACGTAAGGAGGTGTCGTTTAAAGGACACGTTGTTACGCCTGATGGAATCAAACCAAATCCGGACAAAATAAGTGCAGTCAAAAAGATTTCGCTCCCGACCACACAGAAACAAATAAAATCTTTCCTCAGCCTCCTAGGCTATTATAGGAAGTTCGTAAAGGATTTCGCTAACCTGACAAAACCTTTAACAGAATGCCTCCGAAAAGGAAACAAAATTGTTCCGGACTCCAGGTTTATAAGTTGTTTGGAACACTGTAAAAATCTTCTGTGTAACGATCCAATACACAGTATCCAGACTTTCTCAAACCTTTCATTATTACTACAGATGCTAGTAATAGTGCTTTAGGTGCGGTGCTTTCTCAAGGCCCGATAGGTTCAGATAGACTGATTTCTTATGCAAGTCGGACGCTATCAAAAAGTGAACAGAATTACAGCACAATGGAGAAGGAACTTTTGGGTATCGTTTGGGCAACAAAGTACTTTCGGCCCTACGTATATGGCAGAAGATTTAAAATAGTGACTGACCACAAGCCTCTGACATGGCCTTTCTCAATCAAAGATCATTGCTCGAAGCTGGTTCGGTGGAGATTACGTCTCGAACAATATGATTATGAGGTTGTCTACAAAAAGGGTTCAAAAAACTCTAGTGCATCGGCGTGCACTCTCACGCATCGAGATGTTAACGAAGCAGAATTTGAAGACTTAGAAACGATTTCGATGCAAAATAATGTCGATGCTCATCCAAATGCATCAACTCTACACTCAGCGGAAGAAAATTTTGATATCGGTATTCCGATATCCGAACGTGCAATTAATGAATTCTCGTATCAAATTATTCTTCGCCAAAATCCCTCAAAATCAAAAATATCTTCTTAATTACAAATTCTGTTCAAAAGCAAGAAGAGATACATTATAGAGTATTGTAATACTGCAGATGAGACTATTGTAACCTTAATTCTAAAAGAATACCTCAACACAAAATGACTGCAATTTTAACAGATGATTTAACCTTTTCGGTAGTTCAAGCTGTTGTTACTAAATTCTTCCATCGGTCACGGTTAAAGCTGGTGAGATCCGCAATTTTGCTTAGACATTACGAAAAGGGATGAGCAAGAAAAAATAGTAAGAGACTACCACCAAAACTCTAATCACAGAGGAATAACAGAGTGCTAACAGCACCTTTAACGAGAAATTTATTTTCCTACCATAAAACATGTTATTGCAAAGATTATTAACAGCTGCGATATTTGAAATATGTACAAATATGACCGCAATAGAGACAAACTTAAGTTTGAGATTACCGAGACTCCGTTAAAACCACTCGAAATACTTCATACTGATATCTACTCAGTAAATAAAACAAATTTTCTTACTATACTCGACAAGTTTAACGTTAAACGCAAGAACAAGTATCAACATAATTTAGTGCCTTCGACACTTTTTTTCACATCACGGCATCCCCGAGAAGTTAGTATCTGATAACGGAAGTGAATTTGTGTGTACTTTATTTAGGGAATTTTTAAGACTTTATGATATTGAATTTCATACTATTTGTGCAAAAACTTCAACTGGCGATTCTCCAGTTGAACGTTTCCATTCAACATTGACCGAACTAATTCGCATCTTTAAGACTCAAAAAAGAAATATAAGTATTGAAGAAGTGGTTGATGATGCTGTATTAACTTACAACAATTCTATACATTCGACGACAAAATTATCACCTTTTGAGCTTCTTTCAGGACATATACATGCAAGGCAACCATATCCATCTAAGCCAAATTTTAATACAGAGCAAGAATATCTAGTGGAACATAAAAAGAATTAAGAGCAGTTATCTAAAATAATACACGATCAAAGCCTCAATCGCAAAAAGAGTTATATCAGCAAACTCAATCAATCAAGGAAAGATATACCTAACTAGGGGATAAGGTATACCTCTAATGAAAAAAAATATTTGAAATGGACGATAGACGTAATAAACTGGCACCACGATTTAATGACCACGTTGTCACCAATTTAGATAATAAAATTACTGTCGAAACAAATAAGAGTAAGGGTCATAAACAAAAAATAAAACAAAGGTTAAAAATTGAGTAATCAAAATTTTTAAATGAAACCCAGTAATGTAGCTTTTATCAATGGATTTATATTTTTTGTTTATTATGACAACCATGTTAGTTATGGTTTATTTATAAGACTATAAACTCAAATTTAACTAAATAAATGAGTGAAAACTCGACTTTATGTTTCTTAACTTAATGTAACAAATTGAAATTATATTAGACGTATTTTCAAACTTAAGGTGCTCAAAACTGGAATTGTTGATACAAATAAGATGTTAAACTAAATGAACCATGTGTGTTGCCTATAAAAAAGATATGTCCTTAATATACAAAATTTATGGGTACTGACACAGTTAATAATATTTATATTATATTTTAAGCCTTAATGTCAAAACAAACACCTACAATTCGACTTAATGAACTTCATTCATAAGTTCTTACTTAGGGGGGAAGAGTTATATTATATTTTCAACATAAAATGTACACAACCGGCCCGCAGAGCCTCAGCACACCAACCATGTGTATGACACTTGGATTCAGCATATAACAGATGACTCAGCATAGCAGCAGTGAAATCCAATGATAGCATCAAGGCGATTATGTAAACGTTACACATGACCAAAAGGGATTATCAGGTTATATATTAGTTTTAGAATATACTAAGCCAAGCTTTGGTACAGTTAAGTTAGTTAGGGTTGAAGAAACGAATAAAGAGGTTGTCTAACATCAAGTTGTGTTTTATTGTTTCCTCACTGCGTAATAACATAATTCACATAATTCGCGCAAAATCGGCAGCAGCAACAACAAAACCATCAGTAGCGGTGGCGGCATTTTCGGCACATACGTCTCCGTTTAGGCCGTCGTAATTTTCCCCATGGTCGTCATCGACACGAACGTCTTCGGTTGGACCGTTTTTATTTTCTCCATTAGCATCATCGGAAGCACAGCCGGTGACTGAATTTGGTACAACCGAAGTTCGTTATTTGTGCATGGGTGGCAATCCACCCCGACCTCCTTTAATGCTTCCACCAGCATTTGCTTCATTAGACGACGCGACATTTATTGTATTTTTTCAGAATATAATTATTTGGGTGTCGCGACCCCACATCTGAGATGTAAACACTCGATATGTTATTAAGTTTTCCAATGAAAACCGCCAAAAATGAAGTGAAAACCGGTTTCACCGCCAACCTGAAGTTGGATATGCTTTATTCGCCAGCCTGAAGTTTGCTGCGGTGTACCATAGCGCTGACAATGACAAGCTTTAGCGCTTGTCATTGTCATACAAAAACCATCAGTAGCGGTGGCGGCATTTTCGGCACATACGTCTCCGTTTAGGCCGTCGTAATTTTCCCCATGGTCGTCATCGACACGAACGTCTTCGGTTGGACCGTTTTTATTTTCTCCATTAGCATCATCGGAAGCACAGCCGGTGACTGAATTTGGTACAACCGAAGTTCGTTATTTGTGCATGGGTGGCAATCCACCCCGACCTCCTTTAATGCTTCCACCAGCATTTGCTTCATTAGACGACGCGACATTTATTGTATTTTTTCAGAATATAATTATTTGGGTGTCGCGACCCCACATCTGAGATGTAAACACTCGATATGTTATTAAGTTTTCCAATGAAAACCGCCAAAAATGAAGTGAAAACCGGTTTCACCGCCAACCTGAAGTTGGATATGCTTTATTCGCCAGCCTGAAGTTTGCTGCGGTGTACCATAGCGCTGACAATGACAAGCTTTAGCGCTTACACTTAAGAATATGCAAACTTAAAACTAGGTGGCGCTACAATTTTGTTTATAATGCTTACACATGATTAATTTTTATTTGAATAGCAGGAACTGTTCGTTAATAAAATGTTATTCAAATAAAAATTTTACTTAGCTATTTGCGAATTATTGCAAATGAAATTGGTGGCATAATTAAAGTCAAGTCAAATGATTTATTTGAAAATATATTTTTATTTAATTATGGAAATTCAAATAACTTCGGAAGGTGCAATTTTTTTTTTTTTTTTTTGAATGTGGTGGACAGAGGCTAAAACTCCAAAATCTTTCAAAGATACCAATACGCCCACTATAGCAGGTATATAATACCGAAGTAGCCGATAATGGTTATTGGCCATTTATGAGAGACACTATGAAACTGCCAGAACGCACTTCATAGTAGTAAATTTTCGCTCTCTCATAATACTTCTTGACTAAAACTAAGTTAACTTAACAAGTAGTTTACGCTTCCGTAGTGTTAATCGTACTAAGCCGTTCATTCATGCGGCTTCACCCTACGTCGCTAGATCGAAGGGTCTTATTCTTTGTAGTCGTCGCTCGTTGTTTGCATCGTTAAGAGTCTCGTTTAGAGTACGGATCATTTCATTGTTGCAATGAACATGATCCGTACTCTAAACGGAAACATGTTTGTTACTTCTTCGCTCACGGTAGCTATTCCTAAATCTCTGTGAATATCACTATTCCTAATATACCATGGAGCATTCACAATTGCTCTTAGTGTCTTGTTTTGGAAAGTCTGCAACATGGACATGTTGCTCGGCTTGGTACAACCCTAAAGTTGTATACCGTATGTCCAGGACGGCCTTCACACCTGCCTGTACAAGAGCAGTTTGTTGTATATGCTTAATTTCGAAAATCTTCCGATAAGCCAATACATTTCCCTGAGCCTAATCTCGAGCTCGTCACGCTTCTTCTTTACGTGTGGTTTCCACCTTAGTTTAGCGTCCAGTGTCATCCCTAGATACTTCGCTTCATTTGCATAAGGTATTTGTGCAGAATTTATGAACAGAGGCAAATTGTTAACCCTTCTGTAAGTGAAATTCACATGCGTAGACTTGTTCTCGTTAAGAGCGATTCGCCAAGTCTTCGTCCAGACACAAATTCTGTCAAATGCTCGTTGGAGGTTTCTCGTTGATGACTCGACTGATTCACCTGTTGCCAGGATGGCCGTATCGTCCGCAAACGTGGCCACGACTGTCTCGTCATCTAGAGGTATGTCTCTTGTGTAGAGCAGGAACAGGGTCGGACCGAGGACGCTTCCCTGGGGTACGCCAGCCCGAATTTTCTTGAAACTCGAGTATTCACTACTATAATTTTCTACGATAATTTTCCAATATTTTAAACATGTCTTCCGGCAAGTTTTGCCGTAGCTTATATTTCAAGCCCTCGTGCCATATCTTGTCGAAGGCTTGCGATACGTCGAGGAAAGCACTTGAACATATTTTTTTCCCTTCTAAGGCTTTTTCAATTTCATGCGTTATTCTGTAGACTTGATCTATTGTGGAATGGTTAGGTCTGAAACCGAATTGATGATCCGGGATCAAGCGTCCTTCTGCAATTATTGGTTGTAATCGCTTCAGCAGAAGTTTCTCGAATACTTTGGATATTATCGGCCGAAGCCATATGGGCCTATAAGATTTTATATCATTTGCGCATTTCCCCGGTTTTGGAATGGCAGTAGGCACTTGTGTGCCTGAATTCTTGGCATCGCTTGCACTGTGGTATCAGTCTATTGTCCTTTCGCATGGGTTCGATTTTAACCCTGATGTTAAGTATCATTTTTATTTTATAAATATCGGTATAACACCTCTCGGTTCCTTCAAAGGAGAGCATAAAAATTGGAAGGCCGCGTCTGATCACAGTGTCTCTTTCTCCTTCCGTGCGTTGCTTTTCCTTTTACAACGTCTTCTTTTGTGCATGATGGGTGAATGACTCGCAGTGGTTTTTCGTACTTATTTTGATAAGTATACGATCGATTCTTTCTGCATTCAGTCTAAGAGACAGTGCGCGATAGGAATCGGCGTTGTCAACATTTACTTTCCACACGTTATTTCGGTGCGAAGTAAGCTTATAGGTTTCTGTTCTCACCGTGTTTGCAAGAAGGTTGCGCTATTTCCCGAAGTCTGCTATCCCGATGATGTTTATTGCGGGAGGTGGACGAATTTCGTTTCTGGTTTAGCCTTGTTTGAGCCAGAGGGCTTATCTTCTTTTTGTATTACTTCGGGAGAGGAATTCGCCTTTCGCTTCTTGCTAGACCATTTCCTTGAGACTGAATCGGTCTCAAGTGCAAGTTCGTCCTCGTCCGTGAAGTATTCGACTGCTGGTCGGTTCGGTGTTACACACTCTTTCGTTACCTCACAGTCTTTCGTTAAACGAGTATTTTTAATATCCTCGTTTTTATTTCGCAGAGAGTCAACTTCCATTTTTAGATCTTGGAAGAGTCGCTCCATTCCTCCTCGGAGTTCATTATTCTCCTTTTCTAAGCTCTTAATTTTCACAGAGTCCTGGTTTACCGGTGGACTACTTTTTCCGGATATGTTCGATCTAGGTGGTGGTGATCGATTTAGTTTTGTCCTTTTCTTAAAAGGATTTTCTCAAAAGGGAGGTACAAATTTAAAAAAGTTCTTAAACCTTACAAAAGAAAATATATAAGCAAGAGATTTTGTATATTAAACTAAATTTCGTATTTGATTTCTTTGACATCGTCTGGAAATCGAACTAGCCGGATTACTGGACTGCGGCTACTAGCTATTTTCATTGCGATGAATGCAATCATATTACTAGCCAGTGTATATGATGGCAGTTCTGGTGTAAAGTAAAAGAAGCACAGTAAAACCGCGTTGTAACCAGTAACGTAAAACTGGAACAACTGAAACCTAAATTCACTGAAAGGTTTTTGCGTTGCTAATGTATGAAATTCTGTTCCTGTTCCTTGTAATAATGCGGCTGTAAAGAGAAACAGAATTCCATATATTAGCAACTGAAACCTAAATTCACTGAATTCTTTTTGCGTTGCTAATGTGTGAAAGTCTATTTCTTTTTCTCTTTCTGTTCCTTGTGACAACACGACTTTACGATGCGTTTAATTTTATATCATTAGTTCACACTCCAAAGTGTATTTAAGCTTTATCAACAGACGAGCTATCCATTCTTCTGTTTATCTTTCAGATGATAATAGGTCTTTATTAAAATATAACTTTTACACGAATTTAAAAGACGGCAATAAGTGGAAGAAGAAACTTTTTACTCGTATAAGGTGTCACTGGCAAAGTTACTAGAATCACTAAGTCGCCAGAAAATGTGATCTTTTAAGCAAGAGTAACATTCACACACAAGATCTTTTCTGCTGTACTGTGTGAACGCCTTAAGCCGTTTGTCAACAATCTGATAGGCACATATCAGTGTGGCTTTAGGCCAGGAAAGTCCACCATCGATCAAATATTCACACTGCGGCAGATCTTGGAGAAAACCCAGGAATTCCAAATCGATACACACCACCTCTTCATCGATTTCAAGGCCGCGTATGACAGCATCTATAGAGACGAGCTATATAGCGCAATGTCTAGTTTTGGCATCCCTGCCAAACTCGTCAGTCTGTGCAGGATGACGATGGAAAACTCACGCTGTTCCGTCAAGGTCGGCAAAGAGCTCACCGACCCCTTTGATGTCAAAAAAGGATTTAGACAAGGCGACGCGCTGTCATGCGACTTCTTTAACATCATACTTGAGAGAATTGTGCAGAACTCTCGCGCCAACACCAGAGGTACAATCTTTCAAACGTCCGTTCAACTACTCGCATACGCAGACGACATTGACATAATCAGTAGAACAAAGCGTGATGTCAGTGAAGCCTTCGTGAGTATTGGGACGGAAGCGGCGAATATGGGTTCAGCAGTCAATGAGAGCAAAACCAAGTATATGCTGTCATCAAGAAAAGACACCCGACACCGACGTCTTAGACAAAACATCACCATCGACAGCTATAACTTTGAGGTAGTTAGGGACTTTGTCTACCTGGGTTCCGCTATCAATTCAGACAATGACACCAGCGCTGAAATCAAGCGAAGGATAACTCTTGCCAATGGCTGTTTCTTTGGGCTAAGAAGGCAATTGAGTAGCAAAGCCCTCTCTCGAGCAACTAAAGTGTCCATGTATAAGACCCTCATCATCCCAGTCCTGCTTTACGGTGCAGAAGCATGGACCCTGTCAAAGGCAGATAAAAACACTTTAGGCTGCTTCGAGAGGAAAATTCTTCGGACGATTTACGGTCCCGTCTGCATAGACGGAGAGTGGAGGAGGAGATATAACATCGAACTGTACGGGCTGCACAGCGATACCGACCTAGCCAAAAGAGTCAAAACTCAACGTCTACGATGGCTGGGTCATCTAGAGCGGATGGACACCAACGCCCCGGCCCGGAAAATCTTCGAAACCACACCGCAGGACGGCGCGGTAGAGGAGCACCGAGACTCAGGTGGCGCACGCAAGTAGAAGGGGACCTCAGCCAACTTCGCCTTCGAAACTGGAGACGGCTAGTTAGAGACAGAGCTGGCTGGCGAAGCTTGTTGGCTGAGGCCCAGGTCTACCCCGGACTGTAGCGCCACCTTAAGTAACACTCACCCATCGGTTCCAATTTTAGACACCAGTATTCTATATGCTGTGCCTTTTAGCTGTCATCAGCATTCATTGGACAAACCTGGCGAAGTGTGTCACCCCGTTTGAAAAAATGTACAAATGCTGTGAGCATTTACACTTAGTTGGGAGTTAGTTAAAGACAAAAGGCCTTACTAATAACCAAAGCCTTAAGTTCTCTATTTCTAAGTGGGCAGCTTAAATTTTAATCTTAGCCAAAATCGTACCAATAACCAATTTAATACTTTGTGTAGCTAATGCAAAGTTTTTACAAATCTAGTAAACTTTAAGCTGTCAAAGTTATTGTCAAGCAAACTTATTTCAACCATTCAGCTTTTTTTCCTTCACCCAGACCGCGGGATTGGCAGGCGCAGTTCCAGCCTGTTCTGGTGGTTTCCGTGGAAGGTTTTGTTTGGTGCATATGGCTTCTCCATTGGGAACACCTTTTTCCCACACAAAGACATTTACAAATACAAATGGTAGAAGCACAGTTTAAATCAGGAGTTAGGTGATTGATAACTGATTGATTGGTACAACAAAGATATGGTACATCTTTGTTGTACCAATCAATCAGTTCGTGTATTCAAAGAATGATTTGTGATGTTCGATTTTTCAGGGGAACTGAGTTGTCAACTGATCACCACTTAGTGCTGTGTAAATTGTTTTTCATTGACAATATTCCTTTCCCTTCCAGGCGAAAACCAAGACTGGTGACCCGCATACGGTTTGAATGACTCTGATTTCAGAAAACGCTTTGCACAGCATGTTTCGGAGAAGTTTGAACAAATTCCAACTTACCTTTTGAATGTAGAGGAGGAATGGCAGCTGTTTTTATCGGCAATCATTGCCTCTGCTGGAAAGGTTTGTGGAGTGAAGCGGCTTGGGGTGCTGGTGGTGAGAAAAGATTTGCTTGGTTTAAAACGTCTGGAGTCCAAGAAGCCATCAGAGAAAAGAAGAGAGCCTACATTGCATGGATCCAATGTAGAAACTCGACTTCTCGAGCCCGGTATAATGAGGCGCGAAAGACTTCCAATCTGGCAGTCAGAACAGCCAAGGAACAGTCATGGAAAAAGTTCGGCGAGAAGTTGGAGCACGATTGTCTCTCTTTTTTTCTTTTCTCTGATGGAAAGAAAAAAAGAGAGACAATCGTGTCTCTCTTTAGAAAAGAAAAAACTCTCTTTTCAGTGAGAGTTTAGCCGCCCGTGTTACCAAAAAAGCCGCCCGTTTACACAAAATGAGTTTGTGTAAAATTTGTAATCTAAAAGTTACAAGAGACTGCCTCAAATTAACGTGTAGTATGTGCAACAACTTCCAACATGCAGACTGCGCGAATGTTAAAAAATCGGATGCTGAATATCTGGTGAAAAGTAAAAAACCATTGAAGTGTTCCCCATGCACCAACAAAAAAACTGCATTAAGCACTCAACACCAACAAAGCGCACCTCAATCCGAACCTGGTACATCTGCAAGCTTAAGCCAAGAAACAGTTTCCATCGATGCGCTCTACAAACAAATATTGGATTTCAAAGACACACTGGCAACCGCTGTTAAAACCATCGATGCAATGAAAAATAAACTTTCGGTGGTGGAACAAACGGCCAAACTATTGGATGTCATTCAACGTGAAAACGCTCAACTCAAAGCAGAACTCAAGGTAACAAATGATAAGCTGAGAGTCACAGAGTGTATGCTGCACGAAAACTATATTGAGTTTCACGGAGTACCGTCGATAGAAAACGAAAATGTGCATGACACCGCAATGCTTATTATCGAACGAGGGGCAGGCATCACCATAAACGAACACGATGTGGAGCTGTGCTACCGAAAAAAAAACAAAGGCCAACCAACGGGCACTGTGGTGGCAAAATTAAGCAACAGGCGGACGAAAGAATTGATTTTGGCGGTGACTAATGCGAATAAGAAGAGAGTAGAGACAAAACAAATTTTCTCTGCAACTGCAATTGCAAGTAATTGTGATATTGGCGAAGAAGAGTTCATTTACTTCTACGACTGGCTATCGACTGAGACCAAACTGCTGCTGAAGGAAGCAGAGAAGGCGAACAAGAAACTGAAGTACGAATTTCTCTGGGTACGACATGGACAAGTAATGATGCGACGTGCAAATGGTATAGAGATTAAATACATAAAATGTGCTGCTGATCTTAATCGTTTGTGATTAAGATATTATTTTTTGCCTTCATTTTTCTTTATTAACTTCTAATGTTTAACTGTAATAATTTATTTGATCTCGATAGCTGTAGTGACATTCATGAAACCTTTACTGGTTCTTTTTTTTGCTCAGTACCAACTGATTTTAACATTTTTCATCAAAATATTAGAAGTATGAGGTCAAACTTTGATTCTTTGTGTTCACACTTGCAAAATAGTTTTTCCTGCCTGCCGTAGATGTTCGTTCTAACTGAAATATGGATTTTTGATCATGAAAAGGATAATTATTCTATTCCGGGTTATGAGATTTATCCCAATTGTAATGAAAATTACGCAGCGGGTGGGGTAGCTGTTTTTGTTAGCGAAAATGTTGAAATTGTTGAATTTTCCAAACCTGATCTCGAGAGTGCTGACTGTATTATTTTAAAAGTTCAACTATTAAATATTCTTTTAGACGTTGTTAGTGTTTATCGGCTACAGTTTGTTGATGAGGATACATTTTTAAAAGAATTTGAACAGCTTCTGTGTGGGGTGAACAACTTCAATGTCTGCGTAATTGGAGATATAAATATTGATATTCTGGATCTGCCAACTAGTAGTGATAGCTACGTTCTCGTCATGTCTTCGCTGGGTTTTGACTCGCTAATAAATAAAACAACCAGGGAGACAGAAAACACCAGAACGTGTATTGACCACATCTTTCTTAGATCAAGATTTGTTTCTGCTATTGTTCCTTATGTTCTAGAATTGGACATAACAGATCATTTTTCAACAGGGGTTACTTTTGCAGGGCTCTTATCTGCAGAACACTTACGAAAAAACACAAAACAGCAGGAACAGAATGTCGCTACGGAAATAAACTTTTCGAATTTGAGACAATTGCTTGATCTTGAAGCTTGGGACCAGGTTTACAACTGCAGTTGTCCATCTGACGCTTTTAGAATATTTGTAGAAACCTTACAGTCCAAAATTGAGGAAAGCAAATATTTTAAAAGTAAGTTAAAACTAAAAAAAATTAAACCATGGATAACACAGTCTATTTGCATGAAAGTTGAAGAAAAAAACAAGTTTTATTCTAAGAACAAACATAGATTGCATGATCCTTTGATTAAGACTAGATACCAGAGTTTAAAAAAAGAGTTATCTGAACTAGTTAAAAGTAAGAAGGTAGAATTTCATCAACAAAAATTTGATGAAACCTGCCATAACACAAAAAAGCAATGGGATCTGGTAAACGAAATCTTGGGTAAAACCTGCAAGAAGAAAGAAATCAAAAGCCTGAAAATTGCTGATTCTGTATTCACTTGTAATGAAGTTGAAATATGCAACGCTTTTAATTCTTTTTTTAGCAATGTTGCAAATAAGGTGATTCAGGACTCAGATGATTATCCTGACCTGATTTTACAAGACTTTCTCTTTTCTAGATAACTTCAATTTTTCTTCCTTTTTCTTCAGTTTAGTTTCGGAAGGTGAAGTTACGAATGTTGTCTCTGACCTAAAACTGAAACACTCGTGTGGCAGTGATGGCATTAGTAGCGTACTTATTAAAAAAATAATCACCAACATAAGTAGTCCACTCACATTTCTTATCAATAAAAGCTTTCAGAATGGAATCTTTTCCAACTGCTTGAAAACCTCGGTCATAATCCCTATCTTTAAAAAAGGTGATCCCTGTGATCCTAACAACTATAGACCAATTGCTCTCCTCTCTGTGTTTTCAAAAATCTTCGAAAAACTTGCTACACGAAGAATGCTAGATTTTATAGAAAAGCTAAAGCTTCTTAATGAAGCACAATTTGGTTTCACTAAAGGTAAATCCACTGAAGATGCTTTGATCAGTTTTTTGGAGAAAATTTACGAGGGTTTAGACAAAAGTAAAAAGACAGCTGGCCTCTTTCTTGACTTAACAAAAGCCTTTGATCTTGTCTCTCACAAAATTCTGCTGAAGAAGCTTTACAGACTTGGCTTCAGAGGAAGTTTTTTAAGCTGGCCTAGCTGCTATCTTAAGAATAGAGAGCAATATGTTCGCATAGGAAAGAGTTTCAGTGGGGCGCTACCAGGAGGAAATAGTGATGTTCCCCAGGGATCGATTCTTGGTCCTCTGTTATTTATAATATATATAAATTCAATTTTTCGCTTAGATTTAAATGGATCAATGATCGCCTTTGCTGATGACCTAGGTTTATCGTATGCATCATCTTCCATTGAATGTCTAAAATTGAAAATTAAAACGGACTTGTTGCTATTAAGAAACTGGTTTTGTTTTCATAAAATGGTTTTAAGCAACAAGTCAAAAGTTATGTTTTTTTCACTTTCGAGCCCTTATTCCATCAATGGCATCATCTACCATCATCAAGCCTGTAATACGTCAACCTGTGGCATAAAGTGCTTGGAACTTGAGTCAGTGTCTGAGTGGAAGTATCTAGGTGTGACTCTTGACGCCAAGCTGTGCTGGAAGCCGCATATAGCTAAAGTGAAACAAGTTATCTATATAGCAATTAATAAAATTTACCACCTTCGGAGGCTTGTGCCAAGCAGCATGCTTACTACCATCTACTATGCACTTGTTAATTCACGTTTGGAGTACGGCTTATCTTGTTGGGGTAGTGCATATACTAGCAACTTAAAACCTCTAATTACTGCACAAAAGAAAGTTATTCGAGCTATTCGGTTCAAATCAAGATGGGAACCATCCCTTCCATTGTTTCAGAATTTAAATATCCTGCCACTTCGTTATCTTTATGTTTTCAAAGTATTGAAATTGTTCTTTCTGCGTAGCGGCTTCAATAACACTCGTAGAAATAATGCTTATTCTCTCAGAACCAGTAACGCTGCAGTGGTTCCTAGAGCTAGGAGGGAGCATTATAGAAGATTTGCAACTGTTCTTGCGCCCTTTATTTACAACAAACTACCCTTAGACATTTGCGGCTCCGTAAATTGTAAAAGAGCATTTCTTCGGAAAGTTAGATATTGGCTTATAGAGAGATCAGAGGTAGAATCACTTTTCAAGGTTATTAATTAATTTTGAGCAAAAGAAAATAAAAAATAAATAAAAGTCACTTAAATATTTAAAGCACACAGTCTCCTCTCTCGCTGCGACTCTTTTGAATTCTACATTTTGCTTAATCTATTTATAAAACTTTTTCCAAACTCACTTGATACTGATATTTTATATCACAAAGTGAGTACATAAGTTAAAGACGAAATAACAAATTTCATGGTCAAACTTCAGATTACATTTAATGACATTATGATCTGAACAAAGCCTATAATGCAAACCTTAAAATAATGATTAATATTGTACTATGAATTTTAGAAATGAAATAAAAAATAAAATAACAAATAAATAAACATTTGAGTAAGTTAAATATAAAAATTCAAGAAAAGCAAAAAATTCAAGATTACGGATCTGCAAACAAGATATTTTGGCAGACCATTCGCCGGCTCAGAGGAAGCAAGTTGAATATCATTCAAGGGGTTAAATCTAAGGGTACACTTATTTCAAATGAAAGCGATGTCTTGCGCAGATGGAGAGAGCACTTTTCGGAGTTGATTAACCCCCAACAGGGCACTGAAGATGGCATTCCCACTGCTGACGAGATAAGGGCGGAGAATAGTCCCACAGTAGACGAAGTCACTAAAGCGATTAAATCGCTAAAAGTTGGCAAGTCTGCTGGACCTGATGAAATCTGGCCAGAAATGATCAAGGCAATGGGTGAAGAGGGTGTTAAATGGCTAACACTTGTCATTAAGATGGCCTGGGATAGCGGGAAGGCAATTAGCGATTGGCTAACAGGAGTTATAGTGCCCATTTTCAAAACAGGGAACAGAAGAGATTGCGCCAACTATAGGGGCATATCTCTCTTGAGTCTTCCGGGGAAAGTATTCGCGAAGGTGTTGGAAACGCGTTCCAGAGCTGTAATCGAGCCTTTGTTACGGGAAGAACAGTGCGGCTTTGACCTGGCAGAGGCACAACCGATCGCCTTTTTACTCTGAAGGTTATTTTATGATAAAGCCTGGGAATATGCCAAACCGATCTATGCGTGTTTTGCAGATCTGGAAAAGGCGTATGTCCGAGTCCCTCGGGATACACTGTGGAGAGTTTTGCAGGACTATGCGCTGAGTGGTCCTCTTCTGAGAGTCATCCAGTCTTTGTATGAAGACTGTGTACGGATTAATGGCGTCCTGTCCTTTTGATGTGCGCGTTTCAAAATGACGATGATAATGATGGTTTTGTTCGGTTAAATTTTGTAATTTGTGCCGTGGTGGTGAGGGTTATATACTTGGATGTAGAGGTGGTCATGCTTTCAAGGGAGACGCAAAGAATTGGGTTTCAGTCATCAATTTGAGACGCATAGCTCGTGCGTGATTGCTAATTTCACAACAACCAACAATTTGTGGAGGTTTTTAAATAAATAAATACGAACAGGTTTTCGTACCAAAAACAAAGAAAAAGTTATAGTGTGTTTTAATTAGTATCCTTTTTTGCTGTACAAGTTCCCTTATTTTCTTCCTGGCTCTTGTTTATACCCGACCGAGGATATATTATATTTTGTAGTTAAACTTCCTAATGAAGTGCAATCATTTGATTTTTTGATTGGAGTTTAAAGAAAAATTTTAAATTACTGTATTTGAAAATATGGAGAAAATAAAATATTTGATTTGCAAATTAATATTGATTCGCAAAAAGTTACTAACTTTATTTTTATGCATGAATATTCACGAATTATAAAATATATTATGTATTTTCTAGAATTTTTGATTTCAAAACTATTTAAACATTTTTTTTAATCAAATAGAGCCTACAAAGTTCACACAAGTCTTAAGTTCCACGTAAGTCTTACCTAGGGTTCCACAGGTATTCCGAAAAACACAGAAGTTATCCCCATCAGTAATGATAAATATCAATAGCGTTTACAGCAAACAATAATGCTAAATCATTGTGTAGCAGAGTAACTCAGAACTATAGCAACCGACACAGAATCGACAAGGTCAATGTTCCTGTTGCAAATAATTAAAGTAGTTTTTCTGTTTTAAATCTTGAACGAGCGTGATTTCTGTATGACTCTAATATTTTATATTGCCTGCACAAAAAAAGATTTCATCGTTTTTCGCAATCAATTTATTCATTTCTTTCTTTTCCACGAAAGCAAATAATGCAGCATCAAAAAAGGAATAAATAAATTCTTATTTGTCTCGGAAATTTGAATAAAAACTCCGAACGATTGCCACGAATTCACCCCATGCGATCCTCGATATGATGACATGAAACGCTGTCGATTTCTAAAATGTGAAGCCTGAAACGCACTCAAAACCCAAAATGAGCTGCACAAAAAAAGCGTCTTGGACGCACAAATCTTGCTCCCAGCTTGGTTGACTGTTTTAGTATTTTTTTTTTTTTTTTTCATCCCATAAAGTAGCATTGCAACCCACTACCACAATCATGATAGCTGGCAGCATTTTTCCTAGAGAGCCGAAAATCGAGCTTGGGGCAAAAAAAGGCACCCCAGCGAAAATGACTATCTCATTATACCTGATGAATGCTTTACAGTACGCGATGAACCTGAGGTGACACCCAATTAGGGAAAGTGGCTCATTCAGATAAAAAAAAATCACATGATTGAAACCAAATCCTTGTTTGATAAATAAAGTGTTTCATTGTGCGAAATTAAAATTGAATTTAATTCATTTTATTTTTCATTTACAGATTTGAATGTGGAATTTTGTAAAGATATTTAAACTAATTGTGTGATAAATTTGTTGGTGGAACTTGTCGCATCGGTTGTTTGGTGGAACAGGCTTTCGCGGAAACGTGTTACTGCTTCTTTTGCCAAACTCCAAAGAACGGCTTGTCTTGGCTGCACAGGGGCCTTCCCTAGCACGCCGGGCTCTGCTCTAGATGCTTTGATGAACGTCCCCCCCTTGATATATTTATCATGGGGTATACGCTGAAAACCATCTTTCGCTTAAAGAGAGGTGGTTTTTGGTACCACACGCATTGGAATTTTGAAGAACTTGTTCGAGAATTGTCCTTTGACCCCTGTCTTATAGACATGCCCTCTGACGCAATGACCCCAGAAATCCTTTTGCGACAAAATTACCAAGTCAACTTTCCTCAGGTAATGGAATAGCTTCGGCCAGACTCTGAGCCAGGGAACGAATGCCATCGTATTTTCACGGATGGCTCCAAAACCGGACAGGGGTCTGGTGCTGGAGTCTTTGTGGAAAGCGAGAACATTAGACTCCACTACCCCTTAGGGTAGGTCTTCCAAGCGGAGATTTTCGCTATCCTAATGGTTATGCGCTATATTGTGACTAACAGGTGGAGGGCAAGAAGCATATGCGTTTGCAGTGACAGCCAAGCCGCTCTAAATGCGTTGCTCAACCCTCTTACCTCGTCCAAGATAGTGCTCGAACTCAAGAATTCGTTGAACTTAGTCGGAAGGCTAAATGCAGTGAATCTTGTTTGGGTTCCAGGTCACACTGGTATCCAGGGAAATGAGATCTCTGATGAGCTTGCCAGACATGGCTCAGAAGAGGTTTTCTTAGGACCCGAACCTGCTTTAGGCCTGCCTGTATCTGTTGTCACGTCTGCCACTGATACTTGGGTTTCTCGTGAGCACAGGGCTCGTTGACGTGACTGCGATGGGTGCAGACAGACTAAACGACTACGCCCGGACATCTGCGAGGGGTCAGCGTCTTTTCTTTTATCTCTTAGGAGAATCGATTGCAGACTTCTTGTAGGCGTCCTTACCGGCCACCAAGCTTTTGCTAGACATTTGAATGTGTTAGGCCTAAGCGAAACCACCACCTGTCTTGCCTGTGGAGAGGACGACTATACAGCGGAACACTTTCTCTGTAGTTGTCCTGCCTTTACTCGCATCAGGTGGCGGATCTTAGGGGCTGACGTGGTGAGTGCCGAACACCTAAGCTCTTCATCACTGAAGCTCCTTCTCATCTTTCTTCAAAAGACGGGTAAACTAAATACATTAATGTAAGGTGTCTGCATGGTAGTACAATGGACCAGTAGTTGTGTCTGAGTGCTCCATCGGATAGTAGCAACCTCCAACAAAAACGTGAAACGTGTGATAAAGTTATAATTAATGAAGCTATAAAAACAGTGTCGCTAATTTATTCGCGAGTGGATTTTCTGGAACAGATATAAAACATAAACTGATCGTGTTGTGAAAACTGTGTGAAGATAATTCAAATTATGTCGAAAAATAGAACAATTGACAACAGCTGAGTTAAAAGGACTGCCGATGAAATGCCCGCTTTCATGGAGTTGCTTCTGGAGAAATTCGAAAAGTAGGAGAGCGGCCAAAAAGAACAAAAGAATTCTCTCGAAGAAAAGCTAGATAGTAAGCTCGATGAGCAGAAGAAAGCTCTAGAAAATAAACTCGATCCCCAGAATCCGAAATGCTTTTTGAGGAAAACTTCCAAACAATAGATCAAAAATTTTAAAGCGTAGAGGAAAAATTCACTGAAGTCAAATCGGAAGTTGAACAACTGGCTAAGGAACTGGAGTTGGTTAAGAAACAGAAAGTGCGAGAATGTTTGCCCGACGATCCACGACACAAAGAAATGCATCCGAGTCTCTTCGATGGCCAAACACCATGGCCGATTTATAAGAGACAATTCGAAGCTGCAGTGTTGACAAACAACTGGGACAACGAGTCTGAGCTTGCGCTCAGAGGAACAGCTGCCGAATTGCCGCAGACCATTCCCGAAGAAAAACAAAAGGTTTATGAGACCATAGTAAAGGCCATCGGGATGAGGTTTGGCGATGACCACATGCAGCAAGCTTACCGAGTTCAGTTGCGTTGAAGAGTTCAGACAAGGAGTGAGACTCTGCAACAGTTACAAGCCGACACCGAGCGATTGGCGAATTTGTCCTATCCCAACACTAGCCCAACCGTCCCATATAATCAACGAGTTAGCAACCGATGCTTTTACTAATGCCATTGCGGATGGAAAGCTACAAATGGCTGTAAGAATGGTAGGTTAGAAGAAGCTGCGGACCAAGCTTCGCAAGGTAGCCATCGCGTTAGATAAATGGCTAGCTAGAGCACTCATATCAACGCATCGAAATTGAAAGGCAAAACACGAACACCGCTCGGGGACAAATGAGATGCTGGAATTGTAACAAGCTGGGACACCTACAGCGACAGTTCAGAGCTCCAGCTAGACAATTGAGCTGCCCACATGGCGCTAGAAGAAGGCAAAACGAAGAAGCATCTGCCAGGCACAACGTTCACCCTGCTGGGCGAGCTTTGGAGCAATAGCAGTCGGGAAACGCCTAGGAACCAAATTCGTGGGGCAGAAGTTGGTTGATGCCGACTAGATGTATTGGCCTTCTCGCATGCGTTCTTGGTAGCCGACATATGCGACGAATGCATCATTGGAGTGGACCTTATAAAGGCACACGAGGTAATTCTAGACCTTCGAATGCAGGTGCTAAGGTATCGAACCGTCGAGATCCCTATGGTATACTGAAACAACAACGCTGTGAATCTTCGAGTGTTAATGGGAAGCGATGAAGTTCTGCGGCCCTCTCCAGAGAAAGTTCTTTGGACACGTTTGGAGGGTGATCCTTGGAACCACCAATTTTATCTCATAGACCCAACAAAAGTGAATTCAAATGTTACGTCGTGGGAAAAATTCTTGTAGAACCCAAGAACAACATGGTGCCGTTAAAGTGATGAACCCAAATAAGCGCACCGTTAAGCTCAGACAAGGAGAGGTGATCGGAAGATGCGTACCCGTTGCAGCCATTTCGACAGTTACTGAGTGTGAGCCTGTGAGTCATGCTTCTCCATCAAAATTGACCGAGGATGGAGACGAGGATAAGACTATACTCGGAGACTGTGAGCTTTATCAGTTAGGAGCAGCAAACCATAACGAAAAATCTCATTGGCGGGTTTGCTGATATATTTGCGTCACAGGATGGAGACTATGATCGAACACACTTAGTACAAAACCAGAGACGCTACACCAATCCGCCAACCTGCTAGACGACATCCGTTGGCGAAAAAGAAGGTGTTATGTATTTACAAACGCGGCCTGAAAAGCGGCGCCTCTGACGGAGAATTCCCCAGAATACATAGTCTAGAAAGCAGCGCACCTGACGGAGAATATGAGCTTGGCTTCGACTTCCGCCGACTGCCAACATCTTGACAATCGGAGCGAGGAAACCTTCTTCTTGCGCTGGCATCCAAATCATCCGGTCACACCACTTTCCTACTGTTTAACTTCATACTTACCTTACTTAATTTAATACAATAAAGAATTGAATTATATCTAACCATTCTTCTATTCCTTGAACCCAAATACGTAACAGTGGCGACGAGGAGGAAAATTAAATTATTTTACATCTAAACAATAATTACAATATAGGCACAATGGAAAAATAAATTACTTGCAACGATAATGGATGCTTCACAGCTGAAGGCTCTGCTGGAAACAATCACTTAGTGCTATTAAGGGCAATACAACCGGGCAAGTACACAAGGAAACAATTCAACTGGCGAGCTACAACGAAGAAAACGAGAGCTGGGAGATTTTCATCAAAAGGTTGGAAAATTTCTTCAGCTTAAAGAAACTTACAGGTACACCCACAGAAGTTCAATCTTCTATGAGGGATTGGTTGATTCACGTAATCGGAGCTAAAACCTTATAGCTTTTTTGCAACCTGACGAGCCCAGACGATCCGAAGACGAAATCATACGACGATCTGGTAAAATTAGTTAAAAATCATTTACATCCATCTCCAAGTGTCATCGCCGAACAAAATAGGTTCTCCAAACGCATACAACATGAAGGAGAAAACATTTCGAATTTCGTTGCAGATTTGAAGAAAATGTGCAAAAACTGCGATTTCAAATGCAAAGCCTGCCAGGCCTCGACCGCGGATGCCGCTTAAGACAACAATTTATAAGCGGTTGGAAAAATTAATTCAGCTTAAGGAACCAAGCAATACTTTCACTGACTGCGTAGCAACTTCATTGGCTATGGAATCAGCACAAACAGACTCAAAAGAGATCCAAAATCTACAAGCAAGTTCTTCATTCAGTTGATAAAATCAACTTTCGTATGGGCATTAGCAGAAAGCCAACACCACTGATCAGATATAATGAGATATGCGACTTGCAATCCCCTTGCCTGAAACACCCGCAAAAAAAAAAGTAACGAGATCTCTCTCTTGACCCTGTCTGTGAATGCATGTGAAGTGAGCAATGGAAGTGTTCAGTGAATCCATTTAAAAATGGCGGAAGCTGAGATAATTTGCCGGCTCAGTCATTCAAAAAATATAAACAAAGTAATCAGACTCCATTCTTTTTTGGTTTATTTTGTTTTACAAATAGTTATTATCTTCTTAGTAAAGGAAAAATCTGCCGCCTATTAGGAATAAATTTTTGCCATGCACAACGGGTCAACTGAAAATCGAATTTGTTTTGATTACACTACACAAATGTCAAAAGACATCTGATTCTGGTTTGCTGAGTTCAGTTTATAGGTAGAGTTCAGCACAATTGAGTTGGAAATAGGAGGTGGTGCTTTTTACTTATTTTTTCTTTAAAATAAACAATCAAGCTATTTGATTGTGTGCATAAATTTTATTAATTAATGCGTTTTCTTATAAAAAAAATTACGTGAGACTTTCTGGTCTTAACTTCTTATAACAAATAACTTGCAAAAAGAATTTGATAAGTTTCGCAGTAGTCCGAAAAACATTTTGAAAACAGTTTTTTTTTTTTATAAATGAATAGGCACATTTAAACAATACTCTGTTAACTTGTAGATCAATGTTTAGAATAAGGAGCTTTTTCCCTCCATTTTTTATTTATTTTCGAATGAATAGTTTCAATAGTTCGTTTTAATTATTACTAGTTCATTTATCCAATTATAAGTAGTAATCCAAATGAATAAATTGACGTCTCAAGTCGGCAAGAAATAAAAGGAACAAACGTAGGGTCTAGACACGGATAACGTTTTTATTCACATGAAACAAATTACAGATCCCATCACCAAAAAAGAAATTTTTCGCGATTGCACACAAAATTGAGAAAAATGCATTTCAGTTTGATTTTTAAAAAAAATTTCAATCACACATGAATAATTTTTATTTGAATAGCAGGAATTGTTTGTTAATAAAATGTTATTCAAATAAAAATTTTAATTTAGCTATTTGCGAATTATTGCAAATAAAATTGATGGCATGATTGAAATCAAGTCAAATGATTTATTTGAAAATGTATTTTTATTTGATTATGGAAATTCAAATAACTTCGGGAGGTACAAATTTAAAAAAGTTCTTAAACTTTACAAAAGAAAATTTGAAAGCAAGAAATTTTGTGTATTATAAGCTCTTCCAATAGTTTGAAATTTTGACATCTAATTTATCTCATTGGTTCAAAGTATATTCAAGCTTATAAACAGACGAACTATCCGTTCTTCTGTATTTCTCTCAGATGGTCCTAGGTCTTTATTTAAATATAACTTTTACACGAATTTAAAAGACTGTACATTTTTTACCAGTATATTTAAGGCGTCACTGACAAAGTCACTAGAATTTAAGAGCAATACGGAGTGAAACAGATCATACCACCAGAAAAGGTGATCTTTTAAACAAGAGTAATATCCACCCAAAGACCAGTTCCCATTCTAGACAGCAGTATTTTATATGCTGTGCCCTTTAGTTGTCATCGGCATTCATTGGACAAACCCGGCGAAGTATTTCATTTCGTTTGAAAGAATCTACAAATGCTGTTAGCATTTACAGTTTGTTGTAGGTTTAATAAAAGCCAATTTATCTTGTGCAAACTATCTTGTGCAAACTATTTTACCAATTTATCTTAGGCAAATAATAAACGTAGCATTTCTGTTTTAAATGCTGAACGAGCGTGATTTGTGTATCATTCTAATATTTAATATTGCTTGCACAAACAAGGATTTCATCGTTTTTCGCAATCAATTTATTCGTTTCTTTCTTTTCCATGAAAGCGAACAATGCAGCATTAGAAAAATAATAAATAAATTCTTATTTGAAATTAAAAGTCAAACTTTCTTGCACGGGACTCGGAAAAGTCAACTTGTCTGCAAGTAAATCTGAATCAAAACTCCGAACGAAACACCTCATGCGATCCTCGACATGATGACCTGAAACGCAGTCGATATCTAAAATGTGTAGCCTGAAACGCACTCAAAACCCAAAATGAGCTGCACCAAGCGCACTCATTTTAGCCTTGGACGCACAAATCTTGCTCCCAGCTTGGTTGACTGTGTTAGTGAATTTTGTTTTTGCACCCCATAACTTAGCATTGCAACCCACTAACACAATCATGATAGCTGGCAGCATTTTCCCTAGAGAGCCGAAAATCGAGCTTGGGGGCAAAAAGAGGCACCCCAGCGAAGATGACTATCTCATTATACCTGATCAATGGCCAACACGGGCGATCGAAGGGAGTTCAAATTCCAAGGCAAAGAGAAGCCAGGTAAGCCATCTCAAATAAATCTCAACTGTTTCCGATGCGGTGATAAAAATCACCTAGTTAATGCGTGTAAACACATTCGAACGGTTTGTTCAAATTGCCACAAGGTTGGTCTTTTAGCACGGGTATGTATGAGCGGGGGATCGCGCTCACAGCAGCAACGCAGATCAAGACATACAACAACAAGTAACAAAAACCAGCTACAAGAGATGTCATCAGACAGCGAAGGAGAGGAGGTATTTTATATCAAACATTTAAGCGCAGGTATTTTTCCAGAAAATAAAAATAAGCCGAAGAAAATTATGCTCGAGGTAAAACTTGATGGAGTGGAAAAAAAGCTAGAACTGGACACAGGGGCGGCGGTATCTTTGATGTCTTACCAGGAATTTGTAGAGACTTGGCCTGGGAAAAAAATTTATGAATCATCTGTTTTTTATTCCAAACATATACGGGAAAGGTTATATACCCAGTGGGATATTCGACAATGCACGTTTAATACGGAGCGGGGGAAGCAAATGCGAATATGTACTTAATGCCAAGTAGGGTAGATGCCATTTTCGGGAGAGAATGGCTAAAGTTTTTTAACGTTGAACTCCCTGAACTACATCAATTAAATGAAAACGTAGCCTTTTCCAAGGATAAGTTACTACAGGATCTGACATCAAAATACGCGGATGTTTTTAAATCAGACATTGGGAAGATTAATAATTTTGAAGCCACATTGTTTTTACATAACAATACTAAACCAATTTACATTGCAGCTCGGAAAGTACCATATGCGCTTCGAGAGAAAATGGAAGCGGAGATCAGCCGGTTGGAGAGTACAGTAGTACCGATCGTCAAAAAAGATAGGTCGATTATTTTATGTGCAGATTATCGGATTACGCTTAAGAAGGTTTTGATAGATGTTCATGCTGTGATTCCTGATGTTGAAGATCTATTTGCTACATCCATGCGCGGTGGGAAGTGGTTCACCACCTTGGATATAAGAGAGGCATACCTTCATATGCCAATGGGCAATAAGAGTGCTGGTAATATCTACATTATGGGGAGGTTTGGGGAGATTTCAAGGTAAACAGGCTTATTTTTGGTACAAAGGTTGCACCGGGAATTTGGCAAAAATACATCACGCAAAATTAAGGTAACATACCAGGGGGTATGTGTTTTTTTCGACGACATTAAGGTACAAGGAGCAACGCTGCACGAACACATAGAGAGATTTGAGGAAGTTCTTAAGCGATTGAATGCAGTCGGATTAACTTAATAAGTCAAGTTCAAACTTAATAAGTGTAAGTTTTTTGAGAAATCCATAACATATTTAGGTCACACTGTTTCTGAGAAAGGCCCACACAAGACGGCGGAGAAAATAAAAGCAGTAATTGAGGCACCTACTCCACGGAACTATTACCGTATATTATTTCAACTATTATGGAAGGTTCTTTAGAAACTTAGCTTCAAAACTGTACCCTCTTTACAGATTGTTGCAGAAAGGAGCTATATTTGAGTGGAACAAGGAGTTGTGAGGCCTTCAAGCTGATTAAGTTGGAAATCACATCAGACGTAGCCCTCAGTGCTTACGACCCAACTTGCCGCTGTCGTTGGCCACAGACGCCAGTCCGTACGGGCTAGGAGCAGTGTTATCCCGTACATTTCCTGACGGAGAAGAACGTCCTATCGCCTATGCGTCGCGCACACTAACAGGATCAGAAAAATTTTACAGCCAAATCGACAAGGAAGCAACGGCAATCTTTTGGGCTTTAAAACGATTTGTCCGATACTGCTATGGCCGCAAATTTACACTCATCACGGATCATAAGCCCCTCGTTGCTATTTTTAGTCCCAGTAAAAGTCATCCCAGCTTGTCTGCAATACGTATGCTCTTTCTTTTCCATGAAAGCGAACAATGCAGCATTAGAAAAATAATAAATAAATTCTTATTTGAAATTAAAAGTCAAACTTTCTTGCACGGGACTCGGAAAAGTCAACTTGCCTGCAAGGAAATCTGAATCAAAACTCTGAACGAAACACCTCATGCGATCCTCGACATGATGACCTGAAACGCAGTCGATATCTAAAATGTGTAGCCTGAAACGCACTCAAAACCCAAAATGAGCTGCACCAAGCGCACTCATTTTGGCCTTGGACGCACAAATCTTGCTCCCAGCTTGGTTGACTGTGTTAGTGAATTTTTTTTTTGCACCCCATAAAGTAGCATTGCAATCCACTAACACAATCATGATAGCTGGCAGCATTTTCCCTAGAGGCACCCCAGCGAAGATGACTATCTCATTATACCTGATCAATGGCCAACACGGGCGATCGAAGGGAGTTCAAATTCCAAGCCAAAGAGAAGCCAGGTAAGCCATCTCAAATAAATCTCAACAGTTTCCGATGCGGTGATAAAAATCACCTAGTTAACGCGTGTAAACACATTCGAACGGTTATATATGTATGAGCGGGGGATGTATGAGCGGGGGATCGCGCTCACAGCAGCAACGCAGATCAAGACATACAACAACAAATAACCAAAACCAGCTACAAGAGATGTCATCAGACAGCGAAGGAGAGGAGGTATTTTATATCAAACATTTAAGCGCAGGTATTTTTCCAGAAAATAAAAATAAGCCGAAGAAAATTATGCTCGAGGTAAAACTTGTTGGAGTGGAAAAAAAGCTAGAACTGGACACAGGGGCGGCGGTATCTTCGATGTCTTATCAGGAATTTGTAGAGACTTGGCCTATATACCCAGTGGGATATTCGACAATGCACGTGCAATACGGAGCGGGGGAAGCAAATGCGAATATGTACTTAATGCCAGGTAGGGTAGATGCCATTTGCCGGAGAGAATGGCTAAAGTTTTTTAACGTTGAACTACATCAATTAAATGAAAACGTAGCCTTTTCCAAGGATAAGTTTGTTGCAGAACGAAACTTGAACGCACAATAACTAAAACAATTTCACTTTTTGAAAACTAGAAACCGAAAGAATAACTTCGGCCATCCACACAGTTATTGTGTTTTGATTTTGTGACATTTTGCCGTCTGCCGGAATGTCACAACTGTCAAAAGCCACGTTCCACAAGTTTGGAATGTAAAGCCCTTCTAATGACGTAGCCATTTTGGAGGTAAACAGGGTGCACAGTAAAAGTCAATTAAGTTTTTGGAAAAGAGAGTTTGAGCTCATTTCACCTTCTCTTTGACAAAAGAGTTACGGTTGCCGTTATGAGTGTAGCATTGGACTGGAGGACCGATAGCTGACTGACCGGTTAATTTGAAAAGTTTGCTCAAATCGAAGCTTAATTTCTTGGCGGTTAGTCGTGGTCCGCCATAAAAATTTGATTTTGCCCGAAAACAGGGTACTTATTGTAGTATTTAAGTGTTCGGTGGTGCAATTAAATTGCACCGATTTAAAAACTTTTTTTTTTGTGAAAAGAAGAAATACGGCGGAGGGTCAACTCGGATCCACTGTACACCAGTCCAGAAGGCAACCTTGAAGACCAAAGGGACAAAAAGATTGTCAAGGTAGAAGAAGAGGTTTTATCCATATACATGTGACTCATCGCTTGTGTCCTCTAGGAACCGGCAAGGACGAGCCAAATTTGATGGTCGTCCTTGCGATTTTACCAGGAAATTGGAAATTTGTGAAAGGCCAAGCAAAGACCTACAAAAGACCTACTCTGTTAGTCGAGTTGCCGTTTAAGTCAACGCTTCGTCAACCGCTTGATAGCGGTGCGGTCAGCGGTCCCGCAATCAAACTCGAGTTGCTCCAGTTCGAATCCCGCTGGGGGGGTTCAACATTTTTTTTTTTATTTAAATAATTTTTAACGTTTTTTTTTAAGTAATGATTTTCGCTTAGTTTTAATTTGGTTCTGAGCAAAGAAAATAACGTAAATTAAAAGCAAATGTGGTATTGGTGCATATATCAAGCTATATGTATGTGCTGATAGCCTTGTCATAGCCGGCAGAAATCCTAAAAGAAAATTTCTTGAAATAGTAAAGGTGATAAGTGTAAAATTGTTTGAAGTGACAGGTATACGTAAAACGCCGAAGGAGCAGCTGGATGGAGTGGCCACATCATCGCAGGTTGCAGAGTTTGTACCGGTGAGTCATTTTTTATAGTCACTATATTATACCCTTACACTTAGAGAAATTTTGGGTTGGGGATCTGATTGAAAAGCTAATTTTTAACGTACTTTAATTTACAAATCGGTAAAGAAACCGAAAATTTAGCACATAAGAAGTTTGCTGTTAGCACAAATACATAGTTTTCTTTGCTTATTTTGATTAATTGTTCTAACGTAAAACAGAATTTTTATTTGATTAACAGTAAAGCATTAATTTTGAATTGCTATTTATTGTACGCTAATGTAATTAATCGATTTTATTATGCTTAAATTAAATTGTTTGTTTTTTAAATGAAACTGAAATTAGTGTTTGAATAATGGAATTTGATTAATAAGGGTGTAAGGGGATGAGGAATTGAAAAAGGGGAGAATGTCTACATAGGGAAGGAAGATGTCATGTCTAGGGGCTACTGAGGCGAGTAAAGTAGCATTTGCAGGGAGGGTAAAGGAAAACATCTCGCGGATGCATAACATCGAGTGTCCAAACAAGCCTGGCCCACCGACGAGCATCAGTTCCGGAACCAGCATGCCAGCAAGGACCCTATGGCAAAGAAAATGGCAGCGTAACAATGGCGCACATAACTTGAGGCCTGCTGTAAGGCAGGAAGATAACTTAGTAGCTATACTTATAGCTCTACTTTCAAGTTTGAGCCACTTCAAATTAGTGTTTTTCGTTAGTTTTTCAAATTTTAAAGTTTTAGTTCACTTGATTTTATTTCATTTGATTTAATAAACCCTCACAAGTCCCGATGACCGAGTGATGTGCACTTGGTATCGCGTTGCGATGGGGGCTGATGAATCCAAAGAAAGTGTAGGATGTGGGAAGACTCGAGTCAAGGGGGAATTTGTGAAGCAAGTTCACTTCTGTCCGAGCCTTCGTATACACATTCAGATGCACATTTCTGGAAACAAACAACAGTACAAAGAGACTTAAGGTGATAAAGAGGCAGTTCTTGATTAATTCATTTGCTGAATTGATTGTCTAGATGTCCTTTAAGTATCCTCTGGACAATGTTTTGAGATTTTCAGCTTTTCAGCTTTTTCACTTGCTCGTAGAGTCGCTTGTTAGCATCCGTTGAGGTGCAGGCGTCCTGGAAAAAATGAAAAAGTTTAGTTCATTTTAAATAGTGGTTTAGACTAATACATACAAACCGACAGTAGAATATTTCAATTTTTTTGATCTTTGGGCTCGCAGTACTTCCGCATCTTCCGTTTCTTGTGTAGACAATCTTCCTTTAGTTAGTTCCTCATCCTCAACCCGCATGGTTGAACAGTTTTTTTTTTAATTAGTTTTTGTTTAGTTTTAAACTTGAGTTGTCCTATATGGTAAGTAGAAAACATACAAATTTTTTATTTTTTTTATTTACAAATTTATCTCCTTTTATAAATCATTTTTGACTTTCTTTGTTGAAAATTTGAATTAAGTTTTGCTTGTTTTCGAATTTTTTGGGGCGTAGTGAAAAATTTGAACCTACCTTATAGCTTTCTTGTAGTTCCGTCCGTTTAATTGTCCTTGGCACAGTTTGAAACTGGTTGCCATCGAGTTTGGGTGCGTCTTAAACAGGCATGAGTGATAGAAACTCGGAACGATTGCTAGTGCCAAACATTACTGAAGCTGACTTTGGCAACTTTCAGCAAAGATTTAAATTCACGGTTGATCGGTTCAACTTAGACAACAGCTTAAGTTTTTCGCAGGAATTAAACTCCATCGTCAACGACTTATCTTCGAACATGGCGGACAGTGACAATCAAAATTGTCCTGGGCCCAGGATAAGTGACCCGGGTTCGGTAGACGGAAGATTAAGGTCGGAGTTTGAAATTTTGGCCGAGCGAATAGACAGAAGCCTCACTGTGAACCAAGTACATTTTTTCCAACACTTGGACGGGTTTATGCAAAATGTTTTGGCAAAAATAAACCAAAACTCACAAGCGAGTGCTCAGGCTGTGTCGAATATTCCGCCCACTCCTAGTCCTAGGGTGTCACTTTCGGGTTCAGTTTCATCTAACCAGCGTACTCCCAGCACTAATGTGTCTGAATTGTGCAGAGTAGATAAGTGGAATATCAAATATGACGGCAGGGACAATATAAGCGATTTCCTCTTTAAAGTCAACCGCCTTCAAAAGATTTCCGGTTACACTGACGAACAGGTAACCGCAAACTTGCACTCCTTGTTAGATGGCAAAGTCAATTCCTGGTTCTGGGGCTTTTTGCGTAAGAATCCCAACGCAAAGCTCGCAGATGTGAAGAGCGCGATGACGAAAGAGTTTGGACGTCAAGAGAATGACGTCGATTTATTTATGGCTAGCCCGGAATAAATAAATAAAATAAATAAAGTGGCGTAACAGCTCGAGGTGAACCAGGGCCAACTTCTCAACAATGTATGCTGGTGTGTTAATTCCTTTACATACAAGGGGACCTACAATTTTTTGCCGAATCCGAACGGCACTTTGAGAAGTTTTTCAAGACAATTAATACTCTCGGAGGGCTTGTCAAACCCTCGCGGAGGTGGGGACCGTGAAAAAGAACAAGTCTTTTTTTCAGGTGACGATGGCAGGATTCGAACCCAGACCTCCGGCGTAGTAAGCACACACACTAACCACTACGCCACGGCACCCCACTAGCCCGGAAGCAGGGCTATAAAGAGCCGTTTGATGATTTTTATAGTTCTGTTATCGGGTTAAATGATAGACTGCAAGAGCCATTCGACACGAAAAAGCTTATTGACGTCATTCGCACCAACATCAGAGAAAAAATTGGAGAAGTTCTCTTGGCGGCTGGCCTCAAAAGCCTTGAACAACTTCAAAAAAAGGCAAGAGAAGCCGAGAGGTTTCTTGCGAAAAGAGCTACTTCTCACAGGCCAGTCGTCCATGAGCTGGAGTCAGAGGCGCAACAAGGGGAGGAATTGAGCGAGGAAGTCGCTGCCTTCTCCCAAAAGACCGCACACGCTTGCCAATCTGGTGTGTTGGAACTGCGACCAACAAGGACATTCTTATTACCAGTGCCCTTCAAACGAAAGGAAGTTGTTTTGTTACCTCTGTGGTTGTAAGGGTGTAAGTACTCCTGATTGTACAAAACATCCGGGAAACTACCCGAGGAACGAGAAGAAGGGTGGGGAGATTCGTTCCTCAAAGAACAATCCCACACAAATGTAACTATAAACGACGAAAGCCCAGCCAGCACCAAGGGGATTTCTCTCGTAGGAGCTCCTATCAAAATTTTAAAACGTGTCGAAAATGAAGATCCTGAACAAACGCTCCGCCTATTATCCACGAAAAAGCGCTTCCCTAACTTCGTCGAACTAGGTCTTGGGAAAACTCACTTGGAAACTCACGTGATTGACGTCGGAAACGCTGTTCCGATCAAATCACGTCATTTCCCGTTGTCTCCGGTTCGCCAGGCAGAGGTCTACAAGGAATTGGACCGCATGCTGGAGCTTGGGGTTATCGAGGAAAGTAATTCGCCTTGGTGTTCTCCAATAGTATTGGTGAGGAAGCCCGGTAAAGTCCGTTTATGCCTGGATTCAAGAAAAGTAAATGCGGTCACTGTCAAAGACGCGTATCCGCAACAGCATTAACACTTATTTCATCACGGGTCTGGATCTCAAAGATGCATTTTGGCAGATCCCGCTTGATAAAGAGTCCCGAAAGAAAACGGCATTTGCTGTACCCGGTCGGCTTCTGTATCAATTTACAGTCATGCCTTTCGGGTTATGCAACGCCGCACAAAGAATGTGTCGTTTGATGGACCGAGTGTTAGCCACGCTCCCAGCTCGGTTCCGTCGTTATGTGTTGATCTACTTAGATGACTTGTTGATATGCACACCGGACTTTGAAACCCATATCCAGGTGTTAGACGCACTTGCCGACTGTCTACGTAAGGCGAACCTTACTATCAACCTCGATAAAAGCAAGTTTTGCATGAGGGAAATAAAATACCTAGGGTATATTGTCGGCCAAGGCACCTTGAAAACCGACCCTGGAAAAATCGAAGCAATGGTGAATTTTCCAGTTCCCAAAACCGTACGACAAGTTCGCAGGTTTCTAGGCTTAACCGGATGGTATAGGCGGTTCATAAAGAACTATTCAGATTTAGCCGCGCCCTTATCCGACTGTCTGAAGAAGAAGAAAATTTTTGTCCTGACACCCGAAGCTGTTGAGGTAGTTGAAAAGCTTAAAGTGGCTCTGACTTCTGCCCCAGTGCTATCACAGCCAGACTTTAGCAAGCCTTTTGTGATACAATGCGATGCCTCCTCTGAAGCACTTGGTGGTGTTCTCTTTCAACTCGATGAGAGCCAGAACGAAAAGCCAATTGCCTTTATGTCAAAGAAACTCAACAAGGCACAAAAAAATTACACCGTCACAGAGTTAGAATGCTTCGCCGCTGTCCTGAGCGTGCGGAAGCTCCGTTGCTATGTTGAGGGATCGTCTTTCCGAGTGTTGACGGACCACGCAAGTCTCAAGTGGCTGATGTCCCTAAAAGAGTTGAGTGGCAGACTAGCGAGATGGAGTTTAGAACTACAAGGGTTCGACTTCTCTATCGAGCATAGGAAAGGTTCACTCAACATAGTGCCGGATGCCTTATCGCGAGCAACCATGGATGAGATTTCGGCTAATGTGATTGGTGTAGAGGTTGACTTGGCATCAGGTGAGTTCGACTCGGAGCAATATTCCGAGTTGAGAGAGAGCATTAACCGAAACCAATCCGCTCTTCCAGACCTTGTTGTATCAGGCAAATACATTTACAAAAGGATTAGGTTCAGGAAAGGGGAGGTGGGTGAAGAGGATTCGTTGTCGCGTCTTTGGCTGCCGGAGGCATTGACTCACGAAACGATCGAGATGGCGCATAACACCAGGCTGACTTGCCATAGTGGCTTTGCCAAAACCTTTAATCGCATTCGCGAGAAATACTTTTGGCCAACAATGGTGAGTCAGATTAGGCAGTTTGTAAGTGCATGCGAGGTATGCAAAACAGTAAAGGCGCCAAACTCTAGGTAATGTAAGCGCGTTCATCGTGATCGACCACTTCACGAAGTATATGTTTCTCAAAGCCCTACCAAAAGCAACCGCTTCCCGAATCTTCCAGTACTTGGAAACCGAAGTATTTCATGCCTTTGGTACACCGGAGGCTATACATTCAGACAACGGGCGACAATTCGTGTCGAAAGAATTAAAGAGGTTTCTTGAAACATATGGTGTCAGACATGTGAGAACTGCATTGTATTCGCCACAAGCAAACAACTCCGAAAGAGCTAATCGCAGCATTCTTAACAAGTTGCGAGTATTGATAGGAAAAGAACAGAACGACTGGGACACACACTTGTCGAGCATAGCATGCGCTTTACGTTCAGACACGCATGCGTCGATAGGCTGCCAGCCGTACTTTGCCCTTTTTGGCCAGAACATGGTAACACACGGTTCAACCTATGAAATATTACGCAACTTGAAGGCTCTATCTGACCCACATATGGTTGTTTTAACACCCGAAACTAAACTCGCCCTAGCCCGAGAACAAATAAAAGACAACCTTCTAAAGGCACACAACAAGTCATTGAAAACATATAACTCACGGTCTAAACTGGTGTCCTTTGGTGTAGGCCAAGAAGTCTTTCATAGGAACTTTGCCCAAAGCAGTTTCATTCACGGGACGAATGCGAAGTTGTTACCAAAATTCCTTAAATCCTGGGTCCGGAGGAAAGTGGGAAACTCCATGTATGAGCTTGAAACTCGTGCAGGTAAATTGATTAGCGTATTCCACACCAAAGATATTCGCCAATAACCTGAAAATATAAACAAACCCACAAAGAATCATTTCCTTCAAGTGTATGCACAGGGATACTTATCTGAAATAAACAACAGTTTATTCAACAGTTTTTTTTTATTTAAATAATTTTTAACGTTTTTTTTAAGTAATGATTTTCGCTTAATTTTAATTTGGTTTTGAGCAAAGAAAATAAAGTAAATTAAAAGCAAATGTGGTATTGGTGCATATATCAAGCTATATGTATGTGCTGATAGCCTTGTCATAGCTGGCAGAAATCCTAAAAGAAAATTTCTTTAAATAGTAAAGGTGATAAGTGTAATATTGTTTGAAGTGACAGGTATACGTAAAACGCCGAAGGAGCAGCTGGATGGAGTGGCCACATCATCGCAGGTTGCAGAGTTTGTACCGGTGAGTCATTTTTTATAGTCACTATGTTATACCCTTACACTTAGAGAAATTTTGGGTTGGGGATCTGATTGAAAAGCTAATTTTTAACGTACTTTAATTTACAAATCGGTAAAGAAACCGAAAATTTAGCACATAAGAAGTTTGCTGTTAGCACAAATACATAGTTTTCTTTGCTTATTTTGATTAATTGTTCTAACGTTAAACAGAATTTTTATTTGATTAACAGTAAAGCATTAATTTTGAATTGCTATTTATTGTACGCTAATGTAATTAATCGATTTTATTATGCTAAAATTAAATTGTTTGTTTTTTAAATGAAACTGAAATTAGTGTTTGAATAATGGAATTAGATTAATAAGGGTGTAAGGGGATGAGGGATTGAAAAAGGGGAGAATGTCTACATAGGGAAGGAAGATGTCATGTCTAGGGGCTACTGAGGCGAGTAAAGTAGCATTTGCAGGGAGGGTAAAGGAAAACATCTCGCGGATGCATAACATCGAGTGTCCAAACAAGCCTGGCATGGTTTGTCACGCTGCCAAAGGGTCAAGTTCCCACCCCACCGACGAGCATCAGTTCCGAAACCAGCATGCCAGCAAGGACCCTATGGCAAAGAAAATGGCAGCGTCACAAGTTACTACAGGATCTGACATCAAAATACGCGGATGTTTTTAAATCAGACATTGGGAAGATTAATAATTTTGAAGCCACATTGTTTTTACATAACAATACTAAACCAATTTACATTGCAGCTCGGAAAATACCATATGCGCTTCGAGAGAAAATGGAAGCGGAGATCAGCCGGTTGGAGAGTACAGTAGTACCGATCGTACCGATCGTCAAGAAAGATAGGTCGATTATTTTATGTGCAGATTATCGGATTCCGCTTAAGAAGGTTTTGAAAGATGTTCATGCTGTGATTCCTGATGTTGAAGATCTATTTGCTACATCCATGCGCGGTGGGAAGTGGTTCACCACCTTGGATATAAGAGAGGCATACCTTCATATGCCAATGGGCAATAAGAGTGCTGGTAATATCTACATTATGGGGAGATTTCAAGGTAAACAGGCTTATTTTTGGTACAAAGGTTGCACCGGGAATTTGGCAAAAATACATCACGCAAAATTTAGGTAACATACCAGGGGGTATGTGTTTTTTTCGACGACATTAAGGCACAAGGAGCAACGCTGCACGAACACATAGAGAGATTTGAGGAAGTTCTTAAGCGATTGAATGCAGTCGGATTAACTTAATAAGTCAAGTTTCTGAGAAAGGCCCACACAAGACGGCGGAGAAAAAAAAAGCAGTAATTGAGGCACCTACTCCACGGAACACCACGGAACTATTATCGTATATTATATCAACTATTATGGAAGGTTCTTTAGAAACTTAGCTTCAAAACTGTACCCTCTTTACAGATTGTTGCAGAAAGGAGCTATATTTGAGTGGAACAAGGAGTTGTGAGGCCTCAAGCTGATTAAGTTGGAAATCACATCAGACGTAGCCCTCAGTGCTTACGACCCAACTTGCCGCTGTCGTTGGCCACAGACGCCAGTCCGTACGGGCTAGGAGCAGTGTTATCCCATACATTTCCTGACGGAGAAGAACGTCCTATCGCCTATGCGTCGCGCACACTAACAGGATCAGAAAAATATTACAGCCAAATCGACAAGGAAGCAACGGCAATCTTTTGGGCCTTAAAACGATTTGTCCGATACTGCTATGGCCGCAAATTTAGCTGCAGCAAATCGACACAGTTCCAGTTACGGCTAAACTGATTGCAAGAGAGACAAGCAGAAAAAAAAATAAACAACAGGATATGAAGGTAAGGACGAACAACTTTCATTAGCTAACGGCACGATTTTAAGAAATAGTTGGGTAGTTGTACCTAAAAATCTCCGGAAGTTAGTTTTACAAAAACTGCATTTGGCTCGTTTAGACGTAGCCAAAATGAAGGCGTTGGCTCGGAGCTACGTTTGGTAGCCTCACATTGAATGTTATGCCTGCCACAGTGTTCGAAGGCAACCAGCTAAAAATCGGGCCCATCCGTGGAAGTATCCTTCAAAGCCATGGCAAAGGGTTCATATTGACTATGCAGAACCTTTTATGAACAAATATTTTCTCTTTCTTGTTGATGCGCATTCTAAATGGCCGTAAATTTGCCCACAAACAGTATGACGGGAGCGACGACCATTGGTGCCTTACGCGATATCTTTTCCCGCTACGGACTACCACTTCGTTAGCGACAATGGACCGACATTTACATTTACCAGCCGAATTCAAGGAATTCATGACAGCAAACGGGATTAGCCACAAATTCATAGCGCAATATCATCCAGTGATGAACGGCCAGGCAGAGCGATACGTTCAGAATGTGAAGGTGGCACTTCGCAAAATGATGAAGGATGGAGGGAATTTGAGTGTAAGACTTTCTAACTATCTTATGCGTTAGAGGAAAACACCGAATGCGACGACGGGAGTTGCACCCTGTATGTTATTTCTACAACGTGAAACTCGTATCGTTCTAGATTTGCTACGACCTCGACAAGGGGACGAAGTTCAAGAAAAGCTGAATTCAACAGTCCCAGCAAGGATACAGTACCACCCCGGGGATACGTTTCAAGTAAGAAGTTAAACCAACAAGGACCAAAAATGGGAGTTCGAGAAAGTTGTTCGGCAAGATGGATTACTTCATTATTATGGGAACGTGCATGGCAAACTTTAGCGAAGGCATTGGGATCAAAGGTGTAAGTTTGACATAAGTCCATCCGAACTGGAGGTAAGGAAAAGCCTCAACGAAGAATCAGTAATGCCATCATCTGCACCTTCCTCAACGAACCGGTCTGAAACAGAAGCAGAACCAGTTGCGTCAACAAGACCCGAGGTCGTGTCCCCAACCGAAGACGTGAGCGAGACAGTTTCCGAGACCAGGGATACCAAGGAATCCAGCCCAGCACCCATATTGAGAAGGAGCAGCTGGGTTAGGAAACCGGTCGATCGTGTAGCATATTTTTAGTGGGGAGGACTTTTTTTTATATATATGTCGGGTCGGAGAACTGTGTGATACAGTACTTTGTTTAATACAAAAACGACAAGCAGCGACTATCATGTCGAAGCTTGGGTGGAATCGACTGGCGCAACTGAATAATTTTATTCAGAAATGTTCTGGAAGCGGAAGCGATCAGTAGTGGCGAGATCGAGACTTAATTTGTTTAGTTTACATTTTTAATTGTACGTTTGCGAAAATTCCTATTTAAAGAAAAGAAGAATTGAATTGAAATCTTGAATTGAATTTTTGAAAATGGAAGGAAATAAAAACAATTCGAAAAAAGATAATACTAATTCGACATCAGAAGTGGGATCGGCCCAAAACTCCCTACAAGCTACAAGCCAAGAAAGATGGCGTCTTCTGTTTGAGCAACAAAATGGAAGCTTTCTAGCTCTTGTGGAAGCATTGAAACCATCATCCAGCTTTGAGACACACTTGCCAGAACTTAACCTAGATGTTAAGAATGCTGACGCTCGAGCTTGGATCGCAATGGCGGATATGTGCATTTCAGAGATGTCTGTGGGAACTGCTTTAAGAGCGCGACCTAGCTTAAATGAATATGCTAGGTCGAGCCCTTAAAGGACAGGCATCCGTCTGGTTGGCTCAAGCATCTTATCCGGAAATGACTTGGGCAGAATTTAAGGATATTTTTTCCGTGCGATACGATTGCTTCGAAACCGCAGCTGCATTTTTAATGGATTTAAACAATAGCCGACCTAAGGATGACGAATGCTTATCTGCATATGCTGCAACCCTATTAACATATTTGATGGGTAGATGGAAATCCTTGTCAACCGAGCAAATAGCTGAATCCACAGTACTAGCACACATTTCCCAGTTTGAACCTAAAGTACAACGGTTGGCTTTTACTGCAAATACTAGTACAAGAAATCTGTTACAACAAGAGCTGAAGGCTATGTCGTTTTTGAAAAAGGAAACCTTTACGCAGAATGACGTAACTGGTCCGGACACAAAACGATTCAAGACATCAACATCATCGTCAATTGATCGATGTTTTAATTTCGGAAAACCAGGACAAGGCATTACAATGCAGATACAACAAGAACATCAACACGCATGTTTCAAATATGAGCAACATAACTGTCCTAATATTGTTCGAAAAAGAAATGGTGATAGTGCTGGAGTTTCGTCAACTGATCGACGAGTGGATTTATGTGCTGTCGGTACACCTGCTGGATCATTGAATCACTTTGGTTAGAAATTTGATTTTTTTTATGATTCCGGTTCAGAATGTTCGCTTATTCAAGAATCAATGAGTTTTAAGCTTCGCGGTAAACGTAGTTCTAATGTAGTGATAAAGACAGGAATTGGACAAACAAGTGTAAAAAGTACGATTCAAATTTTAACTGTTGTTGAAATCGATGGCATTGTTTTAGAAATTTTGTTAGATACGCATTTGCGTCATAAGATAATGATTGGTCGCGAAATTCTTGATCAAGGTATTGCTATGCATATGACCTCAGACAAATTTACTTTCAGTGTTAATTGTGTTTATTCTTGTGAAGTAATTGAGTCTGAGGATATAAATTTAAATGCAATAGATACTGACATTGGCCAGGATTTCAAGCCAAAGTTGATAGATATTTTGAATTCTTTCAAACGAAATTTTATAACCGGAATCCCTAACTCTCATGGTGATACAGTACCAATGCGAATACGATTAAAAGATCCTAACAAAACAGTTAATAGACGTCCATATCGATAAAGTACTGAAGAGCGTAGTATTGTTCGAGGCAGAATTAAAGAACTTTAAAATTGTGGTATTATTCGCCCTAGTTCTTCATCTTTTGCGAGTGCCATACTTCTTGTTAAGAAACAAGACGGATCCGATCGTATGTGTGCGGACTTCCGCGAATTAAATGATAATACTATACCAGACAGATTTCCGTTACCGCTCATCTCAGATCAAATTGACCGATTGCATGGTTCTTATTTTTTCACGAGCTTAGACATGGGGCTTCAGGATTTCATCAAATACCTGTTCATTCTGATTCAATTGAGTTGACAGCTTTTGTAACCCCTGATGGACACTATGAATTTTTGACTATGCCATTTGGACTTAGAAATGCACCTTCAGTCTTTCAACGAGCAGCTGATGAATGCTTTAGGTAATTTTGTTAATACGTTTGTTGTCGTTTACATGGATGATATCCTTATCTTGGCTAATAATGCTGAAGAGGCATTGGAAAGACTTCGTATTGTTCTTCAAGTGCTCACCGATAAAGGATTCTCACTGAATCTTAAAAAGTGTTCTTTCTTTCAAACCCCAAAAAGATTGAAGCCTTAACAGCTCTGCGTCCACCCGAAACTGTTACACATTTGCGCCAATTTATAGGACTTGCATCCTACTTTAGAAAATTTGTTCCTAAGTTTTCTCAAATTATGGCTCCATTGTATACCTTGACGTCTAGCAAGAGTAAAATTGAGTGGAAACCTGTGCATGAAGTCATAAAACAGCAAATAATATCAGTCTTGACTTCTGAGCCTGTATTAACAATATTTGATCCTTCATGTTCAATAGAGCTTCACACAGATGCTAGTGCTATTGGATATGGAGCTGTTTTAATGCAGAAAAAGGACACAAAATGTTTTGTGGTTGCTTATTATAGCAAACGTACTTCGCCCGCTGAGTCCAAATACCACTCGTACGATCTGGAGACTTTAGTTGTTGTCAACGCAATTAAGCATTTTAGGCACTATTTGCACGGACGTAGCTTTGTTGTTGTTACTGACTGTAACCCTTTGCAAGCGACTCTTTGCAAACATGTGTCATACGGACTTGTTTTCAAGGAATCCACTTCCTCCTTCTAGTAAAGTGTACGAGAAAATTGAGCTCAAGTTCCTTAACATAACTGAGTTGTCTGATAATTGGCTTTTGGCAGAACAGCATCAAGATGCTGAAATTGTAAAATATATATCTGATTTGAACGAGAATAGGCTTAATGACGATATTTCTCAGACCTATGACGTTCGATCAGTAGTTCTTTATAGAAAGATACAGCGTGGTGGTAGATTAAGATGTTTGCCAATAGTTCCTAGGTCTTTAAGATATGGTCAATTATAAATAACGCTCACGAAGCTTTGATGCATTTGGGTTATGAGAAAACCCTGGAAAAAGTAGATAATTGTGTGACATGTAAAATTTCTAAGTCTCACTCTGGTAAAATCCAAGCTGAATTGCATTTTATACCTAAAGTAGCAGTTCCCTGGCACACATTACATGTCGACGCGACTGGAAAACTAAGCGGAAAAAGTGACAGAAAAGAGTATGTTTTTGTCTTGATAGATGCATGCACAAAATACGTTCTGTTGCATCATACTACTAATATAGGTACTCTTAGTAGCATTGCAGCATTAAAGCAAGCTATCACTTTATTTGGCGCCCCAACACGAGTTATTGCTGATCAAGGCCAATGTTTTATGGGTCGAGAATTCAGTGGATTTTGTAGTGCACACAATCTCCATTTGATTGCAACAGGAAGTTCTCGTGCAAATGGCCAAGTTGAGCGTGTAATGGGCACATTAAAGAACATGCTGACTGCAGTTGAAACAAGTTATCGTGCCTGGCAAGATGCTTTACCTGATGTTCAGTTAGCGTTAAATTGTACCCAAAGTCGAGTTACTAAATATAGTAAATATAGTGCCTTAGAACTACTTATAGGTAAAGTAGCTAGACCCCTTGAAATGTTGGTGTCTGATGCAAATGAACTAACAGTAAACCTTGATGAGGCTCGAAATAATGCCATTTGTAATATAGAAAAAAATGCTTGTTATGATAAAATAAGATTTGATTGTACTAAAGCAAGACTGGATAAATTTGTGGTAGGTGACTTTGTATTGTTACAAAATGAAGAACGAAATCAAACAAAGCTTGACCCAAAATACAAAGGCCCATTTAAAGTGACAGAGGTTTTGGACGGCGACCGATATGTTGTTAAATCTTTAAATTGTAATAGGACATACAAGTATGCTTATGACCGTATGAGACGAATGCCTGAAGGTCATGTCCCTGTTGAAATTGATGATGGTAATACTGAGCAGAATATTTAAGTTTTTCTGTTAAAATGTGATTACTTAATATAATGTAAAATGTAAAGATGTAATATGCATTGTTGTGGTCCGAAGTGATTGCATTGCTGGATAGAAGCAGTGATGGAATAAATATCACCGGAGAGAGGTGGTATGAGTTATATGTGCCGGATAGAGGCACTGTGTTGTGATATCACTGGAGAGAAGTGATTGTTGAGTTAAGTAACCGAATAGAGGTTACTTTTCTCGTTGAGTTGTAATAGAATCACTGGATAGAAGTGATAATTGTTTTTTTTTTTTTTTTTTTTGTGATATTACGCGGGACATGGCAGATGGCATTCAGATTTTTTTAAATAAGACTGTTGTTGAATTGTGAATGAACTATGAAATTGCAATAAAAGTTAAGTTTGTTGTTTAATTATGTATGAGATTTAAAGCTAATGGAGTTTTTTTTTTTTTAAGTTTAAAAGTTTTCAAAAGTTTACTCTGGTCAGAATTGGCAGAGTGGTTGAACAAGATACTGTAAAGAATATTGTTTTTGTTGCAGATGAGTCGCACGAGGACGTGCGAAACGTCAGGATGGCCGTGTTGGATCGGAGTACTGTGTGATACAGTACTTTGTTTAATACAAAAGCGACAAGCAGCGACTATCATGTCGAAGCTTGGGTGGAATCGACTGGCGCAACTGAATAATTTTATTCAGAAGTATTCTGGAAGCGGAAGCGATCAGTAGTGGCGAGATCGAGACTGCCTCGTTTACATTTTCAATTGTACGTTTGCGAAAATAAAATTATTTAAAGAAAAGAAGAATTGAATTGAAATCTTGAAATCCCGAATTGAATTTTTGAAAATGGAAGGAAATAAAAACAATTCGACAAATGATAATACTAATTCGACATATATATATATAGTGGGGAGGACTGTTATGTATTCACGAATGCGGCCTGAAACAGCGGCGCCCCTGACGGAGAATTCTCCAGAATACACAGTCTGGAACAGCAGCGCATTTGACGGAGAATATGAGCTTGGGCTTCGACTTCCGCTGACTGCCAACGTCGTGACAATCGGAGCGAGGAAACCTTCTTCTTGCGCTGGAATAAAAATCATCCGGTCACACCACTCTCCTGCTGTTTAACTTCATACTTACCTTACATAATTTAATACAATAAAGAATTGAATTATATCTAACCATTCTTCTACTTCTTGAGCCCAAATACGTAACAGAAGGTTTGATCGAAGGCTCGAAAAGTCCGTGGGCGTCGCCTGTTGTACTGGTGAAAAAGAAGGATGGCAGCACTCGATTCTGCGTGGATTACCGGAGGCTTAGCGATGTCACCAAGAAGGACAGCTACGCTTTACCTCGAATAGATGACACATTGGACACACTCTCTGGAGCAAAATGGGTTTCCACCCTCGACCTGAAAGTGGCTACTGGCAGGTCCAGATCCATCCTGAAGACAAGGAGAAGGCCGCTTTCACAACTGGCAATGGACTAATGACAGTTTACATTAATGCCATTTGGTTTGGGTAACGCTCCGGCCACCTTTGAGCGTCTTATGGAACGTGTCTCACATGGTCTGATGTGGAAAACCTGCCTGGTGTACTTGGATGTAACATCGCGACAACTTTAGGGAGGTCTTCTCACGACTTTGAGCAGCACACCTAAAGCTTAATCCAAAGAAGTGTGTGCTCTTCAGTGAAGTTGGCCAGTTCCCAAAGACAAATACCAGCTAGGGAGCTTTCTCGGTCTTGCTACGTACTATAGGAGGTTCGTCAAGGATTTCGCCGGGATCGCAAACTGTCTGCACCAGCTGACTATGAAGGGAAGACAATTCAAATGGTCAGATGAGTGCGAAAGAAGCTTTAAGCATCTGAAGCAGCGACTTTGCGAGGCACAGATACTAGCTTACCCCATCCCTTGCAAGACATTTGTTGTGGACGCAGACGCTAGCGATGTGGGTGTTGGCGCAGTATTGTCGCAGTTACACGATGGGCAGGAAAAATTAGTAGCATACTTAAGCGAGGTTCTAACCCGACCAGAGAGAAACTACTGTGTTACCAGGCAAGAACTCCTTGCTCAAATACTGGCGACAAAACACTTCCACAAATACCTGAGTGGCCAGAAGTTCATCTTGCGTACAGACCACGCCAAACCACTCGTCGCAAGATGGATCGAGCGATTGCAGGCTTATGACTTGGAGATACAACATCGCAAAGGAAGACAGCACTGCAACGCGGATGCATTCTCTCGGAGACCATGTTAGCCCAATTGTAAGCATTGCGTGCGACAAGAAGAAAAGGATGAATGTTTTTCTGCCCAAAGAGTAGGCCTTCAGAAGGCTGGAGTACTAAGGAACTTCGTAATGCGCAACAAGAGGACTCAGACATCGAGCCAATCCTTGCATGGAAGGAATCTATGGAAAAGCCGAATTCAAGACATATCTCTAACAGAAATCCTACCTTAAAGGCATGCATGCCGCAGTGGGACTCTCTCCAGGAACAAGATGGTGTTCTTTAAGATGCAGCTTGTGGTTCCACGGTCGAAAGTCCAGGAGATTCTACGGGAAATGCACGATGTAGTGTCTGGTGGGCACTTGGGAATCAACAAAAACCTCGAAAAGGTACGTGAACGCTTTTATTGGCTGAGTGCAATAAACGACGTTGAGAGCTGGTGTCGGAAGTGTACTACTTGCGCTGCCAGTAAGGGATCTAAAGTCAAATCAAGCGGTAAAATGCACCAGTACAACGTTGGTTCCCCCTTCGAAAGAATTGCCGTCGACATCGCAGGTCCACTTTCGGAAACTGATACGCGTTACATCCTTGTCGTTACATACTTGTAATTGCCGATTACTTCAGCAAGAGGCATTTGTGATCCCAAATCAAGAAGCGAAAACTGTTGTCGACCAAATAGTGGAACTTTTGTTCCTTACATTCCGACCAAGAAAGAAACTTCGAGTCGAAGATATTTCAGGAAGTATGCGCAGCAATTGGACTACAGAAGGCACGGACCACACTTCTTCACCCACAATCAGATGGAATGGTCGAACGCTTCAACATGACACTGAGGGAACATCTTTCCAAAGTAGTGGACGAGAATCAACGGCATAAGGATCGGCGAATACCTTTATTAGTTTCCATACTTATACCTTTATTAATATTCCAGTTACATAGTGCAACTGGATACACTCCATCTGAAGTTTTATTTGGCGGGACAGCCAGGCTACCCAGTGAGCTCAAATTTGGATTTCCCATTGAAGACCCAACATGCGGAGAGGACTACGTGGTTGACCTTAGAGAAAGGATTAATGTCATACACCAGAGAATCAGAAGCAATATAAAAGTTACAAGCGACCGCATGAAGACCAGATACGATGCGCGAGCAACGGCACCCAAGTTCATCGAAGGAGATCTGGTATGGCTCTACAACCCACATCGTAAAAAGGGAAGATCGCCAAAGCTGCAGCAGAATTGGGAAGGTCCTTACCAAGTTTTAACGCGAAATAATGATGTCGTCTTCCGAATCCAATGAGGACCAAGAGCGAAGACGAAAGTTGTCTATGTTGATCGCCTGCATCGCTACCACGGAAGCAATGATGACGCACTTGTTTGCGACGAACAAAGCTAAGAGGGGGGCAATGTAATGTGGCGACAAGAAAAAAAACGACATGCAGGAATCGCTGAATGCACCCGAACACACCCAACTGTTATTCCAGTCAGCTGACAGCAAAATGATATTCCAAGTTCGAATTTCGATATCGAAAATTTCCCCTCCATGGATTTTAGCGGAAGAGTACCAATGGAAAATTACCAAAGGGGAAGTATGAAACGTACTACAAGGTGCTTAATTTTTTTAAATACACGGGTGACAGGCTCATACGGGACAGTTATATTTTAATAGTTGACTTGTGATAATCGGTAGTAAAATAAAAAATGAGTGTTGAAGGTGCTAGTGTGAAAGTACTAGAAGGTGCTTAATTTTTATAAATACACGGGTAACAGGCTCATACGGGACAGTTATATTTTAAACGTTGACTTGTGAAAATACGTGGTAAATAAAAGAATTATCGAATTAAAATAAAGTGTTAAATAAGTAGCGAAGTTAAATTAAGTGTGATCTGAATTTAAATAAGTTTTGTTTTACAAATAAAGTGTTTCATTGTAAAATAAAATTGAGTTTTATTCGACGAACCCCAGGCAAAAAGATTAAAATATTGTTTATCTCTTTAAACTGATCTGCACAAAAATTGTGCAGGTTGTGTAGATAGATCTCACAGATGTCACCAAAACAACGTGTTTTCATGAATCTACCCCATCATGAATGGTAAATCATTAATCTTCCCGCGCCGATGGAAAAACCCTATTTGTATCTCCTTTGATATTGCCGTAGACTTATGTATGTATATTGTTATAACAGATTTAAAATATTTCCAGAGACTGAATTTATTGTCCATATCGACATTCACATAAATGTGCAATAACTTTTTATAAGCATGATTCTTGAATATAATTTTTATATGTTTTTTTTTCTTTTCAGATTTTCTACGATTTAGTACGACAAATAAACAAAAAATCACCCGAGAAGAAACAAAAACAAAAAAAGAAATCAATTTGTATACTCCTTTAAAGCGTTTCCAATCAAATTGAATTTTATGAAATCAGCCTCAATAATATGTACACAAAACTTATTCATTTATGAATCAAAACTAATAAACAACAATTACAATACAAAATATTTTTTAAGCATAAAGATATTGGAAGCATTTAAATGTGTCGATGCATCCTAATGTATTGTTTAATTATAAAAATTTAAGTAATACAGTGCAAGGAGTAAAAGTCCCAAAATAATTCATTTCATTTCATCTAACTCATAAACATAAAACCTAACTGTATATGAAACACCAAGAATTGTGTGTTTCCGTGATTAATTAAATTCCAAAAGTCGAAATTCCAAAACACGAAATTCCTTAAATAATTCCAATATCTCACTCGTAGTTTGTTAAAGAACTGTATAATATATAAGGTTCTTCGGTGGATAAAAATGTGAAAGCTCTCATATAGAGAATAGCCGTTTTTAAGGTTTAAAAAGCTTGACAGTTTACAATAAATAACTCTTTCATATTTATTATCTTCCGAGAAAACCATAAACATAAAATTATATTCCTGTAAGAAAAAAAAAGAGTACGCTAAGAACTTGTGACAGTTATTGATAATGAAAAACGTATAACTTTTTTAGATCAACAAACAATATTGTATATTCTTTTGTCGCTGGGAAAATAGTGCATATTTAGTTTGCCCTTTTAGTTATTTGAACGTTTAAAAATAAATATGGGGACTTTTGTTCGCAGACATACTGTTGACATCCTGCAACCTACTATTAACATCCTGTCCTGCAAAGCAATAGTGAATTATGTAATAAACAATAGATTTTCCACTCATAAACCAGATACAAATACATTTAACATTAAAAAACTCAAAGATGTTAAGGTTCTTTCTATAAGTGAATACAAATAAAACGTGAACTAAAGCAAAACATTAATTCCGTTTAAGATTGTTACTATATTTTTTAAGCAACTACAAGAACGCAGGTGGTCAACGGGTAGACATGACATGTGGTATCAAAAGTATACAAGAACACAAAACTTATAACAACGTCCCAGCTGTTAGTCAATTTGCTGGCAGCCGACTTTGTTATCAGCTCTAAATTTACTTCAGGGCCCCGAGCAACCTTTTTCTAGTTTGCACCTGGATGCCTCGAGCAACTACGGAGGAATGTCTTGTTTAAATACTTTGACAAAACTCTTCGCTCTTCAGCTATGCCTTGGCGGAGAAAGTGGGAATAAGTGTGGACACGAGGCGTGCAACTTTTCCAAAACTCCTTATAGGACGAGATGGAGAAGGAGATTCAAAATAGAGATTTCTTATAACTTGCCTAAAATCCGCAATTTGCTGCGATAGACTTGATTGCCTCAATAACTTGGTTTTGTTTTCCTGCTTGTGATTGGCCGATCTCTGTTCTACCATATTTCTCCACAGTCTTTGAGAGGGTGCTGCAATAACAAATAAGCTCACACATTCATAAGAACAACTTACTCAACCCAATGCAATCCGGTTTTAGAAAAAAACATAGCTGCATCACAGCGATTATTAAAGTTGTGGACGACATTAGGGTATCATTGGACAATGATATGGTGACATTTTTAGTACTTTTTGATTTCTCGAAAGCCTTCGACACCGTAGATCATGCTAATTTGTGCAATAAATTGTCAAAGCTCTTTTCTTAGTTTCTCTAGCTCAGTAATTACCCTAATTTCTTCATACCTCCAGTCTCGAAAACAAGCCGTTCCAATGGGTCATCATACGGCTGACTTCTTTTAAAATTGTAGGGGAGTTCCGCAGGGCTCATTTCTTGGACCCCTCCTGTTCTGCCTGTATGTAAATGAGATTCCCTTATTAATGTCATCTTCATCATCAGTTCATATGTATGCTGATGACTTCCAGCTGCATCGAAGCTGTCCTCTTGGTATGATTGAAGATTGCGCAAACTCTTTGAATATAGATCTGAGTGCGATAGCCACATGGTCAGAGAAAAATTGACTTTTTCTCAACCCAGTTAAATCAACAAGCAATGTCGTTAGTAAAAAGCCACTCAACCTCTGCTACTTTCCGGATATAATTCTCAATGGTTACAAAAACAAATACGTCGACACTGCCAGGAATCTGGGATTGACCTTCAAAAAGAAATTGACGTGGGACACCCAGATCAATACGACGGTTGGAAAAGTTTATGGTATACTACGTCAGCTGTGGATGTCTTACTCGTTTACCCCCCTGAAAGCAGCAAAAACACTAATTACTCCTATTCTCAGTTATGGCTGTGAAATTTTTGGTAATTGTGATACTAAGAGCAAACGTAGGCTTAATGTTGCTTTTAACAACACTGCGCCTACCTACACTTGGCCTACCAGAGGGACGACGCGCTCGCATCTCGGCTAGCAGTCGGGGGCATGCGAACAACGTGTCCAAACCATCGAAGAAGTCTGTCAGGGGGCATACGAACAACGTGTCCAAACCATCGAAGAATCGATCGCTCCACTCGGAGAAGTAGCTGCTCTACATAAAGACTCCCACAAATACTGATGTTTCTCACTCTATCCCTGAGAGTAACACCAGCAACGCATCTCAGGAATCTCATTTCGGCAGCTAGTACCCACGATTTAATTATTTCGGTCATTACCAAAATTTGATGACCATAGATGGGGGTCGGAACGAACACTGAATTAAAAACTGAAATCTTTGCTTTCACTCTAGGCTCAGCTTTTCTGATGACCGGCCGGCGCAGTTTACTATGGCTCCAGCTTGGCCAATTCTACAGGACAGCTCAGTATCACTCCTCCTTTGTGAAAATCTTTTTGTGAAAAAGACCCCAAGATACTTAAACTTCTCCACCTGTTTTAATGGAACTCCATTTATGTGCAGGGTACACTGCAAAGGAGTTCGGGAAACAACCATCACTTCCGATTTGTTGACATTTACTTTCATCCGAGCATCACCGCAGACGGCTATAAACCTATCCAGTGCTCGTTGAAGTTCCTCTTTGGATGATGCAAGGATGGCCAAATCATCTGCGAAATGCAGATGGCTCATCCTGATGCCAGCGTGGCCACGACTGCCTCGTCATCTAGAGGTATGTCTCTTGTGTAGAGCAGGAACAGGGTCGGAGCGAGGGTGCTTCCCTGGCTTGCGATACGCCGAGGAAAGCACTTGAACTTATTTTTTTCTATTCTAAGCCTTTTTCAATTTCATGCGTTCTTCTGTTGACTTGATCTATTGTGGAATGGTTAGGTCTGAAACCGAATTGATGATCCGGGATCAAACGTCTTTCTGCAATTATTGTTTGTAATCGCTTCAGCAGAAGTTTGTCGAATACTTTCGATATTATCGGCAGAAGCGATATGGGCCTATAAGATTTTTTATCATTTGCACATTTCCCCGGTTTTGGAACCGACTTCAGCAACTTTCCATTGCCTTGGAACGTATAGAAGTCTAAGAGAAACATTTATCATATAAAGTAGCTTCACGAGTGCCTTTTTTTAACCCGGGGCCTTATTATATTTGAGTTTGCTTATTGTCTGTCGGAGTTCAACTAACGAAACTTTTTTCATTCTAAAGCTATCAGGTTCCGCGTTGTTGTTTTGAACGTCAGCCAACGGCGGACAGTCGATAGGCTTGCTTCGCTTTCTCTTTGTCTTCTCTTGCTCATTCGCCGTTAGCTTTTTTTATTGGTGTCGAGTAGATTATAGGTTTCTTGATGGATTTAACTGCTTTCAACAGCGAGTAGTTTAAGCTTCTATCCGCCGACAAGCCTTCAAGGTATTCTGTGGTCTCACGATTTTTAAAATCTTGCAAAATTTATTTCAGTTTGTTAGAGAGGTTGTTCAAGAGGGTTTTGTCTGGGGGAGCCCTCGTGCCTTGACATCTTCTACGCGCTCTTCTCTTGTCACGAGTCAATTCTTTGATTTCGAGTGGATATGTTGTGCGTACATGCAACGTACAAACTGCGCTCTTTTGGGGCGAAGTGTTGTTCCAAGCAGCGCTCTGAATTGCTTCAATGAATTTGTCAACTGCGGTTTCTAACTCGAAAGGAGTTCTCAATGGCGCATTCAAGCCAACACCCTCCTTACAGTTCTTTCTGAAGGCGTCCCAGTTCATGTTTTTGCTAGCTAATCTGGGAGTTTTTTCTATTTTTGCCAGTCTTCCACCCATTTTCAAGATAACTCCTGAGTGGTCTGAGCAAAGATCATAACACTCTTCGATTCGCGTAAGGTGTTTGGGGTACCCTTTAGCGATTAAAAAGTCGACAAGGTCAGGCCTTTTATTCCTATCGGTTGGCTTACCCGTGGAGAAAAAGTCCACCCCGCGTTTCATAATGTTTTTGTACAGTAATCTGCGTCGTTGAATTGCATCGTGAACCCCAAAAAGTATGCTTCACGTTGAAGTCACCCCCAATGATAAAATTGGATCCAATGAAATCATACATACTGTTTGGGAATATTTGCTAAGAAATGTTAATTAGTCATTTTCGTTTCTATTTTTGATTTTTCATAAACATAAAAATTTAAGCTTAAAAATTCACAATGTTCTAAAATAGCTATAATAATTATTATTTTTTTTTTGTACTAGCAAACACCAATCATGTACTTTATTTTTCCTTTTTCAATAGACATTTGTTCTCAGTGCACAGCAAACTTGTTATCAAACCTTGTTATCAAACCTAGCTGTAGCTCTCACATTCTAGTTTCACTCACCTATGTATTGTTCATTGCATATTGTATAACAGTTTTAGCTTTGTCATTTGCCGTATAATTTTTCATGCTCTCGTCCACTTGGATTTGAGCCATCAAGCAGATAAGTACCTTGCATACCCACCTCGTCATAACCAATAAACTAAATCAGCAATTTATTTGTCGCTTCGCATTTGTTCTTGGGCTTGGCTTAGAATCTGGGTGCTGGTCCTTCTTCTGAATTGAAATCAATTAACAGAAATAATTCGTTTCTCAACACATACGATCAAGATCGTCTCCCACCAGTCTATTTCTGACTGGTGGGAGGGACTGGTGGGATTTCAAGATGCAATGTTGTAATCTAAGCAGTCAATTTTTACAGAAACCGAACTGATCTGCAAAGATTCCAGCTCAACTTCTGTGTTCTTGTAGTGCTTTATGCAGTTCTTAATGTAGAGGGAGGATCCTCCTCTCGAATTTTGAGAAGGGTGATGTGCGTGTAACCTTTAAGTTTGGGTCTAGACTCGTTTTTAAGGTGAGTTTCCGTAATCATGCAAATATCAATATTATTTTTCCGTAGAAATACTTCTAGTTCGTCAATTTTATTAAGAAGGCCGTTTGCATTCCATGTTAGTATTTTAAATAACTGTTTCATATTCATGTTCTCAGGTTGTTAAGTAATGTAATCAATTAAAAATGTGACACCCTGTAACTAGTAAGAGTTTCAACTCTCAACTAATTTTCCCACTCACACTCCAATTCCACCACATTACGCACTTTCCACCCACCACAAGTTATGACCATGTAACTTCACTTGAGTTCAAACCACCGCTGAGGCAAGTACATACTCTAGTTTTAAATAAAGCTGTTAAACAATTTAGACAAATCTTCGCTATTCTCTTTCTTTTCTATTATCTCTTCTTTTCAATATTGTTATTGGATTTTCATGTGCTTAATATTTAGCTCATCATTCGTCGAGCTTTTGTACATTGGTCCTTCACCCGGTGCTACATTTCAATTAGTGAAAAATTGCTGTGGTGCATTTTCTTTGCTTTTTAAGTGAATCGATTTTTTTCTTATCGCTCCACGTGATAAAATCTTGTACAAAACTGTCTGCATAAGCGCAACAATTCGATTTTTATCGTCATCTTGGTGACTATTGTACCTTTTGTTTTAATAGGCGCGCTATACATATTTACTTATATACATTAATACATACTTGCAAAATCGTCATAATTGTATGAAGCGCAATAGTTTTGCATTCCTGCATGAATATTGCCGTGTCATAAACAGACATAAATTTTATACTGTGTATATAGGTGCACAATTTATCTCAAGTAATTGACTGGGTAATCTTATACAGAGATTACTGTAATAATTCAACATTATTTCATTGAATTCAATCACCCTCTTGCTTCAAAGCGGTTTCAACACGTTTCGCCCCATGCATTATATACTTAATTGAGAGTAGGTTAGGTTAGGTTGAAGTGGCTGTCGGATCCAAAGAAACCAACACACTTAGACCTATGTAGGTCCATTGTGAAACCACGCGGATCTGACTCTATTGCCTACTCGTTGAACCATTTCGAGCTATTAATGAAGCGTTAGAGACGTTTCGGGTCAGTCGTGCTGAGATCACTGAGATCATTATAGAAGAAAGCTCCAATGTGAAGATTTCGGTTCTTGGAAAGAGCGGGGCATGTACAGAGTGGTCTCTTCTTCCTCCTCATCCATGCAGCTCCTGCAAAAGTCGTTGGAATAGACACCAAGCCTTGTCGCGTGTTTGCCTATCAGACAGTGTCCTGTAATGACACCGATTGTAGCACTAACGTGCGATCTATTAAGAGCGATCAAACTCCTAGAGCGTTTAAGATCAAGCTTTGGCCAGATCTATTTCGTCGCTAGACAGGTACTACCACTAGTCCATCTGAGATTTGTTCTTTCTATCGCATCCAGTTTAATCATGAGTTTACATGTCGAAATTGGAATGCCTACGGAGCCTTTATCAGGCAAAATTGGGAGGGTAGTTCCAAGTTTGGCGAGTTCGTCAGCCTTGCAATTACCTGCAATGTCACTATGTCCTGGCAGCCAGCACAGGAGAATGTTGAACTGCTCCGACATCTCCTTTAGAGATGAATGGCAGTCTAAGGCTACATTAGAGTTTATAGAGACCGATTCCAGGCACTTGATGGCCGCTTGGCTGTCAGAAAATATGCGTATGTCCTTGGCGGATATAACATTTTTCTTAAGCCAGGACAAGACTTCCTTTATCGCCATAATTTCAGCTTGAAAAACACTGCAATGATCCGGGAGACGGAAGAGAGACTTAGATTTAGTCGGTCTGAGAATACACCCCCGCCTACCCCATCATTTGTCTTCGATCCATCAGTGTAGAAGTGGATCGATTCACATTCCAGAGGCGCACAGTCCTCCCAGGAAGACCTGGGGGGGATCGTTGCCTGGAAGTTCTTGTCAAACTGTAATTGGGGTAAGGTGAGGTCCATGTTTCTAGAAGGGAATCTGAATGTGTTCAGAATTGCAGAGTGGCCTATCTCACTATTGGTCCACTGAGAGGTTGCTTTGAGGCGAGTAGCCGTGATGGCAACAGTTTGTCTGCTGAAGATGTCAAGAGGAATTAGATGGAGCAGGATGTCTAGTGCTGCTGAGGCAGTGGTGCGGAGTGCTCCACTCATAGATAAGCAAGCTGACCTTTGGACCTTGCTTAGCTTATCACGATTTACCGCTTTATCCAAAGTGGTCCACCAGACAGCTGTTCCATACGTCAGTAACGGCCTTACGACCGAGATATACAGGGTGTTTCCAAATTCGATGCAAATATTTTGACACAAGATTCTTGGGTATATTTGAAGAAAAAAATTGTTCTACAGTATGGGCCTATCTCAAATTTTGATACCACTTATTGGGAATTTAAGAAAACACCTACTTTGAGGTACCTTGACCCATACTAACACAAATATCTCCGCTGACACTTACAACAGGTACTTCATTTAGGACTTAAATTTTAGAAGAAATAGTACTCCTTTTAACTGCATTAAATTAAAATTAATGACTTTTTTAACTTTCGAGATATTTGCTTTTAAGTCGGATCCTTTTTCCCTGCCCATGACATTTTTTTGACTTTCAAGACACATTTCTGCGAAAAATGCGTTTTTTCTAGTGCACCTAATAATACTTAATAAAAATTGCTAAGACAAGTTACCCGAAAAACCCACAGATTTTATGATACTTGGGAAATTCCATAGCAGGTAAAATTATGAAAAACTCTTTTCACGAAGCCGCGACAGGTATAAGGTGGAAATATGATTTGTTACCTACTTTTTTAACCGCAATTGACAACAAGAACGATTTTTTGACTATGTATTAATAATTTGCGTAGGTTTTAGAGCATGCATTTTTATTAGACTACCTGATAAAAAGGTGATTTCCCTATCATTTTTCTGTTAAATCCCAAAAAGGACTAAGTTTGAGGTTGGTCGCCTAGTTGGAAAATTTACCTAATGTAAATTGTATAAAAGGTTAGAAAACAAAATTTAATCCATCAAAGTCATTTTTGAAGCCGAGGTGACACAACAGTTGTTAAGAAACCCTACTTGAAATGGCATCTTTTACAAACGAAGAATACGCCGATATTATCTACGTTTATGGGATGTGCAACGGAAGTTCTATTAGAGCACAACAAAGATACCATCAGCTTTATCCTAACCGAAGAGTACCTAATCCCCGCGTATTTACAAATTCGTTTCGAAGACTTCGGGAAACGGGATCTGTTTCAACAAGACGACCTTACGCAGGAGCTTCACCAGGAAGAATTGCAGTTGATGAAAGAATACTGGAAGCGGTTGCAAATGATCCATCAATCAGCATCAGGCGCTTATCCTTGCGATTTAATGTTTCAACACATAAAATTGTTCGTCTCCTGCATACGGAAAACTTGTATCCATACCACCATACACCTGTGCAGGAACTGCTTCCGAGTGATTTGGAGCCGAGACTTGAGTTTTGCAACTGGTTGTTAGAGCGGAACTTGGATGACAACGGTTTTATAAGCAGAATCCTATGGAGAGATTATCCTATGGAGAGAATCCTATTACTAGAGATGGGATTACAAATTTTCACAATCTACACAATGGGCTGCGGAAAACCCACACACAAGGAGAGAGTCATCATTTCAACACAGATTTAGCGTCAATTTGTGGGCAGGTGTTATTGGAAACAACTTAATCGGTCCCTTCAAACTGCCTCCCACACTAAATTCTGCAAACTATCTGGAATTTTTGCGCAATGATTTAACAGATCTACTGAAGGATGTTCCGGTAACTCAACGAGCTTCGTCATATTTTCAACAGGATGGAGCCCCAGCCCACTTTGGTCGCGAGGTTAAGAATTGGCTGGATGAAAAGTACGCTGGTCGTTGAATAGGAAGAAATGGACCAGTTCACAGGCCTGCAAGATCTCCAGACCCTACAATTATGGATTTTTTTTTGTATGGGGGAGAATGAAAGAACTTGTTAATTCTACAGAAATATCAACTCTAAATGATTTAGAAGATCGTATTCTCCAAGCCTCGTCACAAGTGAGGCAGGAGTTATCCTCAATAAACGTTGACAGCGCAATCCAAAAACGGGCTCTAGCATGCATACAAAATGGAGGAGGACACTTTGAACACCTTATTTGATTGTAAAGTTAACTTAATGAAATAAAAAAAAACATAAACCAAACACAAACATTTTTATTCAGAATAATAGGAATTGAACACTATGAATCGAGTTTTTCATAATTTTACCTGCTATGGAATTTTCCAAGTATCATAAAATCTGTGGGTTTTTCGGGTAACTTGTCTTAAGAATTTTTATTAAGTATTGTTAGGTGCACTAGAAAGAAAAAATTACCGATATGTTTATTACGCATTTTTCGCAGAAATGTGTCTTGAAAGTCAAAAAAATGTCATGGGCAGGGAAAAAGGATCCGACTTAAAAGCAAATATCTCGAAAGTTGAAAAAGCTATCAATTTTATTTTAATGCAGTTAAGAGAAGTACTATTTCTTCTAAAATTTAAGTCCTAAATGAAGTACCTGTTGTAAGTGTTAGCGGAGATATTTGTGTTAGTATGGGTCAAGGTACCTCAAAGTCGGTGTTTTCTTAAATTCCCAATAAGTGGTATCAAAATTTGAGATAGGCCCATACTGTAGAACAATTTTATTCTTCAAATATACCCAAGAATCTTGTGTCAAAATATTTGCATCGAATTTGGAAACACCCTGTATAGCCAGTGGGTGATACGGGGTTGAAGTCCCCACTTGTTGCCGATGGCTTTTTTGCAGGAAAAGAGTGCTACCGTAGCTTTCCGGACTCTTTCCTGTATATTAGACTTCCAGCTAGGCTTTCTGTCTAAGATGAGACCCAGATATTTAGCTTCCTCAGAGAAGATTAAGCTAGTGCCCTTGATTGAGGGGGGGTCGATATGTGGGATTTTGTATTTCCTGGTGAATAGGACTAGTTCAGTTTTGTGAGGGTTGACCCCCAAACCACAGCTGTCAGCCCATCTTGTTAGCTTGTTTAGAGCATTCTGTAGGAGTTCTTTGAGGGTGTTAAGATGCTTCCCCGACACAGCAATGGCAACGTCATCTGCATAAGCGATCACTCTGCAGCCATCTCCTTCTAGGATAACCAGCAGTTCGTTCACCGCTAGATTCCAAAGGAGTGGGGATAGGACTCCACCTTGCGGTGTTCCCCTGCTGACGGATCTTCTGGCAGTTGTCTCACCTTGCTTAGAGTTTATAATCCTACTCGTTAAAAGTTGATTAATTAACTCGCAAAGTGAGCCGCTCACCTTCAGAGCCGACAGTGCAGCCAAGATCGCAGACGTGTTGACATTATTAAAGGCGCCTTCTATATCTAGGAAGGCTACCATCGTGTACTCCTTGTGATAAAGGGAATATTCAATGGATCGTACTAGCGTGTGCAAGGCTGTTTCTACAGATCTGCCCTTACAATAAGCGTGCTGAGCAGTAGAAAGCAGCCTTTTGTCAATACTAGATCGTAGGTGGATATCGATCAATCCTTCTAGAGTTTTTAGAAGGAATGATGATAGACTTATGGGTCTGAGATCTTTAGGATTAACGTGGGAGTAATTGCCAGCTTTGGGTATAAAAACCACTTTCACTTCCCTGCATAGCAGCGGAATGTGGACCAGCTCTACGCAGCTTCTCAGAATTGTCTCCAGTGCAGGGAGGATAATGTCCGATGACCTTTGTAGTTCGGCTGGTATTATGCCGTCTGGTCCTGCCGACTTGTAAGGTTTGAAGCTGTTAAGTGCCCAAAGCAGTCTATCTCTCGTTATTAGATCAAATTTATTAGTTATGTGTGGCATAGACCTGTTAAGGTTAATGCTATTGATAACTTCGGAGCTACCTGGAAAGTGGGTGTCCAGTAGCAGGTTTAGTGATTCTGCGCTGGAGGAAGTCCAAGAGCCGTCTGCTTTTTTAAGGTAGCTGGGCATCGTTGGATTAGTAGAGAGGATTTTCCTTAGCCTAGAGGCTTCGGATGTTTCTTCTATTTTACTCCAAAAGTGTCGCCAAGATAGCGGTTTGGCTCTCCTCAGCTCCTTTTTGTAGGATTTGAGGGATGTTTTGTAGGCATCCCAGTCTGTATTTGCACGTGTGGCCTTGGCTCTATTGACGAGTTTCCTGCATTCATTTCTGAATAGGCCCAGTTCTGAGGTCCACCAATGCGGTTTCCCCTTGCCCCTTGGAATTACAAGAGGGCAGGAGGAAGAAAGTGCTTTATTGAGGGCCAGAGTGAGTTCCTTAACCTTGTGATCAAGCTCATTGGTGTCACAAGGAGGATTTAGGAGAGAAGAGATCCTTGAGCGGTTCAGTGAATCTCTGTAAAGAAGCCAATTCGTCCTTCTGTAGTTTCTGAAGGATGATTGGCGAGGAGGTACATCATCTAAACTGAATTGAATGTATCTATGGTCTGACCCGGAATGTTCCGACGAGACTTTCCAATTACCAACCCGTTTAGCAATGGGATCAGAGGCGAGAGTGATATCTAGTACTTCTCGTCGATTTCTGGTTATGAAGGTAGGTTCGCTACCCGTGTTGCAGACAATGAGGTTAGTTTTTAAAATAAAGTCAAAAAGTAACTCACCTCTGTCGTTGATATCGGAACTTCCCCACACTGAGTGATGAGCATTCGCATCGCACCCAATGATGAAGTCAGTATTGCGTAGTTCAGCAGCCTTGATGGCACTCTCCCAGGTTTTACCAGGGGGACTGTCCACCATGTCGTGGGCGAGGTATGCAGAGGCCAGCCAGTAAGTTCCTTTGGCTGTCTCTATTCTCGCCACGGTGATGTCTCGGTCTCTGAATTCAGGGAGTAAAAATACATTGAGACTACTTTTCACTAGTATGCAAGATCTAGGCTTACCTTTACCTGTCTCATACAGTGGGTAGTATCCGGGAGGCGTGATTCCGCAGGCCACGATCTCAACAACCCATGGTTCTTGGATAAAGACAATGTCTTCTCCATTTTTGGCGAGGCGGAGAAGAAGGGAGGCCGAGGCCATTGTGGAGTGATGGAGGTTAATCTGAAGTAACTGCAGCATTGCTACGGTCCAGAGAAACATCCACCACAGTGTTGTTGAGGTCCTCTGATTCAGAGAACGAACCCAAAAGTTCGTCCTCACTCAGCAGGACTGAGTTTAGACAGTCTTCCGTCTCCATGTCCGATGGAATGTCAGACACAGAGTCGGAAGGCTGGTTAGGAGCCACTATTTCCACAGCAGCGACGTCTTCCAAAACTGCAAAGGTGACTGCAGTAACTGGGTGCGGTAAAGCAGACGCCAGTTTAAGGGGGTGAGGAGGCAACTTGCCAGTCTCTAACTCGTCCTTATAATATACCTTTAGGGTGATTTGATCCCAACCAAATCTGATCACGCCTTTGGTCTCAGCTATAAGAGCAAGAGAATCCTGGTTGATTACCACAATGGCAGATCTATAGGATCCTCTTTGCTCCTCTAGCTTAGCGACCTTCCAGTCGTGAGTTGGGAGTGCGGGATTGAAAAGTCTTATGACTTCGAGAATCTCGTGAGCGGAGAGGGGTTCAATTGGAATCCAGGTGCGTGTTCTCGGCCTGCTAGGGATGTTCTCCTTAGCGACGACCTCGAGCTTTGCACCTGGCCAAACTTCCCCTAGACTGCTAATCGCGAGCTTGTAGAGATCGCAAGATCTCATGTCCTCGCACGCGATTAGCTTGACATGGCCTTGATGCCAGCCGGCATCAAAGGTTAACGGAGGTGGTCCGGGGTGTTCCCGCATAAAAGCCAAAAATTTGCTGGAAAGCTTCAATTTGACCATGTTCCACCTTTCGGGAGTTATTGAGCTGTCGAGGTCACTGCGGTCAATCACGGCAACCACGATACGGTCCTTGAGAACATCGCTAAACAACTTCAGAGGTGTGACGGAGGACGTGTTAGGGGGGGTGATGGTGTTCTTCACCTTGGGACGTTTAGATTCCGAAACGGAATCTTCCTCCGACCTCTGTCGCTTATGTTCTTTTTTCAGAGTGTTCTCTGCCCATTTAAGTTTGGCGATCTGCGCCGGTGTTCTGTCAGTCTCCAGTATATCCCCAAAGGCTTTCAGAGTCCGGGAAGCTTCACGCTGCTTCTTATAGTACGCCCTTGATGGAGCGTGTAGCCGCGATCTTCCATCATGAGACGCGCTGCGGGCGGAGTTCTTTGCTGTAATCAGCGTAGAGCTCTTGCTGGAGCTACCAGCAGTGGAGGGGCCATGAAGTGCCACAAACCCACCACTACTGGAAGCTGAAGTTCCTAGTGCTTTATCGAGCGAGGAGCTCTTGCTGGAGCTGCCAGCAGTGTAGGGGCCATGAAGTGCCACAAGCCCGCCACTACTGGAAGCTAAAGTTCCTACTGCTTTAGCGGGCGAGGAGCTCTTGCTGGAGCTGCCAGAGGTGGAGGGTCCATTAAGTGCCACAAACCCGCCACTACTGGAAGCTGAAGTTTCAACTGCTTTACAGTCCTTGCTACTGCCCGCACAGGGTGGATCACGAGTGTCCACAATCGCACCACTGTTTGGCAGGGAAGGAGCTGTCCCGGTACACAGTTTTGCCACCGTACTACCGTCCGGCTTTGAAGGGGTGCCAGTCTTACCACTATCTTTATTATTTTTGTTAAGTTTTGTCATATTAGTCCCACGAGTAGCGGATAAAGGAGGTCCGTCTATACAGAGATCCGCAGTGTATAGATAAGGCTAGATAATCCGGAGGGCGCCAGGTATCCGGATACTCCGTACGAGACTGGGCTATTTTATAAACTGGGCCCCCAACCAGGCTGACGCTCGGCACGCGGCGTATTACATCTTCGTCCAGCCCAGGGGAGAAGGGGAGAGGAACAAGAAGAGAGGATAGGGAGGGGAGAAGGAAGGAGGGGACGGGTAGGGTGGAGCGTCCTATGGTTTCAGGCCTCATCTATAGAAGAGATTCTCTAGCAATGTTGACCTTACTCAGCCCCTACAACTCGGCAAGTTCGACGCTCAGGGTAGGGGTAATTGAGAGTAGGCGCATAATACATTATGTACTACATAAATCAAAAATTCTTGGTTAATTGAAAGATTTTCGTTTCGATTTTCAAACGTTTTTTTTCTCATCTTACAGTACAAAGGTACATGTATGTATTTGGTGTGCAATTAATTAATTATAAAGCAAGTGAAGTGTTACCATCTTTACTTTTTGCTATACTCACTTTATTTTATTTTATTTCTTCTCTCGTCTCTTAGATTCATTTCAAAATTACTTTGATTGATGAGCTTTTAAAAAAACAAGCTAAAGCGCTAGTAGATTTAGGGAAATTTAAAAAGAATTTTTATAAATCAAGGAAAGAACTTTTAGCAAAGGAAAGCTACTTAAATGGTCGTACACTTACATGTCGCTACTTAAATGACCGTAATGGTACACTTCTTCAGTCGATGATGAACACGTTTAAGAACAACCATATCCAGATGACTTACTTAGTCAAATCGAAAGATGTAACGGGTGATTTTTTAAGAGGTTGAGAACTTTTTTAAAAAAAAAACACAAAAAATTCGAAAAAATTAATGAAATATTTATTTGAATCGATAGTTTGAACCTTGCAATTTAATATTTAAAGATAATTTCATGCAAATGTTGACCGCGGCTGCGTCTCAGGTAGCCCATCCGCCGAGTCCAATTTTGGCATACTCTTTCACACATATCGGCCGGTATCTCACGAATGAATGCATGGATGTTGGCTTCCAGTGCGTCAATCGAAGCGGGCTTGTCCCTATAGACATTAGTCTTGACATACCCCCACAAAAAATAATCTAATGGTGTCAAATCGCACGATCTAGGCGGCCAATTGACCGGCCCGAAACGTGAAATGTTTTGTGGTCGAGAATGCCGACCATAAAATGGAAGCAGCGCGCGATGAACATTTCGAACCGAGCACGCATTTTGATAGTAAAATTCAATAATTTGCAAGCGTTGTTCATTTGTAAGACGATCCATGGCTAAATTGCAAACCAAACTGAAGCTGTTTGACAGTGACACAAGGTACTAAACACACGTCAGCTGTCAAAACCAGTGCTGCCAAAACCAAACCAGCTAAAAAATCACCCTTTAGCTAAAATGAAAGAGGCCTATTTTGTTGATGATTTTAATAAACAATTTCAAGAAATGATTTTAGAAATGCAAAGTGAAATTGTCGATAAAATTAATCTCATAAAACTTGTCAAAGCTAGTGATGCAGATAATTTGTCTTCCGAGTCTTAATCTCTTTCAACCTCAAATACTAAAACTGAAAGTCAAGGAATCCATCTTCCGCATATTTCACTTCCAGCATTTGATGGAAATTATAAAAAAGTGGATGGATTTCCATGATCTCTATACCGGAATGGTTCATGATCAATCAAACTTACCTAAAGAGCAAAAGCTATACTATCTAAAACAATGTCTCAGTAGAGACGCTGAAGACTTGTTAAATTCTGTGAAATGCACTGCAGATAAATATGACTCTGCAGGAAAAATCTTTGTGACCGGTTTCACAGAAAGCGCTTTATTGTCGAAGCTTACTTAAAAACCCTTTGCGAGCAACCATCTATTTACAAAGAATCTTCTCTCAGAATAAGAAAACTCTTAGATACAACGAAAGATTGTTGATCAACAATGCAACAAGTGAGAACGAAAGAAATAAACGATAAAAGCAACTATTCAAAACGTTATAAGATGCTTTATTGTTACACGGATCAAGTCAAAATAGTAAATTGGTCTGTCTACTGGTTAGAGCAGTTAATTAATCGATGTTACGCGGTCGGTGGTAGCTGGCCAAATAGACCGAGTGGAGCATTGAGTGAGCGTAGCATAATGCCCGATCCATATACAATCCACAAAAAGACAATTTGTAGATTTTCTTTAGAAAAAATGTTCTTCAGCTTGTTCGTGACCAAAGGGGCGAAGGGGATTCGTTGTGGGAGGGGGGACTCGTTGTTTTTGTGATAATTGCGTTGATTGGTTTTGCGTGAAAAGAGTACTGTAGTTGTTTCTTTTTATTTTGTTGGAGTGCTTGTGAATCAGCTGGTCTATCAATGTTGTGTTGAAGCCGTTGACATCAGCTATATGTTTAATTTGTTTATACTCCCGTATGTAGTTATCAGCTGAAAATGGGATTCGGCAAAATCTATGTACCATGGAATGAAAGGCTGCTGTTTTTTGTTGGTACGGACAAAAAAAGTCATTTGTAATGTAGCTGTCTTTTGATGTTGTTTTTCGGTAAACTGAAAAGCTAAGTCGGTTGTTTAGACGTTTAATTTCCAAATCAAGGAAGGGAAGTGTATGTTCGGTTGGATGTTTTTTTTTTCAGAAGTGAATTTGATGCTAGGGTAACGATTATTTATGATTTCAAGGATTTGGTTTACTGCTGATTCCTTAACTATGGCAAAGGTGTCATCCACGTTCCTAAGCCAAACCCGAGGCAAAACTCCTTAATATTTTAATACAGTTTAAAAATTGCTCATGAACGCTTCAGCTACATATGGTGACAGACTATTCCCCATGCTACAACTGAAGTTGTTGGTGTAATAAACTTCGCGAAATCTGAAACAATTAATAATATAGGTGTTCAGCTGGTCTTCTGGTAAATTGAAACGATTGAGGTGATCTTTAAATTGACTTAATGGCAATTTGGATTGGAACGGACGGAAATAACGCTGTTACGTCGAAGAAAATCATTATTTCTTCATCGTCAATAACGACGTCCTTGACTTTTTCAACGAAGTCGAAAGTATTTTGTACAGAGAAACCTCCAAACGATCCGAACTTTTTCAAATCATTCACTAACCAACGAGATACATAAGCAAATGGTGAGTTGATGTTGGAAACAATTTTCCTCATTTTTTCTCCACTTTTGTGGACTTTAGGAAGACCATACATTAATGGGACTGATGGGTTTGAAACTAATAAGCGATATTTGTTTACTCCAAAGACACGAGAAATGGCTTCAATCGCGGTTTTGGCATCTTTTATCATGGTTGGAAGTGGAGATTTTTTGCAAACGGCAAAGTTGTCTTCTTCAATTGAGTTTTTCATCCTTTGGTCGTATTCGGCTTTGTTTATTATGAAAACTTTGTTGCCTTTATCGGATTTTAAATAATAGATATTCCGTTTCTGAGCTTACCCAAAGTGACGTTCCATTTTCTGGAGACTGGATCTTCTCGTTTTTGTGTATGAGCGATTTGTAGCAGTGGTAATGCGGCATCTCTGATTCATTTTTTGACATCAAAAGTTTGGAATTGTATTCTTGCTTCTATATCAGCAATTAGTTCGACGAAAGGTTCGATACGTGGTTTGACGGTGAAATTTAAGCCCCTATTCAACAGGTTCATTTCATCAGCATCAAAAACTTCGTGAGAAAGATTAACTACCAAATATTCGATAGGCTTCACAGATGGTTTTTTATTACGCATGGTTAAATTGCTTTCAGTTAACTTTATCAGTTTTTTATTTTGTATATCGCGTTTTTTATTGAAAAAAGCTTCGCTCCTAGCAATCGATGCAAAATGGAAAACGTTAAACACACTGAATTGATCGTTAGTTAATTGTTTTGTCATTTTTAAATGTAGATTATATAGTTTTAACTGTAGGTTATCTAAACAGCTGTAGTGGAATCGTATCTCGAATTTTAACCAAAGGTTTTTGGCGTGTTTTATCACTTTTATTGTTCTGGAGTTGTTTAAACAGCAATGGAGTTTGATGAAATTAGGAAAAACTTTATTCTTTTTGCATTCGGTTAGAAAAATAATGTCTGCTTTTTTCCTTTTGATCTGTGTCAAAAGACATGAAAAGTGGCTTTTATCGCCTTCGGGAAACATAGTTATAAAAAAGTTAATAAAGCCCGTTTGTGGTCAGATTTATAATTATTCTTTAAACTTTCCTTAACGACCACAAAATTTGAAAATAAAAGCGGACTACTTGTGTTTTTAAATGTTTTTATTATGAATGCATTTCGGTCCACAGCTGAGGGACCATCTTCAGCACCCGTCAGTTAAAGACAGAAACAAAAATAAACAAGTACATGTTATATACGTGGTTGACGGAAACGGAGAGTGACGATGACGTAATACTAAATCAGAAAATCGAATAGCGGTGACTGAATAGCTCCTGGTTCCAAGTTCATCAGGTTGTCGTTAATTCAATTCAATTCAATTTTTATTTATTGCAACAGTGAGGTACAAAAGCTTATAAGTAACTTTTAATCTATAAAATTAATTAAACAATATCTGTATAGTTTAAAGAAATTTTTGATAACAGATAAAAGATAAGTGTTTCTCACAAAAATACAAATAAAACATTGTTGTATGCCTTTACATTCAATAGTGATTAAGGATAATAACCCTTAGACAACTAGTGGAGAATGTAGAATTTTGAGTAAATGATCAAACTAAGTAATATTAAAGAAGAGAGATGTTGTGGGGTGACAAAGGAGGGTACAAACGCGGTGGACTATATTTAAATATCAATTCTGAGTAAGGTTTTGATTTGAATATGATCAAAGTTAAAGAGCCATTGTTTGACGTGTTTATTGAATAAAAAGGACTGTGAAGTATGTCGAGTTACAAGCGGTAGCTTATTAAATAGTCTAGGTGCTACCGAGGAATAGAAATTTAAAAACTGATGAGTCGTATGGGGTGGAATGAAAGCAAACCTTCTTACAACACTTCTAGGTTCATAAACAGGAGAGGCTTGAATTGGCAGGTTACCACTCCTTACTTACTTAAGGTGGCGCTACAGTCCGGGTGGACCTGGGCCTCAGCCAACAAGCTTCGCCAGCCAGCTCTGTCTCTAGCTAGCCGTCTCCAGATTCGCACGCGAAGTTGGCTGAGGTCCCCTTCCACTTGCGTGCGCCACCTGAGTCTCGGTGCTCCTCTACCGCGCCGTTCCTGCGGTGTGGATTCGAAAATTTTCCGGGCCGGGTCGTTAGTGTCCATCCGCTCTAGATGACCCAGCCATCGTAGACGTTGTGTTTTGACTCTTTTGGCTAGGTCGGTATCGCTGTACAGCCCGTACAGTTCGATGTAATATCTCCTCCTCCACTCTCCGTCTATGCAGACGGGACCGTAAATCGTCCGAAGAATTTTCCTCTCGAAGCAGCCTAAAGTGTTTTCATCCGCCTTTGACAGGGTCCACGCTTCTGCACCGTAAAGCAGAACAGGGATGATGAGGGTCTTATACATGGACACTTTAGTTACTTTTAGCCTTCTTAGCCCAAAGAAACAGCGATTGGCAAGAGTTATCCTTCGTTTGATTTCAGCGCTGGTGTCATGTCAGGTTACCACTCCTACGATAGAATATTTTTAGGACTTTGTAAAAGTAAAGGTGTTTCAAGGGCAGTATTTTTGACTTGATGAAAAGCGGAAAAGAATGTTCTCGACGCCTTTTATTCCATAAAATTCTGAGAGCATGTTTCTGGGACATTAACAAAGGGTGCAGGTTATAGTTATAAGTACCACCGCAGCATTCCAGACCATATTGCAACTTTGATTGTATTAGCGCGTAGTAAACAGTTTCAAGTAGTTTGGAGCAGAGTCCCTTGAGATGATAAAGAATGTGAGTTGCTTTTAACAGGTAATTTTTAAATAACAAGGTATGTGCATTTGTGCATTTCAATTCATTTGACAGTCAAAAAGAATACCCAGGTATTTAAAGGTAGAAGCACTTTCTATTGAAAAACAGTTTTGCGAACAAGCTATGCCAGTATCAAAAGTAGTTGAATTACTTGACCTACTTAGACAGGCTTCAGTACTAAAAAGCATATGTTGGCAGTCGCAACTGTGAAACAATAAAAGTGGTGGGCAACTGCCAAACTTCGGAAGCTCAAAGTACATAATTTTAGTTTTAGCACTAATTACCAGCTTGTGAATCCTAAACCAATGTCTCAATAGCTCTAGGTCATAATTGGCGTCCGCAACAAGATCTAAAACAGAAACAGTTGAATACGAGCAGGCAATATCATCAGCGAATCCGGTTTTCTTACCTTTTAGTGGTAAAAGATGGAGTTAATGAATATAAGAAAAAGTATGGGACCCAGGCCGCATCCTTGTAGTACCCCAGCGTTAATATCCCGGTAATTACTAAAATGTTGACCTATCTTCACAACTTGCTTTCTGTCACGTAGATACGAGGAAAACCATTCCAGTATAAATCCGCGAAATCCAGCATTCCTTAGTTTAGAAACTAAGAGACAATGATCCACTGTGTCAAAAGCTTTCATAATGTCAATGAACAGTGCGGCAGTTACCTTCTTTTTGTCCAAGCTAGCATAAATTTCCTCACAAAATTTCAAAAGAGCGTTTTCCGTTGACTTACCAGCTCTAAATCCAAATTGACTTGAGCTAAAAAAGGGATGGTTATTAAGAAAAGAAACAACCCGATTTTTGATTACCTTTTCGAAAATTTTTGAGAAAACTGGAAGAAGGGAAATGGGTCTTTAGTTGTTAACATCTTTGCGGTCGCCTTTTTTAAAAATTGGAACTACCTCCGCAATTTTCAAACTATCCGGAAATATACCACTGTATACGCTTTAATTGAAAATGTGTGGCAGGACATCTACCGTATTGAAGGCTATGTTTTTTATAAATGCATTTGAGTAACTATTCCGAGTAAATGACTTTGAATTGTTCAGGAGCATAATCTGCTTGTATAATTCGAAGGATGAAATGGGTTCAAAGTAAAAGCTGTTTTGTAAGTTACTCCCATATTTCAGACAGCGATCGGCACAATGCGAATTGTCGTCCTTTAAACCTGCATTTGAAAGCGTATTTGACGCAACCTCAGTAAAAAAGTCATTAAAACTAGAGGCTATCAAAGCAGGATTGGTTGTATCATTGTTTTTAATTTTAACACACGACGGTGATTCAGTAGAAACAGTTTTGTTAACTTATTCATTAATGATTTCCCACTCCTGCTTTGAGATACCTCTAGCTCTATTGAACTTCTTAACTTAAAAGTTTTCTTTGCACCAAGGAACTAAAATTCTAATATTTTTGCAGATGTTACGATACTTTCTTTGAAGCCGAGCGTCGCTGGGATGTTTTTTGCATTTAATACGCATTTTATTTTTATATAAAATTTTTCCCAACAAAGATTTAGTCGTCCAGGGTTTGAGTCTTTTCGGAGCAAAACTTCTGCGTGTTTCCGTTTCTGTACACACTTCAACATGACTCTTTAAAATATCCACAAAATAGTCAAAGGCAGAAGGGGGATCAGTCTCATTGTAAACCTGAGACCAGGTTTCATGAAGTAAACGTTCATTTAGCTTTAGAGAGTCAATACGTTTGAAGGTTTTGATAGAATTTTTTATTGCAGCAGGTGCATTAACTACATTTGAAAGAAAGATGCATGTCATGCAGTGATCGGTAATTTTAAAATCAGACACAGTGCTGATAAGAGAAATATTCGCTTTCGGATCAATTCTGGCATAGATATGATCGATACAGGTTTCAACTGAATCCAAAATTCTAGTTGGGACATTAATGCAAGATTCTAACCCATTTGCCGACATTAAGCTCACATAATTAAAAGTGTCAGTAGTGGCACTTAGAATGTCTATGTTAATATCACCTACAATAAACAGATTACGAGCATTCTCCCTACTTAAAACTGAAGTCAAATCGCCAATGAAAACATCTTTACTTTTATTATGAAAACGGTAAAAACATAGAAAAACAAAGTTCTGTTCTTCAATGGTGCAAGAAATTTCAATCATATCGGAGCTTAGAAGGGAACAGCATTCAAACTCATACTCACAGTTTAAACTTTCATTAATGTAAAAGGCAACACAACCGGCAGCGTAATAATTGTTGCAGTTAGGGTAAAGCTCATAACCAGGCAATTTATAAAAGTCCTTTTCGCGATCGTTAAATAAGTCAGGCTTTTTTTCAAAAGATTCTAGATGTGCAACTAGCAAATCAAATTTTTTTCGTAAACTTCGGATGTTTTGGTGGGCTATGAGAAAGTTATTATGTGAATTATTATGAACAACACTTTGGAAAAATTTTTTATCAAAGCTACAAGGAGGATAATTTAAATCACTTTAAAGAGGATCATCAATTATACTAATATTTATAAAAACCATAAAAAAAAAAACAAAATTAGCACTAAAGATTATGACAAATTATCAAGATCCTCCAAACAACGAAGAACCTATCGCCTTCTTGATTTCTCATTAATAGTTCACCATTTTTTATCCAGAGAAATTGAAACTTTTTTTTCACTTTTGATTGTTTGGCTCTGTTGTATAAAAAACGATTATATCGTGTGCGACTATCATTTATATATATACGCTGCTTAACAAGATGCTGACCAAGTAGTTCAGTTGACAACTCCTTCTGGCGCTTCAGTTTCATAACATTTAGTATACATTCCAATATTTTAAACTTCACGCACAGTATTTTCGGAAGAGTTTCGGTTCCACTGTGTTGAACATTGTTTGTTTTAACGAAGCAAGATTTGATGTCATCACAGCTGATACGACAGTCCAAACCTTCTTGCAAGAGCTGCACTGCAGTATTTAAGGTATTTCCATTAACAATTTGGAATCCCCACAATGTCGATACTTTTCCGTAGATGGTATTGTTGCATGTTGTTTACGATTCCTTGAAGCGCAGTTACTTTGTTAGACAGCGATGCATTTTCGTCTCTGAGATCGTCAATGAGGGAGATTGCATTTCTATTCATTTCTTTCAGCGCGAAAATCTCATCATACAGCACATCCAAAGTGACACCCAGCTGACAACTACATACGGGAGTATAAACAAATTAAACATATAGCTGATGTCAACGGCTTCAACACAACATTGATAGACCAGGTGATTCAAAAGCACTCCAACAAAATAAAAAGAAACAACTACACTACTCTTTTCACGCAAAACCAATCAGCGCAATCATCACAAAAACAACGAATATCCGTCCCCTTCGCCCCTTTGGTCACGAACAAGCTGAAGAAAATTTTTTCTAAAGAAAATCTACAAATTGTCTTTTCCACGAACAACAAACTTAGGCTCTCCCGGCTCAACCAAAGACAAAATACCAACCGAACAGCTAAGCGGTATTTACGAAATTGCTTGCAGCCATTGCAACAAAAAATACATTGGTCAAACACAACGAGCACTGCAGACCAGGGTCAACGAACACCATCGTGCAGTTAGGCTGAAAAAACTTGACAATGCCATCGCCGCCCACGCATATGATTTAGACAACACAGAGCCACACATCAGCCTCTCTTTTGGAAAAAATGTTCGCCTTATCAAACGCGTAAGCAGACCCTTCAAGCTTGATGCATATGAATCGATGTACATACACATTAACGACAACCTGATGAAAGCCCTTGAAACATTATCTTAAATAAGATAATTGATGGAGCCAGGAAACCTATAGGATCGAAAATCTTCGTTACCTCAGATTGGAGTGTATTATTAGTGGGTTTATTTGGCAGCTCCTCCATTGCAAATTTAAATGTAAATGTGTCCCGATACGGATTCCAAGATAGTCCTAAAACCTTTTTGCAAAGACCCTCACCGTCTGCGTCAAGTGGAATTGCCTCATCGCCGCCTGTGTCCTGAACAATTGGCCAACAGTTTGAGCTCCATTTTCTTAACTCCAAATCACCACAGGCTAGTAAACCAATCTATTGCTCCTTCAAGTCTAAGATTACATACAGCGAATCCGAGCCTGATGCAAAATCATCCACATATGAATTGCGAAGAACTGCATGAGACGCCAATGAAAAATGAGCTTGCTAGTCCTCTGCAAGTTGCCTTAAGACTCGCAGCGAAAGAAAAGGTGCAGGGGAGGTACCATAAGTGACCGTATTTAAATGGTAGTGGCCAACAGGTTCACTCGGAGAAGACCTCCAGACAATTCTCTGATAGTTCCGATGTTTTTTACGAGACCCATCGAACACAACGCGCATTTTGTTTGTCACAACGGCATGATGTGGCAAATAGAAAACCTTTCCGGAAGTGGGCTCGACATCCCTATCTGGAATACGTTCCATGTGACCTAGGTTCTCATATGTTTTCATAAATTCTCAATATACGGCACGAATATTCTCATTATGAGAAAAGCGATGCTCCAGAGCAAACAACCTGGATAATGCTCCCCAAAGTGTATTAGAGAACCTTACATCTGTATCGCGAAAAGGTAGTTTTACAAAATACTTGTTGTCGGGTGCCCGAGAAAAGGATTTTGAGAAATGAACATCTGCTTCGTCGCTTTCCTTTGGAGTGAAATTGACTTTCGCAATCTCCCAAAATGACTTCAAAAGTAAGTCCAAATCAACACCAACACGCAACGACACGACCCCCTTATGTGGCCCACCGCCGGTAATTATCCAACCTTATACCGAATTGTGGGCAAAAGCACTTCCCCTTTCATCTGCGCAGCGACCATCCCGCAAGATACTCCAAGCCCTGTCCGATTCAAGTAACATATCGATATGTCCTGGAATGTTAAATCCAGGGTCTGCCAACTGAAGATCATGGAGTTGCTTAAATTTATCGAGTGCAAAAGGCACAGGAGGAGTTTGCAATGTTATTTCCTTCAATGTATGTATATGCCTCCAATTCCATTTCATATGAGCAAGACCGAGAATGTACAACGACTGATACAACACCATGAGTAACGCCAGCTGCAAGCGACGCAATTCCAGAAATAGGTAAGCGAGCAGAGCATCGGTGAAGTCCTAATCTTCTAACCAAACCTCTGTTACAAACGAGACCTGCGATCCCGTATCAATTAGCACACGGCAAGCATGAATTTTCCCAAAGGCATCGACCACATGTACTACAGCCGTTGGTAAAATCCCAATTGAATAGATACCCCTTTTTACGTGGTTGCTAACTAGCAACGACGATGGGCCTGGATCAGATGAAGGCGAACTTTGATCATCCTGAAGGTCAACAACCTGTGCAACAACTGGAGAACTGGCTTGTCAAGGTGCACCAAGGAATGATGACGGGAAGAACAATGGGAGCAATTAACTTTTAAACGACATCGTTTAGAAGAATGACCTGTGCGCACACAGTTATAACACAGCTTCTGGTCCCTAGCCCAATCGCGACGAGAAGAGATAGACACCCCTACAAACTGTGAGCATTGAGGCAGCAAGTGATTTGCCTTACACTTAGGGCACGAAGAATTACTCGACACTGTGAACGTTTTAATGTTGCTCGTAGCTGAACGCGACTGATTTGAGCTCCCACGAGGCTTAGGTTCACTAGCTTTTAAAGCATTGCACCTGAACTCCAAAAAGTCTATCAACTCTTGAAACGTCGAGTCTTCAGAACAACCTTTCTCCATCAACCAAGCGCGACGCGTTTCAATATCCGTTTTATTAGGCAGTAGGTAAATTAGCTATGGATCCCTACCTTCCGATTTAAGTGCCTTGAAAGAAGAACCTCATCAGCGTTGTCAACCAGTTTCCGTAAGTGTGCACCATTGACGGCTGCCACCAAGGGCAATTTTAGAAAGCTTTCAATGTACTCATTTATCATGTACAAAGGCTTGCTGAATTTCTGATCGAGTTTCTCCCAAGCTGGCTCATAGTTTGCATCAGAAATAGTAGTCTGACTAAACAAGTCGGCAGCTTTACCCCGAAGCAACGATTTAAGAAAACGCAATTTCTGCGCACCCGTATGATTTTTTTGACAATCTATGCTGCCTAAAAAGATGTGTCGAAAGCCTGGCCATGCGCGATAATCACCCGAGAACGCTTCTATGTGATACTTTGGTAAATCAATATCGGAAGAGTCTTTTTCATCACGTTTTACCGAAAGCGAATTTTAAAATTGCTCAAGAAACACTGCTTGTTGTTTCGTTAAATCGCTCATAGATTTTTTTAAATCGGAAGGATTTTGCATCGGGAGTCTTTCGCGTATAGATTTTATTAACGCGCCCCTTGCCTCAATGTATTTATTTTTCGCGACGACAAAGTCTTCTTGGGGATCGCCGTACCCCGCCTCACCAGGAAAATCGTAAAAGGCCTTCTGACTAACACAAGACTCTTTCCACGCCTTTGTTAATCGTTTCAACCTAATCTGCAGATAAGATACCACGCGCTTGTTTCAGCACCTTCATCTCTAAAGAATTCTTACTCTATCACCAACCAATAGGAACCTTGCAAAAATGTAGAGCACAGCCAAATCCTAGCAAACAGCCTCGAAAGGTTTCCTCAAGCAGCAATACCAGACCACTTTTTCGACACGCTTTACCTTTAGCCAATCCACATAGTACATATAAATGCACGTGGTAATCTGTTCAGCTTCCAGCCTAACAACCACCAGATGTCTACGAACGAAACCGATCAATCGAAATTCAATTTAAATGTTTTATCCGGCGAGTTAAAGGACCAACTTTGATCAACAATGCAATAAGTGAGAACGAAAGAAATAAACGATAAAAGCAACTATTCAAAAAGTTATAAGATGCTTTATTGTTGCACGGATCAAGTCAAAACAGTAAATTGGTTTGTCTACTGGTTAGAGCAGTTAATTAATCGATGTTACGCACTCGGTGGTTGCTGGCCAAATTTTTAGAACGAGCGAAGCATTGAGCGAGCATAGCATAATGCCCGATCCATATACAATCCACACAAAAAAACGCCGTTTGCTCTCAACTGCAACTGCAGGTTGCTGTAACTCTCGCAATAAGCATTGTCCACCGGTGTCAATGATGGGGTTCTCCTTTAAAAGATATGTGCGCGATATGAACTTGATTGCGGCAATCTATTGGTAACAAACACATATAGGGAACATGTCGAACCATAGGGTAAGATAGCAAATTATGGAACATAACTATTAAAATACTAAGAAAGATAAACATAATAAACAAAATAATAATAAGCCAAGTTATAATATCAACTAACAATATAAATGAAGGATAAATTACTTAATAATGAATCCAGTATAATGGCAAATAACAGAAGATAATAATAAATTACCAAAGCAAAATAATACGATAATATGGGCAATTAATTCTATTCTTAAACAATTGTCTTACATCAATTGAGAACGTTAAGGTTCCAATAGATTCTTGGGACACTATTATAATTTTTATTGCTAATCAAAAGCTAGATTTTCAACCCAGAAAAAGCTGGGAACGTTTTCAAACTTCGAAAAATGCTCACAAAGAAACCTCAAAATCTGATACGGATACGTATGAACTTCCTCAACTGAAGGTTTTTATGAGTTTTTAGAGGATTCCTTCCGTTCTTAAGAGGCGATTAATGATAAAATTGGTCTATTTTCTAACGATAAAAAGGAAAAATTACCAATGCAATCCAAGAAGCACCTTAAGGTTCATATGTATCACACCTCGAATAATACTTCTTCTTGCCTATGCTGTTCAGAGCCACACTATTTATACACATGTATAAAATTTAAATCCCTATCTAACGATGAAAGAATTTCTTTCATAAAGTCAAACAATCTCTGCTTGAATTGTTTGGTGCAGGGACACACTGCTCAAAAATGAAGAAGCAAGACAGCGTGTAGTAAATACAACAAACGACACCATACCTTGATTCACTTTGAAGGAGTAAGTAATATTGCATCTGATTTGCTTAATTCTCATTCATGCCTATTTACTAATTCTACAAACTGCCTTTCTTAAATTCTTCATGCTACAGCAAATGTTAAGGTGTCTTCTTGTGAAGGTGATATGGTTTTGAGAGCGCTCACCGACCAAGGGTCTCAGACATCTTTTATCACCGAATTTTGTGTTCAAAGGTTGCGACTGAAAAAAACTCCTCTGCACTGCCATTTGCACACCATTTTCTACCAGGGCGCCATAATTGCTGGAAGTATATTTAAGATAGTATGATTGTTGGAGCAAGCCAACCAATTGGATCGAAAAGCTTCGAAGCATCCGAAAGTAATGATCGTTTTGTGTGATGGAAGTGAAACTTTAAGGAGGAATTCATCGGCATGTGGTTTCCAATACATCCCAAGAGATTTAATTGTTGACTCAGAGCTTGAATCAAAGTCGAATGCTAGCTCACAATCTTGGGATGGTATGTCAGATAAAGGCTCAGGAAAATTGGATGACCACTTCCGGAGTTTGAAGCCTCGACAAAGAAGTAGGTTTTAAAGTGCATATTATATAGCCTCAGAAAAGGTGTTACAAAGCCACCTTTTCTGAGGCTATATAATATGCACCAGATATAATGTCATCGACATAAATATCTCTTCTTATTATTTTAGAAGCTAAGGGAAAGTTATGAGATTCGCCGTTAGCCAGTTGTTGTAAGACACGTATAGCTAAATATGGTGCAGAAGTTGTACCATAGGTGACAGTTTTAAGGTCGAAAACTTTAAGTGGATAAGATGAATCGGATCTCCAGAGGATGCGTTGAAAGTGGGTTTCATCTGGATGAACTAAAATCTGCCGAAATATTTTCTATATGCCAGAGGTAAACACTATCCTAAAGCTTCGCCATCTTAACAGAACGGAAGCTAAGTCGGTTTGAAGTGCAGGTCCTGGTAATAATTCTTCATTTAGAGATGGAAAATTCAGTAGTTTTGAGGAACCATCGAAAACTACGCGAAGTTTTGTAGTAGAGCTGCCCTCTTTCCAAACGTTCATTGTTCAGTTCCAATAATCAATATTGAAAAAAAAGAGATAAGAGAAAAAAAAGAGAAAAGCGAAGATTTGTCTAAATTGTTTAACAGCTTTATTTAAAACTAGAGTACTTACCTCAGCGGTGGTTTGATCTCAAGTGAAGTTACATGGTCATAAGTTGTGGTGGGTGGAAAGTGCGTAATATGGTGAAATTGGAGTGTGAGTTTGAAAATTATTTGAGAGTTGAAATTGTTACTAGTTACAGGGTGTTACATTTCTAATTGATAACATTACTTAACATACCGCCGGACAAGAACCACTGTTCTTAATAACTAGATATAACGAATCAATTAAAATGAATAAATGAACTAAATAAAAAAAATAGAAATACTTAAAAGGTTGTATATGAGCATTTCCTCTCAGATACACGGTTGTTGACTTCAAGAAGAGGGATCAGGCTTAGCAGCGCCTGATACTCGCTGTGTTTGATGAATGCTGTTTATGTTTGCTGATTGAAGAGGTTTGTTGTCAGGTAGTAAACGCAGTTTCGTTATTCGCCTCTTGAGGATTTTTCGATTGCAGAAGACGGAAACGACTCTAGAAATATCATCAGCTCTAGGATGTAATTGAACTGTTCTGGCTAGGGGCCATTTCGCTGTTGGGTATCTGTCGTCAGTGAGGATAACAATGCCGTTGATCTTAAGGTTGGCTTGCTGGGAAATCCACTTTGGGCGTTGTTGTAACCCTGCCAGGAACTCCTTCCTCCATCGCTCCCAGAAATGTTGACACATTTGCTGGATGTGTTGAAATCTTGAAAGTCGGTTGGTGTTCACATCCAGCAGTGTTGGTTCCGGGACGATGATTGTTGGTTCCCATATAAGGAAGTGTGCGGGGGCACACTAAGATCTGTTGGATCGTCACTCAGAGGGCAAAGTGGTCTAGAATTAAGAGACTCCTGCTTCCCACAGTCGGCCAAAGTGAGGGGAAGCAGAAGGAATGAAGTGCCAGGAGGTAAGATTGAAGTCAATCCTTGGTCTATCTATAAAATTTGTGCCGCAAACGCTGAACAGGTCACTGCAACTCCCTCTAAGGGCAGTGAAACGACGAAAGGCTGCTATAAATCCTTCGGAAGATATGTCGGAAACAAGCTCGATATGAATCGCTTTTGTTACTAGGCATAAAAATATGCAGATGAATCCTTTCTCCCCTTAGATATACGAAGGTCAAAAGATCCAGCGTAGTCTACACTACTATGACGAAATGGTCGAGCTTCGTTAGCCCTGGCTTCAGATAGTGAACCCATGAGTTGGAACGCTTTTTGTTGAATCGCACGCAAACTGAGCAGGAGTGAAAACCAGATTTTGCCAGGTTTCTAAGATTTAAGATCCAGTATCGCTGACGAACATAAGCCATCATTTGTTGAGGGCCGCGGTGTAGGGTCTTAAAGTGAGAGTCCATAACGATCAGTTTTGAAAGATTGCAATTGGTTGCCAGAATAATAGGGTATTTGGTGCGATCGTCAATATCTGCAAATTTCAATCTATCGCCTACACACAACATTTTTTCGTCGTCGATAAACGGGTGTAGACTCAAAAGCTTGCTTTTTGATTCGATGGGAAGGTTGTTCTCTAAGCTTTTTATCTCTTGTGCAAAACAAGTGGATTGAACAAACAAGTGGAGTGAACCAATTTTTTGAAGGCAAAACTAACTTCTCCAGCTGTGAGCATACCTGAAAGTTGCACTTCTTTCGGCCGGCTTGAAACGTAAGTCACAAGGAAGTTGTAATATATGCGATAAACATAAGATCTTACTCGGATTAAACGCTTCAGGGATGAGTAACTTAACAGGTAATCAAGCTGTGCTTCGAGGATGTTGGAAATAAGACTCGTTGTCACACTTCTTTGTTCCAGGGTTGTCTGACAACCTAACGAGTCCTGGTTTGGCCAAGTAGATTCAGGAAGACTAAGCCTATGATGGGCAGACCACAAAAGGGAATGTTTTCGCAAATCACGTGGTTGAACTCCCCGCGAGGCGCAGCCAGCAGGGTTGCCTTCCTAAGCAACATGATACCAATCTGTAATATTTTTTGCATCTTGTATTTCGCTAACTCTGTTGGCCACGAATGTTTTCCATCTAATTTAAATTGCATTAAGCCATGCAAGGACGATTTTTTAATCAGTCCAAAAGTATGACTTTCAATTATACTATATAAAGTATAACAAGTATAACTTTCGAAATATTTTTTATACAATTATAATAGTAAGAGAGCACCGCACAATTCTAGTCGGGGTAAAGAGCCTTGTTTAATGGGGGAAACTTTAGTCTTTGCAGTTATTATATTAACTCAAATCCTGCCGTTATAGTGAACTATACGATACATTAGCAGCATCGCAGAATCCATGTATTTCTATACAAAATTCTATAGTACCAAGCCATCGTGGAATTCTAATCGATTGCAATTCGTGCAATGTACTTCGATATGTTTCCCATTTAATTTCGAGTGAATGAGGTAAAGGATCATCCCATTTTATACCAGGGCGCCATGATTGCTGGAAGTATATTTAAGCTACTATGATTGTTGGCGACGAACTAGAAGTATTTCTACGGAAAAATAATATTGATATTTGCATGATTACGGAAACTCACCTTAAAAACGGTTCTAGACCCAAACTTAAAGGCTACAATGATTATCACGCACACCACCCCTCGCAAAATTCGAGAGAAGGATGCTCCCTTTACATTAAGAACTGCATAAAGTACTTCAAGAACACAGAAGTTGAGGTAGACTCTATGCAGATCAGTTCAGTTTCTGTAAAAATTGACTGCTTAGATTACAACATTGCATCTTGTTATTTCCCGCCAGGATATAGACTAGTGGAAGACGATCTTGATCGTATGTATGACTTCACTGGGTCCAATTTTATCATTGACTTTAACGCAAAGCATACTTTTTGGGGTTCACGATGCACTTCAACAAGAGGCAGACTACTGTACAAAAACAGTATAAAACGTGGGGTGGACTTTTTCTCCACGGGTAAACCAACCGATAGGAATAAAAAGTCTGACCTTGTCGACTTTTTCATCGCTAAAGGGTACCCCAAATACCTTACGCGAATCGAAGAGTGTTATGATCTTGGCTCAGACCACTCAGGAGTAATCTTGAAGATGGGTGGAAGACTGGCGACAATAGAAAGAGCTCCTAGATTAGCTAGCAACAATATGAACTGGGACGCCTTCAGAAAGGACTGTAAGGAGGGTGTTGGCTTGAATGTGCCATTGAAAACTCCTTTCGAGTTAGAAACCGCAATTGACAAATTCATTGAAGCAATTCAGAGCGCTGCTTCGTCACAAAAGAACGCAGTTAGAACCGACGGGCATGTACGCACAACATATCCGCTCGAAATCGAACAATTGATTCGTGATAAGAGAAGAGCGCGTAGAAGATGGCAAGGCACCAGGGCTCCCCCAGACAAAACCCTCTTGAACCACCTTTCTAACAAACTGAAAGGAATGTTGCAAGATTTTAAAAATCGTGAGACCACTGAATACCTTGAAGGCTTGTCGGTGGATAGGAGCTCAAACTAGTCGCTGTGGAAAGCAGTTAAGTCCATCAAGAAACCTATAATCCACTCGGCACCAATAAAAAAATCTAACGGCGAATGGGCAAGAGAAGACAAAGAGAAAGCGAATTTGTTTGCTGAACATTTAGAAGAAACATTCAAGCCTTTCGACAGTCCGCCGTTGGCGGACGTTCAAAACAACAACGCGGAACCTGATAGTTTCAGAATGAAAAAAGTTTCGGTAGTTGAACTCAGACAGACAATAAACAAACTTAAAAATAATAAGGTCCCGGGTTACGACCTGATCACTGGCGAAATATTGAAAGTGCTACCAAAAAAGGCATTAGTCAAGCTACTTTATATGATAAACGCTTCTCTTAGACTTCTATACGTTCCAAGACAATGGAAAGTTGCTGAAGTCATTATGGTTCCAAAACCGGGGAAATGCGCAAATGATAAAAAATCTTATAGGCCCATATCGCTTCTGCCGATAATATCCAAAGTATTCGAGAAACTTCTGCTGAAGCGATTACAACCAATAATTGCAGAAAGACGCTTGATCCCGGATCATCAATTCGGTTTCAGACCTAACCATTCCACAATAGATAAAGTTTACAGAATAACGCATGAAATTGAAAAAGCCTTAGAAGGGGAAAAAACGTCTTCAAGTGCTTTCCTCGACGTATCGCAAGCCTTCGACGAATGAAATAGCTTGAAATATAAGCTACGGCAAAACTTGCCGGAAGACATGTTTGAAATATTGAAAAATTATCTTGAAAGCAGACTCTTTCGTGTTAGGTGTAGTAGTGAATACTCGAGTTTCAAGCAAATTCGGGCTGGCGTACCCCAGGGAAGCGTCCTCGGTCCGATCCTGTTCCTGCTCTACACAAGAGACATAGCCCTAGATGACGAGACAGTCGTGGCCACGTTTGCGGACGATACGGCCATCCTTGCAACAGGTAAATCAGTCGAGTCATCAACGAGAAACCTCCAACGAGCATTGGACAGAATTTGTGTCTGGACGAAGACTTCGTGAATCGCTCTTAACGAGAACAAGTCTACGCATGTGAATTTCACTTACAGAAGGGTTAACAATTTACCTCTGTTCATAAATTCTGCACAAATACCTTATGCAAATGAAGCGAAATACCTAGGGATGACACTGGACGCTAAACTAAGGTGGAAACCACACGTAAAAAGAAGCGTGACGTGCTCGAGATTAGGCTCAGGGAAATGTACTGGCTTATCGGAAGATTTTCGAAACTAAGCATATATAACAAACTGCTCTTGTACAGACAGGTGCTAAAGCCGTCCTGGACATAGGGTATACAACTTTGGGGTTGTACCAAGCCGAGCAACATGTCCATGTTGCAGACTTTCCAAAACAAGACACTAAGAGCAATTATGAATGCTCCATGGTATATTAGGAATAGTGATATTCACAGAGATTTTGGAATAGCTACCGTGAGGGAAGAAGTGACAAACTTTGCTCGAAAGCTTAATGCTCGCCTTCATGTTCATTGCAACAATGTAATGATACGTACTCTTAACGAGACTCCTAACGATGTAAACAACGAGCGACGACTACAAAGAACAAGACCCTTCGATGTAGCGACGTAGTTTGAAGCCGCACGAAAGAACGGCTTTAGAAGGTGCATTCACTGGATAGCAACCTACCCAATGCGATAAACACTACGGAAGCGTAAGCTACTTGTTAATTTAACTTAGTTGTAGTTAAGAAGTATTACGAGAGAGTGAAGATTTACTACTATGAAGTTCGTTCTGGCAGTTTCATAGTGCCTCTCATAATTGGGCGGTTTCTTAGCACGTGGAAATCGGGCATAACCAATATCGGCTACTTCGGTATTATATACCTGCTATAGTGGGCGTACTGGTATCTTTGAAAGATTTTTGAGCTTTAGTATCTTTTTTTGTATCTTTGAAAGATGTTTGAGTTCTCCGTCCACCCTAGTATTCAAAAATATTCTTTTTGGATTACTTCGGGAGAGGAATTCGCTGCTGACGAGATAAGGGCGGGACGAGATGAAGGCGGAGAATAGTCCCACAGTAGACGAAGTCACTAAAGCGATTAGATCGCTAAAAGTTGGCAAATCTGCTGGAGTTGATGAATTCCGGCCAGAAATGCTCAAGGCAATGGGTGAAGAGGGTGTTAAATGGCTAACGCGTGTCATTTAGGTGGCCTGGGATAGCGGAAAGGCACCTAGCGATTGCCAAACAGGAGTTATAGTGCCCATTTTCAAAAAAAGGAACAGGAGAGATTGCGCCAACTATACGGGCATATCTCGCTTGAGTCTTCCGGGAAAACTATTGGCGAAGGTGTTGGCAATGCGTTCCAGAGCTGTAATCGGGCCTTTGTTACGGGAAGAACAGTGCGGCTTTCGGCCTGGCATAGGCACAACCGACCAGCTTTTTGCTCCGAAGGCTATTCTTGAGAGGGCCTGGGAATATGCCAAACCGGTCTATGCGTGTTTTGTAGATCTGGAAAAGGCGTGTGACCGAGTCCCTCGGGATACACTGTGGAGAGTTTTGCAAGACTATGCGCTGAGTGGGCCTCTTCTGAGAGCCATCCAGTCTTTGTATGGACACTGCAGAAGCTGTGTACGGATTAATGGCGTCAAATCCCGCACGACGCGATCGTTTTCGCGACCGTCAATAGAAATTTGGTACTGCAATTAGCAGACTAACAAAATCTATTGAAGGGGTTTTTTGTTTTCTCGCGCACAATCAGCTGTGCCGAGAGGAACTTTTCATAGGTAATGTAAAATTGAAAATATCAAAACACACCGAGGTCAACATCCGGGGGTGCTGCTTTACAACTGCATGGAAAACTATGTAACTACGAACGTAAGCTATCAGCACAGCTTGCTCTTGCACCCACAAACCAGCGTTTGAAAGAAGAGCGAAACTGTTATACTGTACAGTGTACACACCCATGAATGAAAGAATATAAGGATTACGACACGCGTTTGTTATGACATTTGTTTGACAGACCTAACTGTAAATTTGACGTCATGGGATGGAACTGTCACTTTGCATTCATGTAAAAAAAATCCGTTTGCTTACACAACAATCTGTGCTGGCCAATCATAGATCAGCATTTTTTTTTTTACTAGGCATCCAATGACGATCGACGCAGTAGGTGTACTGTTTTTTTCTCAATGTGGTAAATCTTATGTTCTGTGATTTGTGGTACACACCAGTGTGTATGCACTAAGCGGCGATGGTAAGATAAGCTGGCGATGAGCGATCGAAAGCAAGTCTTGTGACAAGCTTAGCGCGAAACTGATAAGCGAATGTATGTGTGCAAATGCAAGAAATGATGCGCTCTCTTTGTGTTACGTTATAAATATGACTGATTAAGTGATAAGCGCAATATTTGAATTCTTGGAGAGAAAAGACTCGTTCACAATAGTTAGCTTTAGGTACAAATTACTGGTATAATTTTCAATTTCAAACAGTTCAATGTTTTCAGTTACGTTAATTCAATTGAGTAGTTCAAATTAAACAACAAAAAATGAGTAAAAGTATTAAGGTTGGGTGAAGTTTCACCATTCCGGCACCTTTGAAAGGATCCCTTCAAGCAGGAAGTAGCGCTCACTTGCGAATTGGTCTTCGAATGACACCTTTGGACGTTTTGATGTCTGCAACGCGTACTCGTCCATCTTGGCCTGGGATGACTACGACTACTCGACCGAGCAGCCATTTCTCTGGTGGAACGTTGTCTTCATGCAAAATTTTGTGTCGTGTCGTGCCCACTTGGTACGTCCTTGAAGTTCGCTGATGTATTCTCTCACCCATCGTTGCCAGAAATGACATTTGACAGCGTTAATGCGACGCCATCGCTGTAGGTAGTTAATGTCTGGTGCCAGATCTAGCGCTTCAGGGATAGCTTTCTGTGGTGCTCCGATGAGATGATGTCCGGGGGTGAGGGCTTCTAGGTCACTTGGATCTGGAATTCATCACCGCTTCTATCTCCACTAGTGCTGTGGACAGCTCTTCAAAAGTGAATTCGGCATTGGCGAGGCTTCGGTTCAAATGCCCCTTGGCTGTCTTCACTGCTGACACCCAGATGCCACCAAAATGTGGCGCCCTTATTGTTTATGGAAGTTTGAGTTTTGTTCTCAAGCATAAGTTTGTGTAGCTCGTTAAGTTTTGTTTGAGCTCTGACAAAGTTCGTAGCGTTCTCGTAAAATATGTCTTTGGGTAGACCTCGACGACCTATCATCCGTTTAAGCGCTGCTAGAAATGCGTCCGAGGAGAGATCGGAGACGGCTTCCAAATGCACTGCCTTTGAAGCGAAGCACACAAAACCGCCACGTAAGTTTTGTAAGGTGCTATTCCTCGAATTTTATAGTGCGTGTATATCGGCCCACAATTATCGACACCACATGATGAGAAGGGTCTTGAAACTGTTACCCTTGACGATGGCAGATCTCCCATAACTTGTTCAAGCAGTTTTGGGCGATATTTGACGCAGTGTATGCAATTCTGCACCGTTGTACTTGCGAGGGTTCGAGCGTTGATTATCCAAAACCTACTGCGTATGAGAGCTAACAGAGCCTTTGGTCCTGCTTGGAATTTTGACCTGAGCAAATGTCTAACAAAACTCCTAACAAACCAATGATCATTTGGTAGCAGATAAGGATGTTTACGTTCTTCTGATACAACAGCGTTTTATCGACGACCTCCTACTCTAAGAAGTTCTACACCCTTGACTCGATCTATAAATGGAGATCGAGTCAAGGGTGTAGAACTTCCCTTTAGGTTTTCTTCCTTGCGGACGGATATTATCAGATCCCCAAAGGAAGAGCGCTGTATGAGAGAAACGATAAGAAGTAGTTTTCGATCCATTTCCCAAGCAGTGAGTGGTCCAGTTGGATGGTTTGGCCTCCGATCGCAAAACCGTAAACTGTATAAACTGGAAAAAATTCTGGAAATGGAGTTAAGCCTTTCCAAGGCGTTTAAAAGTGGATTTGTCACTTGCGTTTGACATACGAGGACAACCTTTCGCTTTTCAAGTTCCCTTGATGATAGCTGGTTGCAAGAATTTTGTGGCCAATCCTGGATGTCCCTTTGAAGAAACGACGGTCCAAAAAACCATATTGATCCTTCAAGTTCTTTGCTCGTGCATCCTCGTGAGACGATATCGGCTGGATTTTCCAAAGTCGGAACTTTTGACGTCAGCTGTGGTTTCTTGGATTTCTGCGACTCTATTTCCAATAAAAGTTCTTAACTTGAATGAGTGTGTGTTGATCCAATGCAACACAATTTCAGCATCAGACCAGAAAAATACTCCGGACTTCCATTTGCTGAAGATGTCTTTTATCTTGTTCCATAGTTTCGCCAATAGGAGGGTTCCACATAGTTCAAGACGCGGCAGCTGTTCCTTGTCTGCAGGGGCAACGCGAGATTTAGCTGTAAGAAGCTTTACGGAAATTTGACCCATTGGGCTAATGGTCCTAAGATATAAGCAGCAAACGTAGGCTTCCATTGAAGCATCGCAAAATCCATGTATTTGCAAATGCTTCCATTCGTCCGTAAGAGCAAATCTAGGAATCGAAAATCTTTGAAGGGCGTTCAAATCGACCATAAATTGTCGCCATTTAGTCTCAGTACTTTGAGGAATGGATGCATCCCAAACTGACTTTTCTACCCATAGTCTTTGTAAAATAACCTTCGCCTTGATGATAATAGGACTAAGCAAACCAATGGGATCAAATAACGAAGACGCTAAGGACAAAAACATTCGTTTGGTGTATTTAGTGTACATCTTACTAGACCTGTAGGAGAATTCGAAGGTATCTTGACTGGTATTCCAAGTAATACCTAACGTGCTAGTGAGATTTGACCCACTTAGCTTGATGTCCTTGTCTAGGCTAGAGAACGAAGGATGGTTGCTATTCCATTTTGACAACTCCATACCTGCAGATGCTAAGATTGTTGACACCTCAGTCTTGATGTTTCCAAGTGTTTCTAAGTCGTCTGCACCAGTTGTCATGTCGTCGACGTAGAAGTCTGATCTCAGGACATTAGCTCCAATTTCAAAATCGTTTAAGTTCCGTTCCGCCAGATACTGGAGACTTCGTGTTGCCAAGAATGGAGCGGGCGATGTCCCATACGTCACTGTGTTGAGTTTGTATGTTTTTACCGGTGAATGCTTATCATCTCGCCAAAATATATATTGAAATTTCCTATCCGAAGGATGTACAAATACTTGCCGATACATTTTTACTATGTCAGCAACTAAAGCGTACTTTTGCGAACGAAAACTTAATAGAATCGTGAATAAATCATCCTGGATTGTAGGACCGACCATCAAAGTTTGATTTAATGAAATCTGCGATGAGGTTTTACATGAAGCATCAAACACAACTCTGAGTTTCGTAGATGTGCTTTATGGTTTTAAAACGCAGTGATGTAGGAGGTAGTAGTGTGGTTCCTCTAGATTGGGAGTTCGAACCAATGACATGTGCCCTTGGTTCGGCATATTCCTTCATATTCCTTTAAGAATTTAGAGTAGTCTCCGCTCTAACGATAGGAATCGATCATAAGCCATATCAAAGGATGATCCTAATAGATTTGGATCATTTTTGAATGGAAGTCGAACCATCAAACGACCTGCTGATAAAATTTGAGTTGACTTTTTGAATGCTTCTTCACATTGTGTCTGCTCTACTGACCATTTCGATTTTATGCCGCAAACCTCTTCCAACTTCCAAAAATGGTCCACGTTGTCAGTCAAACAGTCGTCATTTTCTTGGACAACTAAGCAATTTTTGTTGGCATTCGTGTTAATTTACTTGAACTTCCTTGAGACAATCCATCCTAGTATAGTGTTTTGTAAAGTTGGAAGCTCTGGACCCAATTTGATTTGTCCGACCTTGAGTAAATCGAAGAATCTCTGCACCCAACAAGATGTCCACTTGAGAAGGCTTGTTGAAGTTTACATCAGCTAACTAAATATTCTTTGGAATATTCCAAGTATTTGGGCTAAGTGCTCGATCAGGCTGATATCCTGTAATCGACGGTGCGAATAAGAACTCCAGAGAGACTTCAAAATTGTTAAAGCGAGACCGAAATGTCGTTTGAGTTTGATGGCTAACTTTGGTTTAAACTTTTGGCTAACTCCAATACCACTTATGCCAAACTTTTTCTTTTGTCTATGCAGGGTAAGCGTTTGAGCAAATTTCTCACTAATGAAATTGACCTGCGAATCTGAGTCAAGCAAAGCACTACCAATCTGGAAACACCCTGAAGAATTTTTAACTAAAATCAACGCCGTTGCTAAAATAACTTGATCCTCCTTCCTCGGACGTTGCGATTCATTGGCTGCATGGAGAGTTGATGACGAGGTTTCGTCCATATTCTTGTTTCCACTTGAGGTTCCTCCTGATGTGCTGGGTTCCGCCTGAGTTCTATGCAGCAAAGTATGATGAGGTAGCTTACATGCCTTGCATCTACATATATGTTGAAGGGCATTTAGACACATTGTGACCCTTTGTCAGGCAATTTATGCACAGTCCAAGTTTCTTTGCATTGGAGAATCGATCCGCAATAGGCAGTTTACTAAAACTCGAACAACTGTTGATTGTATGTGCACTATACTTACGATGTTTGAGAACGTTGATCGGACCCAGAAGGCTTAGCTTGATCGGACCCAACCAACAACTGCTGGATGGATTCCACCTTGTCTTGTACTGCGGGCTTCTTAGTATTGACAGCGTCTACTTAGTAAAGAAGTACAATCAGTCTACTCTGGCAGCTTAATGTAGTCCAACTGCTCATCCTAATTAGCTTGTGTCTCTGAGTCAACCTTTGACATTGCCATATGAATGATAATTGCGTTGCAGATGTCAGCATGAGAACCTATCGACTTCAGAGAATTGAACAAAGCCGAAATATAATCCACTTACGACCTTAGTTGTGAAGCAGAAGCCTTAGAAACCTTTGGAAGATTTATAAAAGTTGATATGCTATCAAGAAAAATTAGACAGTCGTTGTCATAACTTTCCTTGAGTAACTCGATTGCCTTTGGATAATTGTCCTTGGTTACTTGGAATGCACGAACAGTTCCGAGTGCAGGATCACTAAGACACGGCAGAAGATAATTAAATTTTTCTATGTTTGTGAGCGAAGTGTCCTTATGAACTAACTGATTAAACGAGTTGATAAAATTTTTATACTCCGAGTATTTGCCACTAAATTTTGGTAACTTCGGAGGGCAACGATTGAAATGCGGCTGCATACTGAAACTTGCTTCATGTATGCTGCCTCGTGTATCTCCCCTTAGAGACATTATTTTTAATTTTGTTTCGAAATAGAATTCTTCCAATTCAGCTCTTCCAGTACTGGTTGGTGTTAATCTTTCGATCTGCGTCTGAAATGCTATACCTTGCTTAAAGTAGGATTCTAAAATTCCTAACCGACATTCTAATTCAATTGGCGAAAGCGAAGAAGCCTTGGATTCGATGAAGTTTTTGATGCGTGTAATACTTCCTTTAGTACCAGCACGTTGTTGTTTAAGTTTAGTTTAGTTTAGTTAGTTTAGTTTATTAATATAAAATTGGTATGTACATTAAGACTTGAGTCTCTTATAGTACTTAGTGAACAACATAGTAATTGGTAACCAATAAACAAAATAATTATTCACAATAAAAAATAATTAAATATTAAAAATTAAAATTTAAAAATATAATGTAAATATTTACTAATAATAAAAATAAGCGGAGGTAGGAAAGTAAGACATAGGCAAGAAATATAGAAAAACAGTTGAAAGAAGTAAGGTAAAGATTATTGCTGTTGGAGAGAAAAGTGATTATGTAACGTGGCTTTAAAGTTTGTAGCACTATTTATCCCCTTAATATGTAAGGGTAGTGAGTTCCACAACCTAACGGCATGAATAAAAAACAACCTTGAAGAATTGAGATAATTAAACCTTGGCAAGTTAATGTTAAATGTTCGACGAGAATGAGAAAAATCGAGCTTCGAATATAGATAATTTGGTTTTCTGGTCGTTATAAGCTTGTGCATAAATATACAATTTCTTATTTGCATATACTGCTGCAATGTACAACCCAGAAGATTATTCGCATATCTCGATATATGTTCGTATCTGCCTAACCCATGTATGTACCGCACTGAATCGTTGAAAGCTACTTGTAGCTTGTTTCTAGAAACAGAATCAAGACTGCTATAAACAACATCGGCATATGTTATTCTAGGGATAATAAGCATTTGAACTAGTCGCTTACGAATTTCAAGAGGAGTAAAATTCGCAGTCAACCAAAGCCTTCGCAAGCAGCCATAGATACGTCCTATGACACAATTTGCGTGATTACAGCATGAGAGACCGCGGTTTAATACGATGCCTAGGGTGGTTACAGACTCTATTATGCCCAATTTAGAGCCTGACACATACAAATCGGGTATAAGGCATGAATTAAAATACCTTTTTGAAATAGGCAACACCTGGCATTTGGATGGATTTAGATGCAGCTCATTTCTGTTAGCCCACTCATTTATAGCTGATAAATCTTCATTTAAGCGAACTGTCAATACATTTAGTAGATTCATAGGCAAGGAAGTGTACAACTGGACATCGTCAGCATACAAGTGAATAGAAACGTGAGGAAGATCATTTATAAACATTGAAAACAAAATTGGACCCAGTATTGACCCTTGAGGAACACCTTGCAACAAAGGCAAAGATGAAGATGCTTTATTTCCAACAATGAATTTTTGAAAACGGTCTGTCAAATAACTTTTCAATAGATTCACAGCTCTTACGCTAAAACCAAAAAGGTTATTAAAGCTTCCACAGAAGTATTTTGTGATTTACTTTATTAAACGCTTTTGAAAAATCCAACAAACAAAGTAAAGTTGTAAAACCTTCATCAAATTCTAGCCTGACGTCATCCAAAATCTTCACCATAGCAGACGAACAACTGTGGCTTTCCCTAAAGCCTGATTGTAGAGGATTTAATAAGGAGTTACGCGCTAAGTGATCTTTGATTTGGCGTGCCAGTACTCTCTAAAAAATTTTTGATAGACATGGTAAAATGCTAATGGGCATGTAATTGTTGACAGTGTTGGCGTTAGACTTTTTAGCAATCGGAATTACTCTGGCATGTTTCCAAGCGAGGGGAAAGGTAGATTTCATAATGCATGAATTTATTATGTGTGTTATATGACTTAATACATAGGGCAAGAGAATCTTCAAAAACTTAAGCGGTATACCATCTTCACATAAAGCATTTGATTTGATAGACGCAATGATCGAAATAACTTCACTCTCCGTTGTGAATTCAAACTCAGCTTCCCTCTCTACAAGGCTTGCAGTGTTTGATGAAAAATCAAACAAAGAATCTGCCATGGCATTATCAACAAAATGAGCGTTAAGCTCATTCGGATCTAAGGAGCAATTTGGTTTCCTCCTTTGCTGAGACCAATTTGTCGAAGATTTTTCCACAATTCTTTGGGTGGCAAGGACGTACTAAGCTTTGAGGAGTAATAATTTCGTTTTGAGTTGCGAACAATACTAGTTGCAATGTTGCGCGAGTTTTTGTAAGCTGCTAAATTGTATGAAGAACGATTTCGCTTCCATTTACTGTACAACTTATTTCTGGCCCTTAGTGCGTTTACGACTTCCGACGTAAACCAAGGACAGGTTTTATTACGGACAGAAACAGTTTTAGCTGGCACAAAATTTTCATACAACTGGGCAACACACAATTGAAAGCTGTTTATCTTCTCATTAGGGTCAGAATACTGTCTGCAATCAAACCAGGGTATTGTCGTTTCTGCAGCAAGTCGTAGAGCATCAATTTCAATTGAATTAAGGTCTTTAAATTCGAAAATCGTTAAGCTATTCTGGTGAGAAAAATCAATGTCATAAGTGCACAGTAGCATATCATGATCAGATACACCACCTAAGCAAATCTGGTCACAAAGAAGGACATCTGCACAGTCAGAAACAAGCACTAGATCGAGAAGACTTGGTGGTGCGTCAGGACGAAAACATGTGGGATACAAATTATTTACAACCGAAAGACCACTCGAGGATGCAGAGTCGTACATTAGACGGGAACGAGAGTCATTCCTTAGCAAATCGACATTAAAATCACCTAACACAATAATATTTACATATTTAGGCGCAAACTCTGATAGAGCAGAAAAAATGGCTCACAAGAAAATCTTCGCTCAGGATTGTAGCAACAACAAACCAAGCATTTTAAATTTCCGTCATGAACTTCTGCAATGATAAATTCAATATCCGTATTAGAAGACTTCAACAGCACATCACACTTCAATGACGATTTACAATAAATTGCAACCCCTCCCCCAATTGTAGAAGTTATCCTATCATTACGAAATAACTCATAACCTTCAAAGCTATACAACACATTTCCAATGTTTGGTTTAAACCAAGTCTAGTAAATAAAAAGGGAAAGTAATCGCGCTTGAACTGGTTAAGACTGCGTGCATTAATATGGCAAACATTAAAGCCATTCTTATATCGCGTTAGAACATTTAACATACATAAGGTTGAGTCGATAACCGCACCGTGGTTATGATGCAAAACATTACGATTATAATTAACCATATTCAGATAAAGGAACACAAAAAGCACAACAAACTATCAGACACATTACGCCCTTAAACAGCAATGAGGAAGAAAATAGAGAAAAGAGAGAAAGCATTGGTAGAAAAAATAGCATTCTAGAAGTAGATATAAATGTTTGGAAAAGAAAAATGTACAAAGTAAAAATTAAAATAAATAAACTAAATTTAAAAAGTAACGTAGCAAAAAAAGAATTAAAATGCTAAATACTGTCGATATCGATGTCTTCATAACGTCCGTCAGCAGTAGCAGCAGCAGCAGCAGCGAGTAAATCGTCGGAGCTTTCGACAAGAAAGCTTTTACCAGTTGGTGTTTTTTTTACGAAGACTGAGCCAGATTTTGTAAACACTGCGAACAGTTGCTTTTTCCTCTTCATTTGGGTAGCGGTATGCAACAGCAGGCGAACTCTCTTCGTGAGACTTTCGTTGAGGAAACACTTGTTGGCAGAATCCATGCCGATGTCAGTCAGATTCAACTCTCTGTTTTGGGTTTTTCGATACAGAGCAGCTGACTTGAGTACAAGGTTTCGCTCGTGCGGATTATGAAACTTTAGTATGATCGGTGATGGTGACTCTTTGTTCAAGCTCGGGTTGTTCCTTGTACGGAAAGCGTTTTTTAGAGTTGGTGGCTTGCAGTCGATTGTATGGCAAAAACGGTTGAAAATTATATTCAGGTTTTCCTCAGTTGAGTTCGGAATACCAAAGAAAAAAGCATCATACATTGTTTCCTTCCGTTCAAGGCTTTCAATTTGTCTCTGCAGAGCGAACATTTCTTTATTTACCGATGACGTTTCTTGCGATTTAGAAGAAGAAACAGCTTCGATGTTGTCGATTCTCTTGGTTATGGTTTCTATTGCCGTATTGACTGTTGAGAAACGTTCATTCCAGTCTCTCTCCATTTCCTCAAACTTCAGTAGAAAACTATCGCAGATTTTATTGCATTCATCTTTGATACTTGCTTTAATGAATTTGCAAAACTTTTCGAGGCGGTTTTCTAGTATGTCAACCGTGATGAATGTAGACTTGGTATCTTTTTGCCTCAAGGATGGTGAACTTATTTGTGGGGATCCTGTCGGTTTGTTGTGGGATGATTTCAAGGCCACACGGGTGCTTGGTGGATCTGGCATAGTGGATGTAGTGTGTGATTTTAAGAGAGCAAGAAAACGGCAAATGGAAAACAAAGAAATGACTGCGGCGGTTTGTCAGCGCAAAAAAAAAAACAATTAGGTACGTTTATTTATTTTCGAGTTTTTGTGAAGCAAGTTAATGGACGCAAAATCAAAAGGTGTTTTTAATTTTCACACACTTTTTGCTATTAGCGGCGGTTAGAATTTACGCACGTTACTTTGCTTGCTATTACTGGACAGAAAATTAAAGGCGTCTACACGGCTGTGAGCATCGTAGGTTACTGAGTTCCGCTTCCTCTGCCATGATGAAGTTTAATCCTTGCTTACAAAAATTCAGGCGACTTGCAATGAGATGTTAGCGATGCTATATTCTCCTACGAAAAACAACGGAGTCTAAATGCCCAAACAAACAAAATCAAAAACTTCTGCTGAAAGGAGCTTCCAGCCACCGAGAAATCGAAAATTATCCACAAACGAAGATTCATACTTAATGAAGTTTTTCAGAACTGAAGCCAATTGTCAATACACAGCAAAGACAACTGTGTGCTAACAAAGCAATTGGAAAAGACCTTACCGGAATATATTTTGTTTTGACACCCTCAGAAACCCGAATCTTAACTGGCTTATCGTTAAGCATCCCTAAGTAATCACTAAATACACTGGGAAGTTTCGAAGAAAGCAACTTCTGGCACCGATCATTATTACCTATATTCATCATTAAATCGGACACATCGACTGAATAGATAAGCTTCTCTTGCAAACTAATATTCAATTTGTTCATAATTATGATAACATTCAATTTGTCGCGACCTACTATCATCTCACACCTCCTTTTACTACATACAATTGTAATGGCAACGTCATCATCGAACTGTATTTAACTTGCACCGTTATCACACCAATCGGAGAAATTTCCTCACCTGTATATGATTTCAAAATAAAATCACTTTTGGTTAGTGGAGCGCACTTTTCACAATATTCTTTCTCTGATATAACCGACACTCCCGCACCGGTATCAATTTACACGCGCATGAATACACCTTTAATATGCCTCTCAATAAAAAATGGGTTAACTATTTCGTCGGTTTCCTTTTCTCACACGTAAAAAGACTCAATCATTTCATCTATTTCATCAATGCCATATGCTACTTCCTTTTCGCTATCGAAAACTTCATTTTCTAAAAATTTATGTTGCATTTTTCTTTGTTCACATACAATTTTCAAATGGCCTTGTCGACCGCACACTAAACGTTTTAAATGTCTGTACCTGCAATGCCTTCCCATGTGATTCATTTTACTGCAACACCAACATCCACTATATGAATTTTTTTCTGCATTCCTGCCCGCCTTTTTTTTGCATGCTGTGCTCTTGATGACGATTACTGTGCCTGATGTCATCTTCCGTTCCTCGCTGACTGTCGAAGAGTTGTCCGTTCCCCCTCCGTCGCATCTTCTCTTTCCTGACAGAATTGACTTGAGCTGATGTGCCTGGTAGGCCTTCCTGTGCTGAATCTCTTCCCGTTTGTTCCACCATTGCTGCTATCTCTATCACCCTTGCAAATTTCAACTTGTCTTCTTTTTCTGCCAGAGACTTTCGTTTAGCATCTTGGCTCCGCAAACAGCTAACAAATCGGTCTCTTAAATGTTCGCTCAAATTTGCGCCAAAATTTAAAATGTGCTGCAAGCTTCCTTAGTTCAGCAGCGTAATCGGCTATGCTTTCCCCCGGTCGCTGGTCCCGTTTTGCGAATTTCATTCTCTTCGTTAAGAAGTATGGAGCTGGGTTTGAATGGCCCTAAACCAAGTCCACAAGTTGCTCGTATGCTTTTGATTTTGGCGATGTTGGAGAGCACAATGTTTTCTGCAATTTGTAAATTTTGGAACCAACGCATGCCAGTAGGGTTCTTACTTTGATGGTGAATCTGTTTGCAGCCAGGAATAGCTCCAACCGCTCAATGTAATTTTCCCATTCCTTTTCTTCCTCATTGAAGTTATTAAAAGGTCCAGTTATGTTGTCATCTTAGATCGCTTTTGACATTTTTCTCTTTTCCTTCCTTTCCAATTTTTTTCCTCGTCGCCACTTTGTTCTATTTTAACATAGAATAAAATACCTTGATGTTGTTTTGTCGAGGAGACAACTGACCTGAGCTGGTTAACTCAAGTTGTTATAACATCGATATTTATTTATATTTATTTTAAAATACTCTGTGTATGATACGCTGGATGGGCTCCTGTCATAACATTTACCTCGTCTGTCACCCTCTCTTCTGCATTCCTCATACAGCGCCTCATTCGGACTTCATTGACTTCAACGTATTCTTCTGCCGGTCCGTCATCGGCCGTTTGCACGTTGTAAAGCCTTTGTTGCTTTTGATAACTATTCTGTGGATAGTTATCCGACCGAGCCTTCCTCTTGAAGGTTCTAGAATTGTAAGGTCGATTTATATAATTTACTTGTTTTGACTGAATTGAACGGTCTCCTTCAGCCCTCTCCTGGGGTTTGGGCCCGATAGGGCGCAGTGGCAAGGCTGCGGCCTTGTCTCTGGAATAATGGGCCTGATTAAATCGATCTAGCCTATTGACCTTCCTTGGTGGCAACGGTGATTTCACCCCTAGTCGAAACGACTGGTTTATAGCGGCTGTCACAGATGAGGGGAATGACGTGCGTAACTCCGGAAATTGAGATTCTGCATCTCAGGGCGCGCCGAGTATGCTTCTGGGAGCGTCCTCGGTTTCTGGATCATCAGCATCCTCGATAAGTCGCCATTAAGGCCACGTAAGAGCGTTAACGGTTTCCTGCGTATAACATTCAGATTAATTCTTGTTGATGATCAACGAGAACTGATGATTAATGGAGGCATAAAACTCATCGAGCTTGGAGCCTTTTTGTACCAGTTGGTTCAATTGATGTTCCAGCGTCCTAATGTAACGCTTGTCGACATAATGTAACGAGAGGTATTTCTTTCCCTCGTTCCAATCTACATCGAAGATATTGTATGAAATCAGTGCCGAGTCAACGTTCCCTCTAATTTTATGCGGAATATGCTGAAGTATTGCCCTGTATAAGAGCTTATCCCTCACAGTAAAGAAATACTTGAGGATTCCTTCTACCGTGTGGACCCAAGACACGCACTGCGTAGGGTTGCCGTCTAAGACCTGCAACTCCTTAACGCAGTCAGGAAGTTTCCCGATTTCACAATTGTCCGGGTATATCGCCTGTTATTTTCTATGTTTAAAATTTGGCTTTCAACCTTCTTCAACCTGTCAAGCAAATCATTCATGAGCCCGGTGAGGTCCGTGATGGCTTTCTGCATGACGTCCATATTAGATTTCTACGAATTTATTTGTTCTTAGTTTATAAATGAATAGTCAACGTTTTACCTTGTTTTAAGGTTTTCACAGCCAAGATTCAATAACCTTAACAGAATCAGAAGGATTTGAATCTTGTTAACTTTATCAATAAATTAGAAACACTCTACCACTTAGTTTCTTAGGGAAGGAAAAATTTCTTCCTTTGCACTTATCGTTTCAGTTTACACACTCGCACTTGCACTAACACTTGCTTCGCTTTTATTCATTAACATTACTTGGCAAATTATATCTTTCGAAAGATTTTTTATTAATAATATTTTTTTTTATATAATTTTTATAAATTTTTGATTCGCTAATACTTGCTTCACTTATAATACAACAACATTTAAGGCTTTTCTTATTGCTGGTAAATTATTTCTTCTGAAGGTTTTTCTATTCTCAATTTTTCTTTAATATATTTTTTATACAGATTTGATTCGCCAATACTTGCTTCACTTTTCAATTGGCAAATTACAGTTATTTTATTTATACTTTTCTGCACTCTTTCGAAGAAGATTTTTATATCTTTTAAATAATTTCGAGCAGAATTTTTCACTTTAGTTATCTCTTCTTGTATTCTTAAGATTTTTTATTTGGTGGTCACATCAACACTTCCACCACCATTGAAATTGCAATTATTATCATCCTCTGGTTTTTGAATAAGTTTTATGTGCTCTGTAAAGAACAACAAATTAAAAAGGTATTCACGTTATGGGAGCCCGGCCAGTAAGGTTTGTGTTAATTCCGTTTAGTCGCAAACGTTTATACTTGTCTGCGACCTACTAATGGCACAAATCTCTTCACTGATGTGTTCTTTTGTCCTTCTTCGGTCTCCGCTATGTTCCCTTGGTTATAGCAGAATGTGGTCATAAGTAATTTATGGTCAGTTTTATTTTATTCGGGTTTTATTCGAGTTAAAGGTGTTCCCTTGGGTACAGCAAAGTGCACTCAAGTAGAGCACTCCCCCGTGCTCCAGTGCGATCATCACATGCGATCCGCTATATTAACCTTGAATTGTGATACAGGTGAAACAGGTGAATGGTGATAGCTGAAATGAAATTTTTTATATTTAAATAATTATAAATAACTTATTATAGCACATGTATAAACAAAGAGTGAATAAAGTTTTGTATAATCATATTGAATCAAGTAAAAAAACTTTTAAACTTTGTGTTACAGGGTATAAAGGGTCGATTGTTTAGAAGCTTGTTACAAACGAACTTTTGCACTTACTTACTTGTTTTTATTAATTTGTTTATTAAAATGGTCTTTGCCGCTTTATTGGGAAATATTGCAGATTGCAAAAGAAGATGCGTGTTATGCATTTTGGAATTAGTTTAGCAATGCTTTTATACTGAAATGGCTTTTGCGCGGAAAAAATAAATAAACATCAAGAGAAATAAAGCAAATATTTAAAGCAATTTTAATTAAGTTAAGGAAAGCAGAGCATGGAACCTTTTTTGATAAGTTTGAAGTGTAGTGTCGCGTAAACGGAACTGTCCTTTGATAAAGCTGTCCGAGTATTAAACTTGCTACGAACTTGAAGAAACTGAAAATCATGCGGCGCTAACCCTAATTTGGTTCATGCAAAGTGCTATTGTATTGTATTGTATTGTATTGCATTTATGTAGGATAAAATAGGATAAGTTTATTGGCACTTTGTATATTTGCACATTTTAATTCAATTTATCATTCCAGACCGCCGCCGCTACTTGATTCCACAGAGTTGAGTCACATTACCTGCCACTGCAAAAGTGCAAAGAGAATCGTATGACCGACGACGGTAACAAAAGGCAGCAATTGAGCATGAAGCTTCACCCATTTGTTAGAGCTGTTGTGACCCAAATTCTGCCGTGCTTTCCGATATGGAGAAGAGCAGCTTGGGGGAGAGTAAAAAGACGTTTATTATTATTTACATAGATATCTAGCCCGCTGTCTTTAGCTTGGCTGCGACCTTTATCATTCAACTCTAAATTCTACTCTGCCTGTTCCTTCCTCATCGATCCCTTTATAAAGCAATTTTACCAACGATCTTATCCCTACGCAGCATATTTCTCCTTCCTTACCAATGAACTATTTTTAGGACGACTTTTGAGGACGCCTACGACCATTGTCCGCAAATAATGTCACCCACTTCAAGTGCGGTGCACCCTATGTGATACGCATATGTTTACCGTAATTGTTTGTTTGTGCACGGTCAGCATAATGCCACTTATTAGTGCTCGCTCTTAATGCCCGCACCATTTACGAGTGCATTGGCCGAATCGTCGTGTGCGTTCGGCCCTACACTTTGATTTGTGTGACGATCAAGTTACACAATACGAGGTTCTTAATTGTTCCTCATGATTGTTTACTTGCGGGCTGTAGGAGGTTGGGTATAACATATCGAAAAGTGCAAGACAAGTGTGAGTTGATTCTTCATACACTTGTCATGCCCTGTATTGTGGTCGTATTACGAAAAATGCAAGCACCATGGATTGGACAGATGGTTGTTCTGTAGGTCAGTGCGGAAAAATATGCTGTGTAATTGGGTTTCGCCGAAATGAATGGTTTGTTATTGTATGATTTATGATTAATTTGGGGTCTTTTCGAGGGGAATTCGTGTACTGCAGATGTGCGGTCACAACATCCCACCCCCCTTAGAAAAAGAAAATTCTTACCTAGAAGAGGTTAAGAATTTTCTGTGTTTGAGAGAAAAAATGTCAGGTTACTTCGATGAGAGAGGAAAAGTTAAGTTTGATTTACGCTTAAATGTTACAATATTTTATAATTTTACAATATAATTGATATAGTGTTTATAATTATAATATTAATAGTATATTCTTACAGTAATACAGTCTAGTTTATATGATTGATTTTTAATTGAATGTTTAAGATATTTTATAGTATTACAATTCATACATGTTGGAAGTTTTGGCATTATTCTTAGTTTTAACGTATAATAGAGGCATAGCAAATGTTAAATGTAAGGAAATGCGACATTGATTTTACGATATTATAGTTATGATATTTAGACAATTGGAAATTAATCTTGACGATAATTGTAAAATGTAGAATAAAATGTTTTTCTATTATCCTAGTACAAATGTTGGGGATTTCTGTTCGGGATTATTTTCTGGGATAATTGTTATTTGGGGATTTTGTTCATGTTTGGTTATTGAATTTTTATTTACCTTATATGTTTTATATCTTTTGCATGAAACCACAAAGATTAATGTACCGACAACGAAGTAAATGACGACGTAATGATGGACATCATGTTTGTCCAAGTTTTTTAGTGGTTTACTTTCTTCCATTTTCAAATCCTTAATGCTTTGTGAGACTAGGTCAAGTCATGTTGGCTTGAAAATCTGATAACGGCGGTTTTATTAGGATTGCTAATTAGTGGACTCCGGGTAGTGTATCTTAGGAGCTCAGAAGCATTAATCGGGGGGATAAAGTAATTATTCAGGCTTGAAGATCTTTCATTGAATGCATGTATGGTCAAATCTTTGGTTTTTAAATAACAGTTGCCGTAGATTTCGATAATGGCAGTGTTTTGTAAAGTGTGGGTCGTTACGTTGTCCTCACAGATTTTATTGATGATTTGGGGTGTTAAGGTTGAGAATAGCCATTTGTTTGGGTAAAAGAGCTGTATCTATGCCGTTTCTGGGTCGGATTTCTTTATGGCACAGGATTTGAATAAAGTGGTTGTACCTTTGAGTAGTTCGATCTCACAGTTTGGCTTTGTTGAATCTACTTTAAATAGCGGATGCATAATGGGACATAGGAATCGGTTGTTCCTGCTTTTACAATCTGAGAATTCGTTTAATGATAGACCGAAATAGTGTTCTTTCTTGAAATCGACTATTAAAAGTGGGTATGAAGGCTGTATAAAGAGAAACAGGTTTTCATTCTTTGTGGGGAAAGGTGTGACTTTGTAAAGCTGGAAGTTATCAATGGTATTCTTAGTTCGTATATGACCTTTTGCTGTGTTATTGCTACATTAGTAGTGCATATCTGATATAAGGAAATAATATTGTCATCTTGTATTACATAGGGCAACCGTATTCCATTTGGCAATGCTTGTTTGATGGAAGCGAGAGCTGATTTTAATTGAGTTGGTGATACAATTGCTGGGTGGGGTTTCCCATGTTTAACATCGGTTACCAGGTCAATGATGTCGTCTATCGTGTTTTGATACCTTATGATGATAAGGGTAACGAGTGAGGATAAGGATTCTATTTCGCAAAAGGACTTTTGTTGATTAGCTGAATTCGCAAGATTTTCAAGGTTTTGTTTAACGTTGTAAATTTTGCTGTTGATTGCTAATAATTGCTTTTCAATTGCTTCTTCAGATTTGCTAAATATGTTTTTAGTAGTTTCTAATATTGTGGTTTGGTTCTTAAGGAGTGCCAATAGGTGATTTTCATTGAATTTTACTTTCTCTATTTGTTTGTCATAATGTCTGGCGTTATCTTCATCAAGTGTCCCAAATAATGATTTACTAAGCATACCTATGACATCCATCAGTGCTCTTTTTTCGCGCTTTAATCCAAGCAATATATATTTGTTTTGAAGATCCATCATAACGTGGTTCATCTCGCTTATCGCCCCATCGCAAATTATTCCGAACTCTGTGTTAGATTGGAGAGCTTGACACAAGTCGTTGATTTCGGTAACGTATTGCACAGCGTGATTCAATGCGGTAACTAACTGAGTTAGGTCATAGGTAGGATTTTATGTCTTTCAACATGGTTGCCCAGTAATACTTGGACTTCATCCTATTAAGAGTTCGGGTGACTCCCTGGTGTCCACCAAAAGGTGAGTCATGATACTCAAATAAGGCTGCTTTTATGGAATCTTCATCTGTTAAAATAATTCTGTTATCACTTGTTTATATGTACATGTATGTCGAGGTTTTGGAATACTTCTTCAATGAGTTTTTTGAAGATAAGTTTTGAATCATTTTTTAGTGCTGACAAGGAAAATCCTATGGAATTAAAACCTTTTTCTAATAAGATTTCTCTTGCTTCGTTAAAGCTACGTTTGGAAATCGTTTCGTCTTTTTTTGCTTCTGAAGGGAATTGGTAAGGTTACCGCACAAATTGTTTGGTTATCTTTTGTTTCAAGTGTTGTTATCTGTCCTACCTGAGGCTTAGTAAAATCAGGAAATTTTTTCTTGAGGATTTCCTCATCTCTTGATTCCGTGAGTGGCAAGGTCATCATTTTTAACTGAACCCTTTTGTTATTTAGAATTGGTTCATCTTCTTCCTGGAGCGTAAAGCTTGATAGGACTTGAATATCATGGGGTTCTTTGTATGTTTTCTGTAAAGCATCAGTAAACTTTTGTCGTTGTCCACGTGTGGTCACTAGTACTTGCTGTCCGTTAAGGATCTCAGTTACAGCTTCTGGCTTTGGAATACGACTTAATGCGTCGGCATGGGAGTTGTATTTTCCGGCTTTGTATTGAATTTCGTATTCATATTTCTCCAACATAATTCTCCAGCGACCAAGTCTAGATGTTGGATCTTTTAGGCTCATGATCCATTGGAGTGGTTTATGGTCAGTGCATATTATAAATTTTCTCCCATAAATATATGGTCGGAATTGTATTACTGCGAAAATTATGGCTAGCAGTTCCTTTTCTGTAGTACTGTATCTTGTTTCAGCATCGTTTAATATGCGACTGGCATATAGGCTTGTCCTGTCCAATTCTACCTTGGGACTAGACTGCACCTAAACCGATATCACTAGCGTCAGTCGTGACTATGAATTTTTCTTTAAAATTTGGGTATGACAATAGCGGAGGTGTTATGAGTTTGCCTTTGAGTTTATGAAACGCCTCATCACAAAAAGCATCCCATTTAAAGGTGACATCTTTTTTTAAGAGTTTTGTGAGCGGTTTGGCTATGGATGAAAAATTTTCAATAAAACGCTGCTTAGTAATAGCCGATAAAGCCTAAGAATGATTTGATTCCTTTTACATTTTTCGTACTGGGTAGGTTTTAACTGCTTTGATTTTTTCAGGGTCAGGTTTGAGTCCATGCTCAGTAATAATATGACCCAGGTACATCAGTTCTTTTCTGAGGAAATTTCATTTGTCTGGTTGTAGTTTGAGGTTTTGTTCACGCAATCTGTTCAAAATTCTTATTAATTTTTTATTGTGTTCTTCGAGGTTATATCCGTAAAGGACGATATCGTCGACATATAAGAAACAGTCAAAGCCTTGCAAACCCATGAGAGCGGTATTCATGAGACGCTGAAAAGTAGCTGGCGCATTTTTAAGACCAAATGGCATACGTGTATATTCATAGTGCCCATAAGGTGTGCTAAAAGCAGTCTTACTTCTAGAGTCTTTATCCATAAGGATTTGGTGAAAACCTTTGGCTAGATCGAGGGTACTGAAATATTTTGCTTTACCCAGTTGATCCAAAATGTCAGTGATGTTGGGTAGAGGATAAGCATCACCAATGGTAAGGTTATTAAGTTTACGGAAGTCAATAACTACTCTCCATCGTTTATTACCTTCTCGATCTGGTTTCTTTGGGACCAGAAGTAATGGTGAATTCCAAGGACTGGCGCTTGGTTGAATAACACCATCTTGTAACATATCTTGTACCTGTTTGTGGATTTCTTCCTTTTGACTTTCTGGAAGTCGATAAGGCCTGGTGAAAAGAGGAAGCTTGCCCTCTTCAGTAATGATTTTGTGTGGCATGGCATCTGTGTGGGTAAGATGGTCGCCTTCTAGATAGAACAAGTCATTGTACTCTCGACATATCTGCAAGATGGATTTCTTTTTTTCAGAGTTGCAATGCTGCATATCGAGAAGTGATTCCAATTTGTCAAGTCTATTTTTGGTTTTGTCACTCGATTTAGTAGAGACTAAGCCAAAGTCGTCTAGCTCGTCCCATTCTAGGTCGATATTATGTACGTGGATTTTTTGTTTAGTTTCCAACGTATTCATAATTAAGACCTTAACTTCGCAATAAGGGCGGGCTATCGTTTCGCCTAAATAAACTCCAGGATATATTTCTTTCTTTCTAATTACGATGTCTTGGGTTTCAGGGTTACAACGTTTATTTTTAATAAAGCTCTACTACCTGCTGTACTCTAGGTTCAAGTACTATGTATTTTAATTTTACTGGGTTTATGACCTCAGTCTTGTTTCTATTTTCCTCAGTCTTTCCATCTGCTGAGGCTCTTTTGTCCTTAGTCTTACATTTTGCTGGGTTTTTATTTATTTTTAAATTTTGCTCAGTCTTATTTTTTGCTGAGGCTCTTTGTCCTTAGTCTTACATTTTGCTGGGTTTTTATTTATTTTTAAATTTTGCTCAGTCTTATTTTTTGCTGAGGCTCCTTTGTCCTCAGTCTTACAGTTTGCTGGCTTCACATGCTTGGTCTTATTATCTGCCAAGTCTTTTTTAATTTGGTTGGATAGTTTTTGATGATTCGACTGATCGAACAGTGATTTTCCGGAGAAATCTTGTTCTGTGTCGGTTTTTATTGAGTCCTCTATTCCGGCCCGAAGACAATCAGAATCAGGTTCGGAATCCCATGCTGCAGTTGCGTCTTCTACCATGGTGGTTAATTCACACACAGTTTGATGTATATGGAAGATGTGTTTATCCTCAATTTGTATTTTTAGTTCGTCGCTTTCATAGTCGATATGACATTGATATCTTCTCAAGAAGTCATTACCAATTATGCCATCATATTGCAAATTGATTTGCGGCGGAGAAACATAAAGCAAGTGATCTAGATGAATGAATTTATTATTTGCATCGAACTCTAATGTTGCGGGGATTTGGCCTCTCGTATTAAGAGAATCGCCCGAAATTGTTGAAATTTTAAAATTTTCATCTGTATTTATACAATTGTGTGCTAGTAATTTGTTTTCTTTTATAAGATTTATTTCGGCACCCGTGTCGATAAGGAATGTGAGGTATTTTTTATTTGTTTCTGGGTGAATTTTGATTCTTATTACTGGTTCTTTAAATTCGGGACACAGTGAAACCGAAATAATTAATTTTTTATTTGGGTGTTCTATTTCTGGGTTTGGTGGACACTGGCTTGTATATTTGCTCGTGAATGAATATCCAGCGTTTCAACCCGAGCGTTCTCGTTTCCCGAGCTACGAGACGCTTCACCCTGATTCGTGTGGTGCCTAATATTAGATTGCTTTAATTGTGGGGATTCTTGGAAAGGATTATTTTGATTTCTTGCCCGGAACGGATTATTATGGGCTATATATATATGTATATATATATATAAGATATATGTTGTATATACTATATTAGATGTATGTCCAACTTTGTTGCAAGTTTGGCACACTGATTTGGGTTGGGGGGAGTTTACCCGCCTATCTTGGTGACCCGCACGATCAAGGCGAGATGCATGTTCGCAAGCGTAGATTATAGACTGTTTTAAGTCCTTTTCGCCATGCGCTTGCATGATTAGCCTTAAGTTTTCGCTCCTAAGGCCATCCTCAAAGATTTGTAAGGCTAGCTTACTATTTTATGCTACCAGGTAGCTCCGCACAGAGGTATCACTGGTACTGGAATATGTGGCTGTGTTAAGAGAGGTGAGTAAGTTACTTTCTCGGTAACCGAATTCTTTGACTTCTTCTCGCGGCCGTTGTTTAGTGGCCAAAAGCTCATTTTGCACCGCGGAACGTGATTGAGTTATTTTAAATTCTTTCTCTAGTTCCTTGACCAATTCGCTCCAAGTACCAATGGTCAGAAATTGTATGAGGTCAAACGCGGCACCTTGCAATCGCGTTTTTATGATGTTAAGGAAAGTAGGGTGGTCCTCCGTCTTAACGGACCCGAAGAGGGTGTTACCGCACGAAACGAATTTATTCAATTCGTTGGGGTCACCGTTAAAACTAGGGACAATATTAAAGATGTCGTTTATCTGGATTTTGAATTCCATAGCTAAGTAGTTATGAAATGGTAGTAACTCAAAGAGTTCTACAATGAGTCTTCTCTTACGGGTCAAAATTTTATCGATTTGAAGTTAAAAATATTTTGTTTTAAATTATCGCCGAGGTAAGCTCGATAAGGCAGATAAAAATTTTGGGGAGTGATTATGATTGGGTAGTGTTTAAATGTTTTGTACTGATTTGGAGTGTAACTAGTGTTTTACTTGGAACTTAGATTTACGCTAAATACCTTAATATATTTTTCTGCCTCTGTTGTAGTTTCTGCTTCGGTGCTGCTGCTGTTGCTGTTGCCGCGGCTAACTTAATATATTTTTCTGCCTCTGTTGTCGTTTCTGCTTCGGTGCTGCTGCTGTTGCTATTGTTGTTGCTGCTTTCTGATGTTCGTTCCCCTTCCTTTTTTTTCACTGCCAGGCAGGCTTCGCGCCCTAAAGCTGTAGATTACGGCCTGGTCTTTTATCACTGCTCAATTTCTGCCTCCGGCGTCCTTTTCGGAATTCGCCAGGCCTTACTTTTATGAGTCTTTTTAATTTTGCACTTTTATTTTACTTTCTGGTGTGTAGCCCCAGAACGCCTCGAGGATACAAAGTGTATCTCCCGTAATGGTAGCGAGATCTTCGTGAGATCCCACCGCTGCCACCAAATGTTGTGACCCAAATTCTGCCGTGCTTTCCGATATGGAGAAGAGCAGCTTCGGGGAGAGTAAAAAGACGTTTATTATTATTTACTTAGATATCTAGCCCGCTGTCTTTAGCTTGGCTGCGACTAGTATCCTTTTATTTTATTGTTTTATTATTGAGTTATAAGGCCCCTTGTCTTTAGCTTGGCTGCGACCTTTATCATTCCACTCTAAATTCTACTCTGCCTGTTCCTTCCTCATCGATCCCTTTATATAGCAATTTTACCAACGATCTTATCCCTACGCAGCATATTTCTCCTTCCTTGGCAATGAACTATTTTTAGGACGCCTTTTGAGGACGCCTACGACCATTGTCCGCAAATAATGTCACCCACTTCAAGTGCGGTGCACCCTATGTGATACGCATGTGTTTAACGTAATTGTTTGTTTGTGCACGGTCAGCATAATGCCACTTATTAGTGCTCGCTCTTAATGCCCGCACCATTTACGAGTGCATTGGCCGAATCGTCGTGTGCGATCGTTCGGCCTCACACTTTGATTTGTGTGACGATCAAGTTACACAATACGAGGTTCTTGATTGCTCCTCATGATATTTTCATTGATACTTGTGGGCTGTAGGAGGTTGGGTATAACATATCGAAAAAATATATGTGAGTTGATTCTTCATAAACTTGTCATGCCCTGTATTGTGGTCGTATTACGAAAAATGCAAGCACCATGGATTGGACAGATGGTTGTTCTGTAGGTCAGTGCGGAAAAATATCCTGTGTAATTGGGTTTCGCCGATATGAATGGTTTTTTATGGTATGATTTATGATTAATTTGGGGTCTTTTTGATAGGTACCGATGGTACAAGGAATGCAAGGTATGGTCGTTATTTTAACAGCTTTAAATTGGTGCTATATTTTTGCAAAAAGATGGAAACACAACGGAATTTTTTTAAGTCATATTTTTTTGTTTCTATTCCTAGATATCCATTCTAACATTTTTGTTTAAATTTCTCATTCTTATTTAAGCTTCGTTTATATGCAAAAGTTGAGGGTTCGAGTTGATTTGGAATTTTGACCTAAGTTTTTCAGCACATGACGAAGAAGGTTGAGTAGTTGAAATAACTGAAATGAAAAATTGAAACTGAAGCAGTTAAGTCCCTTTTTTTTGCTCAACTCAACTCAACCCCGCAGAGCAAGCGCGACGGAGTCGACTCGACTCCAACTCGATCCTCATTTATGTGAACCTGGCTTGAACTGTGCATAAACGAAGGTATTTTCTAGATTTGAAAAAATGCTCTTTTACGCAGTGACGACTAGTGGTGGTTCCACAGTGACCTAGTGGAACGATTTAACGACAAGTTCGGTCAGGTTAAGTTAGAAGAAGTGGTATCAGCTCGACATATTGGAGTATCAGTGATCGCTGAGGACGGCAGCGCAGTAAGTGAAAGAGAAGAACTTAAGAAACAGGAAAATACTTCGACAGATACCGAGAGTAGTAGCGAGGAAGGTGAGGAAACTGAAGGTGAGACGATGTCCGACAACAATTTCGTTTTTCGTGACGTTGAAGAGTTACTAGAACAATTTTCCGGGCAAAAGTTACTCAAAGTGGGTAGAGGAGTTTTAAGATTTAGTGACGGCATGCTGGTTGTATGACATTCAGAAATACCTTAACGCCCGTAGACTGCTGCGGGGAGCGGCAAAATTAGCTGCGGAGGTAACGGAAGGAGTTTCCAACTGGATTAAGTTGGAGGAATGCTTGGCGAAGGAGTTTGGATCTCAAGTGTCCGGCATAGAGGTCCACAGACAGTTAGCGGAGAGGCAAAAGCAAACATTGGAAAGTTAATTGGAATATCTTTATGCCATGGCACAAATCGGCAACGGAGGAGGAGTGGACGAAAACTTACTCGCGGAACATGTGGTAAATGTGGATACCAGACGCAATAAGCAAGAAGACCGTTTTATTTGATGCCTCAACACTTGAAGAGCTGAAGGCCAGGCTTGTAATTTACCAGAAGATAAAGCGAGAAATGACGAAGCATAAGCCAGAGACCAGCCGGGCCAAGAAGAAGCTACTCCGCCCCGCTAGAGGAGTGTTACGAGCTAAGCGATGCCATAAATGGGGCTTTACGTAACACTTAGCGCAGAATTGCCCAGACAAGGATAGGGGAACCCGTTGCTTTAATTGTAACATTTCGCCAAGATGTCCCGTGAAGAATGAAGTGGCTTCAACGTTGAGATGAGCGAGTCAAGTTAATTGTGTCTACTTTGAGGAATGTCATATCCAAATAGCGATGCGAGGGAAAACATATTAGGCGTTTGTGGATAATGGCAGCGAAGTATCCCTGATGCACGAATCGTAACAAAGAGAACTAGAAGCGACACTTCAACCAACGAAGATGATACTAAGGATCGGAGCGGATAAGCACATGGTTCGTTTTGAAGTCATACCAGATTATTGGATCATTGATCGTGTTTTACTACGAAAAAATCTTTTTGAGAAATGTGGAGCTGCGTTTGGACCATGGGAAGATAGTGGTTGTGAAAGACAACGATCAAATGAAGAAGCAAACATGAAGTGGAGAGTGGTAAACACATTATCGAACATCGAGTGAGTTATGACGACTATAAGTGGGACAAAGCTAAGCTCGTGTCCAACTACTCAACCAAAAAAAAAAAACAAAATCCGCAATCAGCCTGAACATCATTTTGGAGGACAATGTCCCAGTATACCAGAAACCACGACGATTGGCGCCGAAGGAGAGAGAGGCGGTCAATCAGCAGATCGACGACTGGTTACGTGAGGGTATAATATGGCCGAGCGATTCCGACAAAGCTCAAGAAAAGGGATGGCGCTTACCGGTTATGCGTCGACTACCGTTTACTCAACAACAAAATCATCAAGGACAGACACCCTCTCCCATTGATGTAGAACGTGCTGAAGGCTCTTCAGCAGGCCGAGGTATACAGCACACTTAACCTGAAAGACAGCTTTTTCCACGTTGACATCGATAAGGTAAGCAGAAAATACACATCCTTCGTCACACCGGATGGGCAATGGGAATTCAACAAAACCTCATTTGGACTCTTTATATCGCCAACAATGTTTCAAAGATATTAAAACGATTTTTCCTCCTCTAGGTCGCCAGAATATTGCCCAAGTCTACATGGACGATATAGTAGTTCCCCGCAAAACCAAAGAGGAAAATCTGGAAAGGCGACGGATGGTTTTGAAAGTGGCAGAAAAAAATGGACTACGCATCAAGTGGGAAAAGTGTTCGTTCATCTAAAGAACAATAGAGTTCCTTGGTCGTATCGTCGGAGAAGGCGAGATCAAGCCATCTCACGACAAAGTGAAAGCAGTTAAGGAGCTTCCAGAACCACACAATGTCAAAACTCTGCAAAGTTTCTTGGGGCTCACTGGATTTTTCAGAAAATTTGTGCCGAACTAATCAGGTATAGCCAGACCGTTGACGGATCTCCTCAGGAAGGATGCAGCCTTTGTGATCGGTACAGAAGAGAAGTTAGCTATCGGGACCATTAAGGATATGCTTTGCAGCGAACCGGTTCCTAAGCTTAAGAAAGCTGTTTAGTCCGGGATCGGAAGCCGAACTCCACAGAGACGCAAGCTTTTTGGGATACGGTGGGGTGCTATTGCAGAAACACGAAGGTGATTTCCACCCTGTCTATGTTTTAAGTTTCAAAGCAACAGAAGCCGAGTAATTCTTTTCGGCTATGAACACCTTAACAGAGACTTTACGATCGCTAGCGTAAAGTCTCTGTTAAGGTTAAGAGTCTACCTGCTGGGCCTGCGGTTCAAAATTGTAACAGACTGCAAGGCTTTTCAAGCAACGACGCAGAAAAAGGATCTCTGCCCCCGAGTAGCCAGGTGGGCGATCATGCTTCAAGAGTACGATTGTGAAGTAATTCGTCGAGCAGGAGCCATGATGCGTCACGTTGATGCCCTTAGTCGACAGATGTCCGTGCTCAAAATAGAGAATGGAATGCTACACCGCATAAAGAGAGCTCAGGAACGCGATGAACACTGCAGCTTGATCACCAAGATTCTGAAGGAAAGGCCATATGAAGACTACGAGATGCATTGTGGAGGCCTTTATTAGTTCACGGGGGGAAGCCAGCGCCTAGTAGTGTCAAAATTATTGCAGAAAGAGCTGTTGAGAAATATATACGAGCAAGGACACTTTAGTCTGCGTAATGTTGAAGCCATTGCAAAGAAAGATTACTTTATGCCACGAATGTCTGAGAAGACACAAGCTGTTATATCAAACTGTATCGCGTGTATATTGGCGACTAAGAAGCTGGGTAAGCAAAAAGGATTCCTTAACCCTATAGGAAAAAGCGAAGTGTCGCTAAACACGTACCATGTTATCATCTGGGTCCAATGCCCTCGACCGCAAAGAACTACAAGTACCTGTTTCTTATCGTCGATGCGTTTTCAAAATTTGTTTGGTTATACCCAATCAGAGATACAACCATCATCAACCGTCATCAACAGGATGGAAGTTCAGGCAGACGTATTAGGCGATCCGGATCGAGTGGTGTCCGATAAAGGGGCTGCTTCTACATCGAATGCCTTCCAGCACTTCCGTGAGGAGCGGAAGATTCAACACGTTGCCGTTACTACTGGCGTGCCACGCGGAAACTTACAGGTGAAGCATCACTAAGTTCTCAATAGAAGACCCCTTGAAATGGTACAAGCATGTACCGAAGCTGCAAAAAACCTTAAATAAATCCATAGGTCGCAGTACAAATAAAACACCGTTCGAGATCTTGTTTGGAGTAACAATCAAAGGCCAGGAAGATCTTGAACTGTCAGGAATGCTTTTGAGTGTCAGGAATTGAATGAGTTTTTAAGCGATCGATTGGACCTGCGGCGAGAAGCTAAAAATCAAATAATCCGGATGCAGCAGAGCTGCAACGAGTTGCCGCTTATGTATTGAAGTTCCGTTTGAATTTAAAACCGTCAACCCCCCGTCTAGCTTCGCCGTCATATGGACTCAAGTATGCAGAAATGCGAAAAGGAAAAATTGAAATTTTAAAATGGGTGCAGAAACAGTTCTTTGATGACGAAATTCAGCATCTGAGTACAACACACCAACTACCTACCAAGTCAAAATTTTTTAAATGCTAAGCGTTCTGACTTTGTTGGAAATATAACCTTCGAATTTCCTGTAAAATAGGACAGATAGCAATGAAGTGGTAGACATCTTCGTTTTCCCTTCTGTTGCATAAACTACACAATTTCGGCAAATCGTTTCGATGAGGTATAAAGTTCAGGTTCAGAATTTCGACTCTGGTTTTAAAGACAGTACTAATTACTTGGGATGAAAATTCTCTGCGAAAATAGTTAGCAACAGAAAGCTGGTGGTTTAAGTTTTTGTAGACATTCCGAGATGTGGAAGAAGTTGCTTTGAAGAGGTTTTGAATATATAGCTTTTCGTCTACCATTGAAATCAGATCAGAAAACTTGTCTTGCCATTGATCAACATTAGACTCTAACAAAGAAAGCACTGTGTCGTGGGATGCTGCAATCTGGTTCCATTCTTTAAAAGGCGAGGCATTAGTACGGAGAAGTTGTAGCATGATTGATCTATGTAGGCAACTGTTATTCCTTTTCATTACACTTGTTATAGAGTTCGCGTTTGCTTTCAGACTTTGTATATAGATGGGCGTAATACCTGACTCAACGTAAATAGTGTAATTCGGTGTTGAGTTAGGGAGCTTGAACAGGCGCTTGAAAAAGTGCCTGTGGACTACTTCAAAGACTTCAAAGGCTGTAAACCCAAAAACTTGGACTCCATAACACATGCAGGCATTAACAGTCGCACTGAAGACTCGATATTTTGAGGCCAGATCAATATTTTGATTTGCGAAAAACTTAGGCCACATCATGTTCAGAGCAAGTTTGGCCTCATTACTTTTGTTAATAGAGTGCTTAACAAAGTTAGGGTTGTGCGTTAGTAAGACGCCCAGGTACTTAAACTCATGAACAACCTCTATGCGAGCGTTAATAAGAGACCAATTCTCTCCTGGTAGTCTACTTCTTTTCCGGGCCTCAAAGATAAGAATTTTCGTCTTTTGCGCATTAATCTGAAGTCCCCAAGTGTCGCAGAACGAGACGAGTCTGTTAATTTGCAGTTGGAGCGTAGATAGATTGTCAGCGAGCAAAACCAAATCGTCAGCATAGAGCAATGCTTTCACCAATATGCTAGCAAAAGAAACTCCGCCAGGAATTAGTTGACTGATTTCTTCAATGAGCAGGGCAAAGATAAGAGGACTTAGGATACACCCTTGAGGAACACCTGCTGTTGTTTCGAACCAGTCAAAGAACTCAGAACCATCCCAAACAGTTGCATTCGATAACGCCAGGAAATTGGTATACATTATTAGAAACTTACGAGACACCCCTAAGCAATACAGTTTGTACATCAAAGCCTGCCTATTCACTTTGTCAAAAGCAGCCTTGAAATCTACGAAACATGTGTACAACTTGCCTTTCTTCTCTATATATTTTTTGGTTATGCTGGTTAGAGCGAAAATGTGATCCATCGTCGAAAAGCCTGGGCGAAAACCGGCTTGGAAGCTGCTTAGAAGATTGTTCCCTTCTATCCATTTCGAAAGTCTCTCATACAAAATAGAGGTAAAAATGTTTCTTATTGAATTCAAAATAGAAATACCCCTATAGTTTTCTGGAAGGTTTGCATCTCCCTTCTAAAAAATAGCAAAAATAACTGCTTCGGGATACATGCTTCGTTATAAAGCCTGTTAAAGAAAATAAGAAGATAATTTTTTAGTTTCCGGGTGCAGTTTTTATAAAATTCAACCGGAATACCGTCTAAGCCTGGTGCCTTGTTGTTTTTCATTTTCTGAAGGGTTGTTTCCAGCTCGGTGAAAGAAATCGGGGCATCAAGCTCACTGACAGAAACATTGGGTAATGCGTAGTCGAAGGTATGAAGGTTCTCATCCGCCAACAAAAGAGTTTTAAAATGTGCTGCTAGTGTTTCAGCATCAAGAGTGTTCTTCATACTTTGACAACGAGCACCCAATGCACGAGCATATCTCCAAAATGATCTTGAGTCTTTGCAGTTACCTAATTTAGTTGCCAGAATTTTCAGGTTATTAGTTTTTTTTTGGCAAGAGCATTTAAATTGAATTAAAGCAAAATTTATAAGGAGTACAATATTTTCATTGAATCAAATCGAATAAATAATTAGTTTTAGATAAAGATTGTTACAATTTATATGTAATAAGCAAAAGATAAGATTTTATATTGAAGGTCGCTGCTGAGTCCTAAACACTAAGTATTTAACATCGGACGGCAAGCCGAAGAACCGAAGAAATCACCCACCTACACAATGCGAAACCAGCACATGAAGTACAAGTACGGCGAGGACACATGCACTTGTAAGTTAGTTATTATTAGTTAGTTATTATTTATTTTTAAGTTTCTATACATTTTACAAGATTTTAATAAAAATAAATTAAATTTGGATTTGGTTTGAAACCGTCTGCCAGATGCCAACTCCTTAGTATTTTTCTTTTTATTGTATAGCTAATTTTGATAGTAATATTTGTAATAACCAAACTTCAATTGAAATAAATAAAAACTTTATAAAGATTTTAAGTAGGAGAGGTTAACAATTAATTATTACTTTTTTTTATTATTTGCGACAACAAAAATGAAGTTTTTAATGAGGTTTTTGACTCTATTGATTTATCCTTAAAAAAAAAGATGTTGAAATTAAATGAAATCTTTCCTGTAGTTCTGAGTTTCAATGCAATATTTGGCGAGGAGTTTCCAATTCTTTCCATTTAAAATACTAATAGAATCTGCCTCGCTCAGTGTTCGCTTATGGAAGTATTTTTTGGAAGTAGTAAAATTGGACACACAGATAGAAAGTGATACGATGTTTCTTGTTCTTGCATGTTACTTAATGAGCAGAACGAAATTTGGTCACTAGAATATGGCTTATAATTTAGATCCAGAAGCTCTCCCCTTAAACGGAAAATTTGTGAGATCTCATAAAAGATAAGTTTATCTGTGAAATAGTTTAGATTACCCAGATTGTACTCCAGTTTCGGATATATGGATCTGCGAGAGGAACGCTTAGCCAGCTCTATTAGGTCTGACCTTATTTTTTCATCTAATTATATCAGGATACTAAATAAACTTTCCCTAAGGGCTACATCTCTCATAATTTGGAGATCTACAGTGCATCCACATAGCACAACTATCGCATCCCATTCCTTAAACCAGCTGATTTTTTTTGCTATGCTGTGTTTCGCAAGTATTTTTGGGAGGCGATTATAGTCATAAGAAAGTAATTTGACAAAGTAATCGAAGTGCATTCTCAGGGTGAATAAAAATATAGGTGGGAGACCAGTTTCCAATAGAAGCATATAATTGGGCGTTGACTGGGGTAGACGAAAGATTTTCTTGAGGAAAGTTCGTTGCAATTTTTCCACTTCTTCATGCTGTTGATAACCCCATACTTGAGACCCATATGTCAAAATCGATCTGGAAGCTGCTTCAAAAATTTTAAATTTGACGCTATGCGCAACATGTCGATTTCTGAGTAAAGTTTTCCATGTTGCGTTTATTGCAGACATTGATCTTTTTAATTTATTCTGAAAGTGTTTTTTTCCGCTCAGTTGTCGTGTCAGAATCATACCCGAATAACTATACTCATCGACAACTTCAATATTTTCTCCGCTTAGCAACCATCTCTCATTCCTACTACGCCTGCCTCTCCCTCTTCTAAATACCATTACCTTGGACTTTGAAGTATTTATAACTAAATTCTACAGTTTACAGTATGCACTTAGCTTGTTAATCATAAGTTGGAGGCTTTCAGGCGAATCAGCCAAAAGAACCAAATCATCAGCATATAAAAGGCATTTAATTGAAACTCCTGCAATTCGAATACCGTGTGGTAGTGCATCAACAATATCATTTATAAATAAGGCAAACAGTAATGGCGATAAGAAACAGCTTTGCTGCACGCCGCTCACGGCCCTAAACCACTGCGACAATTGCTTACCATCAAAGACTGCCGACATTGTATTCTTATAAATAAAAATTATAAATAAAATTCCTGCTGACTTGTAGGGATTATGGTCTCATCCCTAATCATCTTAAAAACTACACCAGCAATACGAGAAAATTAATTTCAAGCCAAGAATCGATCAACACGTACAACAAAGTAGAACACAAGTTCCATCAAAAAGTCCTCAGCATCGAAATTTCTGAAACATGCTACAAGACTCAAAGAACTAAAAACACACTAAGACTACATAATCGGTGTATAAAATCTGAACTAACATTTGAAGAATACAAACGATTCACCACGAAGCAAAAACAAGTATACAACAATACATCCAGAACAAAAAATTAAACAAATCTACCCAAAATCAACTCCCCAAATGAGGCTCTGTGGAAGGCATTCAACATAAGACTGCAAGATAAATGGTTTGTCAACAAAATCGACGTTGATTTTCCACTGGAGGTCAAATGGCTTTTATCGTTGGGGAAAAAATTCTCCATACCCGTTACCAAGAAAGACTTTCCTTTGTTCCAGCTGATCGCAGTCGGCGAAAAAATAATAAGAAACTTTAAAGATGAGAGAGAGCAAGAAACCGCAAGAGCCATCTTCAGCAATATGTTGTACACATTCCAAGGACAGCTACGTCACAGCGATAGGTTTTCTAAGTATGTATTGAAGGTACACGAAGAAGTTGCGGTAAAGTTCTTAAAGCAAAACTCAAACATCAATATCATACCCGCGGACAAGGGTAACGCAACTGTGGTGTGGCTATGAACAGAAACGAATATGAACAAAAGATGATAGAGCTACTAACGGACCGCACCACCTACAGAGGAGTAAGAGTAAACCCAATTTCGTCACTCCAAAACAAAAACAATGAATTGGTGAAGTGGCTGCATCAAAACAAAATAATGCACGGCAAGAAAAAAATGAGAATGACGACATACACTGCAGGGCTCCCCGTAATCTACGGCCTACCGAAAATCCACAAACCAAATACACCACTCAGGCCGATATCGTCATCGATAAATATTCCTTGTTATAAATTAGCAAGATACATGGGAAAAATTCTACAGTACGTGACGACCAATTCGACCTACTCAATAAAAAACTCGTTCGAGTTCATAGAAAAAGCTAAGGACATTAGATTGGAGGAGCAGCATATACTAGTTTCATTTGACGCGATCTCTTTGTTCACCAACATACCTGTGGGTTTACCGATTGAAATAGTAAAAAAGAAGTGCGACGTAATTAAACAACATACACTGCTCCCCCAAAAAAAGGTCTTCGAAATACTTGATTTCTGCCAACAGCAAAACAATTTCCTGCAGTTCAGAGATGAGATTTTGAAGCAAATACATGGTATGTCAATGGGAAACCCCCTATCACCTACCATTGCCAATTTAGTATTGGACCATCTACTCGACGAGTGTTTCCTTAAGATCGAGAAACCGAAGCTTATTTTAAAATATGTATATGATATTTTTGCAGTAGTGGACTGCGATAGCGTGAAGCTTCACTACCAACACATGAAGTACAAGTACGGCGAGGACACATGCACTAATCTCAAGCAATACAGCAATTCACAAAAAACTTTAGCACACCAGAAACAACGCTTAAAATTCCTGCTGACTTGTAGGGATTATGGTCTCATCCCTTATCATTACTCACGACACCTTTTGACCATAACAATGAGAGACAAATTTTAAAGATCTAAGTGATTGATAACACACAACACTTGATCAAGGCAATGGTAAGAATGAAAGTGAAAAGCAAAAAGAGAACTTACATGAGAGACGATAATAATTACGTTAAAGAACATTATGAAAGAGTACGAAGAGCATTTAAATTGAATTAAAGCAAAATTTATAAGGAGTACAATATTTTCATTGAATCAAATCGAATAAATAATTAGTTTTAGATAAAGATTGTTACAATTTATAAGTAATAAGCAAAAGATAAGATTTAATATTTAAGGTCGCTGCACTAAGTTTTAACATCGGACGGCAAGCCGAAGAACCGAAGAAATCACCCACCTACACAATGCGAAACTACCAGCACATGAAGTACAAGTACGGCGAGGACACATGCACTTGTAAGTTAGTTATTATTAGTTAGTTATTATTTATTTTTAAGTTTATATACATTTTACAAGATTTTAATAAAAATAAATTAAATTTGGACTAGGTTTGAAACCGTCTGCCAGATGCCAACTCCTAAGTATTCTTCTTTTTATTGTATAGCTAATTTTGATAGTAATATTTATAAAAACAAAATTTCAATTGGAATAAATAAAAACTTTATAAAGATTTTAAGTAGGTGGGGCTTACAATTAATTATTGTTTTTTTTTTAATTATTTCCGATAACAAAAATGAAGTTTTTAATGAATTTTTTGACTCTGTTGATTTATCCTTGGAAAAAATTGTTTAAATTAAATGAAATCTTTCCTGTAGTTCTGAGCTTCAATGCAGTATTTGGCGAGGAGTTTCCAATTCTTTCTATTTAAAATACTAATAGAATCTGCCTCGCTCAGTGTTCGCTTTTGAAAGTATACAAATCTTAATTCTTTTAAAATTGGACACACAGATAGAAAGTGATACGATGTTTCTTGTTCTTGCATGTTACTTAATGAGCAGAACGAAATTTGGTCACTAGAGTATGGCTTATAATTTAGATCCAGAAGCTCTCCCCTTAAACGGAAAATTTGTGAGATACAATAAAAGCTAAGTTTATCTGTGAAATAGTTTAGATCACCCAGATTGTACTCCAGTTTCGTATATATGGATCTGCGAAAGGAACCCTTAGCTTGCTTTATTAGGTCTGATCGGTAATTTTTTCATATAATAATATCAGGATACTAAATAAACTTTCCCTGTACATCTCTCATAATTTGGAGATCTACAGTGCATCCACATAGCAGAAATATCGCATCCCATTCCTTAAACCAGCTGATTTTTTTTGCTATGCTGTGTTTCGCAAGTATTTTTGGGAAGCGATTATCGTCATAAGAAAGTACTTTGACAATGTATTCGAAGTGCATTCTCAGGGTGAATAAAAATATAGGTGGGAGACCAGTTTCCAATAGAAGCATATAATTGGGCGTTGACTGAGGTAGACGAAAGATTTTCTTGAGGAAAGTTCGTTGCAATTTTTCCCCTTCTTCATGCTGTTGATAACCCCATACTTGAGACCCATATGTCAAAATCGATCTGGAAGCTGCTTCAAAAATTTTAAATTTGACGCTATGCGCAACATGTCGATTTTTGAGTAAAGTTTTCCATGTTGCGTTTATTGCAGACATTGATCTTTTTAATTTATTCTGAAAGTGTTTTTTTCCGCTCAGTTGTGGTGTCAGAATCATACCCGAATAACTATACTCATCGACAACTTCAATATTTTCTCCGCTTAGCAACCATCTCTCATTCCTACTACGCCTGCCTCTCCCTCTTCTAAATACCATAACCTTGGACTTTGAAGTATTTATAACTAAATTCTACAGTTTACAGTATGCACTTAGCTTGTTAATCATAAGTTGGAGGCTTTCAGGCGAATCAGCCAAAAGAACCAAATCATCAGCATATAAAAGGCATTTAATTGAAACTCCTGCAATTCGAATACCGTGTGGTAGTGCATCAACAATATCATTTATAAATAAGGCAAACAGTAATGGCGATAAGAAACAGCTTTGCTGCACGCCGCTCACGGCCCTAAACCACTGCGACAATTGCTTACCATCCCAGACTGCCGACATTGTATTCTTATAAATAAAAATTATAAATAAAATTCCTGCTGACTTGTAGGGATTATGGTCTCATCCCTAATCATCTTAAAAACTACACCAGCAATACGAGAAAATTAATTTCAAGCCAAGAATCGATCAACACGTACAACAAAGTAGAACACAAGTTCCATCAAAAAGTCCTCAGCATCGAAATTTCTGAAACATGCTACAAGACTCAAAGAACTAAAAACACACTAAGACTACATAATCGGTGTATAAAATCTGAACTAACATTTGAAGAATACAAACGATTCACCACGAAGCAAAAACAAGTATACAACAATACATCCAGAACAAAAAATTAAACAAATCTACCCAAAATTAACTCCCCAAATGAGGCTCTGTGGAAGGCATTCAACATAAGACTGCAAGATAAATGGTTTGTCAACAAAATCGACGTTGATTTTCCACTGGAGACTGCCGACATTGTATTCTTATAAATAAAAATTATAAATAAAATTCCTGCTGACTTGTAGGGATTATGGTCTCATCCCTAATCATCTTAAAAACTACACCAGCAATACGAGAAAATTAATTTCAAGCCAAGAATCGATCAACACGTACAACAAAGTAGAACACAAAATCCATCAAAAAGTCCTCAGCATCGAAATTTCTGAAACATGCTACAAGACTCAAAGAACTAAAAACACACTAAGACTACATAATCGGTGTATAAAATCTGAACTAACATTTGAAGAATACAAACGATTCACCACGAAGCAAAAACAAGTATACAACAATACATCCAGAACAAAAAATTAAACAAATCTACCCAAAATTAACTCCCCAAATGAGGCTCTGTGGAAGGCATTCAACATAAGACTGCAAGATAAATGGTTTGTCAACAAAATCGACGTTGATTTTCCACTGGAGGTCAAATGGCTTTTATCGTTTTGGAAAAAATTCTCCATACCCGTTACCAAGAAAGACTTTCCTTTGTTCCAGCTGATCGCAGACGGCGAAAAAATAATAAGAAACTTTAAAGATGAGAGAGAGCAAGAAACCGCAAGAGCCATCTTCAGCAATATGTTGTACACATTCCAAGGACAGCTACGTCACAGCGATAGGTTTTCTAAGTATGTATTGAAGGTACACGAAGAAGTTGCGGTAAAGTTCTTAAAGCAAAACTCAAACATCAATATCATACCCGCGGACAAGGGTAACGCAACTGTGGTGTGGCTATGAACAGAAACGAATATGAACAAAAGATGATAGAGCTACTAACGGACCGCACCACCTACAGAGGAGTAAGAGTAAACCCAATTTCGTCACTCCAAAACAAAAACAATGAATTGGTGAAGTGGCTGCATCAAAACAAAATAATGCACGGCAAGAAAAAAATGAGAATGACGACATACACTGCAGGGCTCCCCGTAATCTACGGCCTACCGAAAATCCACAAACCAAATACACCACTCAGGCCGATATCGTCATCGATAAATATTCCTTGTTATAAATTAGCAAGATACATGGGAAAAATTCTACAGTACGTGACGACCAATTCGACCTACTCAATAAAAAACTCGTTCGAGTTCATAGAAAAAGCTAAGGACATTAGATTGGAGGAGCAGCATATACTAGTTTCATTTGACGCGATCTCTTTGTTCACCAACATACCTGTGGGTTTACCGATTGAAATAGTAAAAAAGAAGTGCGACGTAATTAAACAACATACACTGCTCCCCCAAAAAAAGGTCTTCGAAATACTTGATTTCTGCCAACAGCAAAACAATTTCCTGCAGTTCAGAGATGAGATTTTAAAGCAAATACATGGTATGTCAATGGGAAACCCCCTATCACCTACCATTGCCAATTTAGTATTGGACCATCTACTCGACGAGTGTTTCCTTAAGATCGAGAAACCGAAGCTTATTTTAAAATATGTATATGATATTTTTGCAGTAGTGGACTGCGATAGCGTGAAGCTTCACTACCAACACATGAAGTACAAGTACGGCGAGGACACATGCACTAATCTCAAGCAATACAGCAATTCACAAAAAACTTTAGCACACCAGAAACAACGCTTAAAATTCCTGCTGACTTGTAGGGATTATGGTCTCATCCCTTATCATTACTCACGACACCTTTTGACCATAACAATGAGAGACAAATTTTAAAGATCTAAGTGATTGATAACACACAACACTTGATCAAGGCAATGGTAAGAATGAAAGTGAAAAGCAAAAAGAGAACTTACATGAGAGACGATAATAATTACGTTAAAGAACATTATGAAAGAGTACGAAGAGCATTTAAATTGAATTAAAGCAAAATTTATAAGGAGTACAATATTTTCATTGAATCAAATCGAATAAATAATTAGTTTTAGATAAAGATTGTTACAATTTATAAGTAATAAGCAAAAGATAAGATTTAATATTTAAGGTCGCTGCACTAAGTTTTAACATCGGACGGCAAGCCGAAGAACCGAAGAAATCACCCACCTACACAATGCGAAACTACCAGCACATGAAGTACAAGTACGGCGAGGACACATGCACTTGTAAGTTAGTTATTATTAGTTAGTTATTATTTATTTTTAAGTTTATATACATTTTACAAGATTTTAATAAAAATAAATTAAATTTGGACTAGGTTTGAAACCGTCTGCCAGATGCCAACTCCTAAGTATTATTCTTTTTATTGTATAGCTAATTTTGATAGTAATATTGTAACACCACCATAAATTCACTTATTCATTTCTTTCATTAATTTTCATTATTTCCATTTCAATATCATTATCATTGTTATTATCCATTCATTTTTACATTTTACTTTGTCATGTAAATTTGTACTTAGTACTTTCGATAAATTTTGTAAAGTGGCAACACTGATTTCGCACATGAACTCAAAATAGCCCAGTGTGCTCAAATGCACAATCAGCTGGTAGAGCTTTCTTAAAAAAGCTCACTTGAATTAAGTATAAAAGCAGGCGCATGAGCCTGTACAGATGACTCGCATGCAAGGTTTCGCCAAAGACTCGTCGGATAACCCAACTGACACTAAGTTTCTGGAAAAGTTTTGCATGAGAGCCCCCCGCGCATATAATCCTAACCTACTTAGTTTTTTTTGTTTCTGCCCGCGTATAAACGTTCAGTTGCTGCTCCCAACATAACGTCCATCCGACGCGCATTGTGGAAGAGCGACTCAACGCGCCGTATTGCCACTACACTCTTTCTTTTCTGCGTAAATTGTTGCTTTAGTTTTATATAGTGTTTGATAATAAATGACACGATTTTCTTAGTCGAAAGAACAACAACAAGTGTTCTCATTTTCTCGTCCGCTTTGCTTGGTTGCTGTTGTTGTTTCTTTCCTCGCCTTACTTTCATTTGTTCGCCTGCCTGCTCCGTCTGCTTCGGTCTTAGGACTGTTCAAACGACTCAGAGAGGTGAACAAAGCTGCGTATTTGGATCTCTTGTGTGAGACTTGTAGAAGCCGAAAGGGGTATCTGCGATACCAACCACCACTGGCCCGAAGGGAAATAACACCAACCCCCCTTACAATTGACGCCCAACGAGAGGGCCCTTCGCTACAAACTAAAAATCATTTCATCATTCGTCGCACAAGAGCCGCAACCCATAAAAGAGCAATGGCAAATTTCTCTGACGAACAATTTCAGCAATTTATGAAAGCAATCCAAACTGAGCCTAAGAAGGGAAGTTTCGCAAATTGCACTGCCAGGTTCAAGGGAGAACGAGACGAAGAGATTGTGGAGGGTTTCATTGCCACAATCAATGTGTACAAAGAAATCGAGAGAATCGACGACAAAGATGCTATTAAAGGTTTCCCGCTTCTTTTAGCTGACAGCGCGGTTAACTGGTGGCAAGGTGTCCAAAAAGAGGCAAAAACCTGGGATGGTGTTATAGCGCTGCTACGAAATGCATACGCACCATCTACACCTGCGTATCGCATCTACATGGACATCTTCGCGAAGAAGCAGAAATACAATGAATCAACAGATGACTTCATTTGTACCAAGCGCGCTCTATTGGCAAAATTGACAGACCCAGCGCCCAAAGAAACCATGCAGATCGATATGGTATACGGTTTGCTCAATATTTCAATTCGGGATGGGGTACCTCGCGAAAGCGTCACCACCTTCCAAGAACTACTGACAAAGGCAAGGGCGGTCGAAGTCTCGCTTGCAGAAAAGTTGACCCAACATGAGTCAACCCCCAACCAAAAAACCAAACGATGCAATTTTTGCAAATACACAGGCCACACAATCAACGAATGTCGTAAGAAGGAGAAGCATGATCGCGAAAAGAAATCAACGACTCCAGCGACAACAACCGAGTCCACGATTCACTGCTACAAATGCAAAGCACCGGGATTCGTAAGATCGAACTGTCCTACATGTAAGGACCTTCCGAAAGGACCTTCTACAGTGTCCTTCAACTGCATTAAAACAACGTTGGGCACAGATCTGCCCACAATAACGATTGGCTCACACGGAGAATCAGGATTGGCATACATCGATACTGCAGCCAGAACTAGCGTCGCTGGAAGGGAACTATTTTTGCATCTCCTCCGGAACGGTACAAAGTTTTTAAAGGCCGATGCTACAGTGACACTTGCTGACGGAGAGTCATCCGCACAAGAGGTTTACATAGCGGACACCAATATCATAATTGGAAATCGATTGCGTCCGATAAAATTCATCGCGTTACCTAAGGCTACCGACAACCGTACTCTAATAGGAATCGATTTCCTTGAGCAAAACGGAGTAGTCCTGGACCTAGGTCAACGAATTTGGTACTTCGCCGATCAACCAAATAAAGTGTTCGAGTTTTACGATACAGCTCACACCAAAATCACAAGATCCGCTGAACCACCCGTTCCGGACCACTTTCTTCCACCAAAACCATTTGTTCCGATTTCGCCACTCGCTAGAACGCCAGAGATTCTTTTAAACAAGGAAGCTCAGGATTCGCCAAAGGGTATCACCCCACTCACCGAACAAAGCTTACGCATTCCGGTGAAGCATACCTCTCCATTCCTGTCATGGTTTGAGCCGACGAAACCGATTTCACCCATTCCTCCGACTCCTGTCCAAGCCGTACATTTCGGTCAGACCCTGTCAGTGAAGAGGAAAAGTACTGCATCAGCCATGCAGAAAAACGAGTATTCGCCAGCGTCGATCCAAAACATTTTCAGCGATACTCTGAGGAACACAGACATCACTCCGGACCGCAAACGAGAAAAGGAAAATCTATTTCCCAGTTTGGTGCGTACCCAGGAGGACCTTGATCCTGATTCCTTCTTTATGGAAATAAACGCCATTGATGTTGAGCTCCGACACAACGAAGCAGTCGAGCTTAACGATAGTCAACGAGCAAGTCTAAACAGCCTCTTGACTCAACAAATAAACGTTTTTGAACCTTTGGAAGAGCCAACGCCATTCGCCAAGCATCGAATCGTCACGGGTAACCACAACCCAATAGCGGCAACGCCCTACAGATTGTCACCGACCCGACGACAACAACTTCGGAGCGAACTGGATAAGATGCTTGAAAATGGAGTAATCGAAGAGTGTGAATCTCCTTGGGCAGCACCAGTGGTTTTAGTCCCAAAGAAAGACGGAGGCATCCGCGTCTGCATCGATTACAGGCAACTAAATAGCATCACAGTACCGGATAGGTATCCCTTACCAAGGATAGATGACCTTCTGCATTCTACTACAAACACGCCATACAAGAGTACGCTAGATTTGCAATCCGGATACTACCAAATTCCGATAGCCGAGGAAGATTGTGACAAAACGGCATTCATCACACCGTTCGGAATGTTTCGCTTTAAACGCATGCCATTTGGCCTACGAAATACTCCAGCCACATTCCAAAGATTGATGGACAGATTCCGCCTTGCGCTTGCAAACATACTCGTGCTAATATATATCGATGACATCATCATATGCTCTACTACTTTCGAGAAGCATCTTCAAGATTTGAACTCAGTCTTTGAACGTCTTAAGCTCTTCAGACTTAAAGTTAACAGAGATAAGTCCAATTTTTGCAACCCAGTGGTAAAGTTCCTTGGTCACGTCCTTACCAACGACGGTATTGAAGTCGATCCAGATAAAGTAAATACCATTCTTAATCGCCCAGAACCAAAAAATGTGAAACAGCTCCTCTCATTCTTGCAAACATGTTCTTGGTATCGGCGATTCATAAAAAATTTTGCAAACGTATCTAAACCACTCAGCGATTTAACGAAAAAGAACGCCTTGTGGAAGTGGGGCAATGAGGAACGATCTTCTTTCGAAAAACTAAAAACCCTGCTCACAAGCGCCCCCATCATCAAACAAGCTTGCGATGACAAACCGTTCGTTTTAAAGACAGACGCCAGCAACTACGCTATCGGTGCAGTTTTGGTCCAGGGGGAGAAGTCTGACGAACATCCAATAGAATACGCTTCGAGACTTCTAACATCCGCCGAACGTAACTACTCCACTACGGAAAAAGAAGCTCTCGCTTTAGTATGGGCCGTAAACAAATTTAGAGGCTACATTGAGGGAGGCGGAGTAACGCTCTTGACTGACCATCAACCCTTAAAGTGGCTTATGACCCTTAAATCTCCGACAGGTAGACTTGCTCGATGGGCCCTGCAACTCCAACCCTATAACTTTAAAATCGAGTACACCCCAGGAAGGACGAATGTCGTAGCCGATATGTTGTCCAGACCACAATGTGAAAATGCAGAGCATACAGACACTAAATGCGAACTTTGCAACATTCACATCGATATTCCGACACGAAGGCCAAAGGAGATTCGAGAAGCACAACTACAAGATGACCAGCTAAAATCAATCATCGAATCCTTCGAGAATAATGATGAAAATATTACCAGATGGACATCTCGTGGGTACATCCTTAACGACGGAGTACTCTACAGATACGCATCCGACTCAGATTCTGACGACGCTCAACTTGTCATACCCTCACAAGAAAAAGAAGCAATCCTTCACAATTATCATGATGCCGCCACTGCAGGCCATTTTGGCATCGATCGCACTATTGCTCGAATAGGATCGAGATACTATTGGCCTGGGATGCGGAACGACATCACAAAGCATATTGGAAATTGTCTCGCTTGTCTAAGGTACAAGCCAAGCAACATGAAGCCTACGGGACTTCTCCAAACAGTGTCCAGTAACCAACGGTTCGAAGTAGTTTCAGTCGACCTGTTCGGACCTTTGCCTGCAACACAGGAAGGGTATCAATGGATCCTCATCGCTGAAGATCTTGCCAGCCGATGGATTGAGCTATTTCCCCTGATTGAGACAACAGCTGAAAATTGTGCACTTACACTCCTCAACGAGGTTGTTCTGCGTTTTGGACTTCCACGTCGCCTGCATACAGACAACGGGCCACAGTTCATTTCAGCCATCATGCAGCAGCTGACCCATTGCCTTGGCATCCATCAAACGCTTACGCCAGTCTATCACCCGCAATCAAATCCTGTCGAACGCAAAAATCGGGATATGAAGACACAACTCGCCATATTGGTAGGTGTTAACCACACCGCATGGGCAGATGATCTTCCATCAATCAGGTTTGCAATCAACACCGCAAAATGCCAAAGCACAAGCTATACACCATCGTACCTGACATTTGGTCGCGAACTCCGTACTTTTGACGACGTCAATCACGATCTCAAAAGCATTGTTCAGTCCGAGAACTTCATCTCTCAAATCACGTCAACACTGTCAAAGCTTCCCGAAGTGATGAAGAACGCCAAAGAAGTAACAGAGAAGACACAAGACCACAACAAGATCTACTTTGACAAAAGAAGAAGATCACAACCTTCACTAAAAATAGGTGATCAAGTTTTTGTAACCACCCACTTTCTTAGCAAAGCTTCCAAAAATCAAACGTCGAAGTTCATGCCGAGAAGAGACGGTCCTTACGTCATCATCAAACAAGTTGGTTCTACGGCATACCAAGTTGCCTCCAAAGACGACCTCACAGTTCCTTTGGGTACTTACCATTGCTCCGCCATCACTAAGTACAGCGACTCATCAACGAGGCTAGATGAAGAACCAGTAATGCCTCTCCGCCGACGAGGGCGGCCAGCACGGTCAACCACACATCCTGTCGCATCATCGAGACGATCTCAGCGCCAGAGGGGGAGACTGTAACACCACCATAAATTCACTTATTCATTTCTTTCATTAATTTTCATTATTTCCATTTCAATATCATTATCATTGTTATTATCCATTCATTTTTACATTTTACTTTGTCATGTAAATTTGTACTTAGTACTTTCGATAAATTTTGTAAAGTGGCAACACTGATTTCGCACATGAACTCAAAATAGCCCAGTGTGCTCAAATGCACAATCAGCTGGTAGAGCTTTCTTAAAAAAGCTCACTTGAATTAAGTATAAAAGCAGGCGCATGAGCCTGTACAGATGACTCGCATGCAAGGTTTCGCCAAAGACTCGTCGGATAACCCAACTGACACTAAGTTTCTGGAAAAGTTTTGCATGAGAGCCCCCCGCGCATATAATCCTAACCTACTTAGTTTTTTTTGTTTCTGCCCGCGTATAAACGTTCAGTTGCTGCTCCCAACATAACGTCCATCCGACGCGCATTGTGGAAGAGCGACTCAACGCGCCGTATTGCCACTACACTCTTTCTTTTCTGCGTAAATTGTTGCTTTAGTTTTATATAGTGTTTGATAATAAATGACACGATTTTCTTAGTCGAAAGAACAACAACAAGTGTTCTCATTTTCTCGTCCGCTTTGCTTGGTTGCTGTTGTTGTTTCTTTCCTCGCCTTACTTTCATTTGTTCGCCTGCCTGCTCCGTCTGCTTCGGTCTTAGGACTGTTCAAACGACTCAGAGAGGTGAACAAAGCTGCGTATTTGGATCTCTTGTGTGAGACTTGTAGAAGCCGAAAGGGGTATCTGCGATACCAACCACCACTGGCCCGAAGGGAAATAACACCAACCCCCCTTACAATATTTATAAAAACAAAATTTCAATTGGAATTAATAAAAACTTTATAAAGATTTTAAGTAGGTGGGGCTTACAATTAATTATTGTTTTTTTTTTTAATTATTTCCGATAACAAAAATGAAGTTTTTAATGAATTTTTTGACTCTATTGATTTATCCTTGGAAAAAATTGTTTAAATTAAATGAAATCTTTCCTGTAGTTCTGAGCTTCAATGCAGTATTTGGCGAGGAGTTTCCAATTCTTTCTATTTAAAATACTAATAGAATCTGCCTCGCTCAGTGTTCGCTTTTGAAAGTATACAAATCTTAATTCTTTTAAAATTGGACACACAGATAGAAAGTGATACGATGTTTCTTGTTCTTGCATGTTACTTAATGAGCAGAACGAAATTTGGTCACTAGAGTATGGCTTATAATTTAGATCCAGAAGCTCTCCCCTTAAACGGAAAATTTGTGAGATACAATAAAAGCTAAGTTTATCTGTGAAATAGTTTAGATCACCCAGATTGTACTCCAGTTTCGTATATATGGATCTGCGAAAGGAACCCTTAGCTTGCTTTATTAGGTCTGATCGGTAATTTTTTCATATAATAATATCAGGATACTAAATAAACTTTCCCTGTACATCTCTCATAATTTGGAGATCTACAGTGCATCCACATAGCAGAAATATCGCATCCCATTCCTTAAACCAGCTGATTTTTTTTGCTATGCTGTGTTTCGCAAGTATTTTTGGGAAGCGATTATCGTCATAAGAAAGTACTTTGACAATGTATTCGAAGTGCATTCTCAGGGTGAATAATAATATAGGTGGGAGACCAGTTTCCAATAGAAGCATATAATTGGGCGTTGACTGAGGTAGACGAAAGATTTTCTTGAGGAAAGTTCGTTGCAATTTTTCCCCTTCTTCATGCTGTTGATAACCCCATACTTGAGACCCATATGTCAAAATCGATCTGGAAGCTGCTTCAAAAATTTTAAATTTGACGCTATGCGCAACATGTCGATTTTTGAGTAAAGTTTTCCATGTTGCGTTTATTGCAGACATTGATCTTTTTAATTTATTCTGAAAGTGTTTTTTTCCGCTCAGTTGTGGTGTCAGAATCATACCCGAATAACTATACTCATCGACAACTTCAATATTTTCTCCGCTTAGCAACCATCTCTCATTCCTACTACGCCTGCCTCTCCCTCTTCTAAATACCATAACCTTGGACTTTGAAGTATTTATAACTAAATTCTACAGTTTACAGTATGCACTTAGCTTGTTAATCATAAGTTGGAGGCTTTCAGGCGAATCAGCCAAAAGAACCAAATCATCAGCATATAAAAGGCATTTAATTTAAACTCCTGCAATTCGAATACCGTGTGGTAGTGCATCAACAATATCATTTATAAATAAGGCAAACAGTAATGGCGATAAGAAACAGCTTTGCTGCACGCCGCTCACGGCCCTAAACCACTGCGACAATTGCTTACTATCCCAGACTGCCGACATTGTATTCTTATAAATAAAAATTATAAATAAAATTCCTGCTGACTTGTAGGGATTATGGTCTCAGCCCTAATCATCTTAAAAACTACACCAGCAATACGAGAAAATTAATTTCAAGCCAAGAATCGATCAACACGTACAACAAAGTAGAACACAAGTTCCATCAAAAAGTCCTCAGCATCGAAATTTCTGAAACATGCTACAAGACTCAAAGAACTAAAAACACACTAAGACTACATAATCGGTGTATAAAATCTGAACTAACATTTGAAGAATACAAACGATTCACCACGAAGCAAAAACAAGTATACAACAATACATCCAGAACAAAAAATTAAACAAATCTACCCAAAATTAACTCCCCAAATGAGGCTCTGTGGAAGGCATTCAACATAAGACTGCAAGATAAATGGTTTGTCAACAAAATCGACGTTGATTTTCCACTGGAGGTCAAATGGCTTTTATCGTTGGGGAAAAAATTCTCCATACCCGTTACCAAGAAAGACTTTCCTTTGTTCCAGCTGATCGCAGACGGCGAAAAAATAATAAGAAACTTTAAAGATGAGAGAGAGCAAGAAACCGCAAGAGCCATCTTCAGCAATATGTTGTACACATTCCAAGGACAGCTACGTCACAGCGATAGGTTTTCTAAGTATGTATTGAAGGTACACGAAGAAGTTGCGGTAAAGTTCTTAAAGCAAAACTCAAACATCAATATCATACCCGCGGACAAGGGTAACGCAACTGTGGTGTGGCTATGAACAGAAACGAATATGAACAAAAGATGATAGAGCTACTAACGGACCGCACCACCTACAGAGGAGTAAGAGTAAACCCAATTTCGTCACTCCAAAACAAAAACAATGAATTGGTGAAGTGGCTGCATCAAAACAAAATAATGCACGGCAAGAAAAATATGAGAATGACGACATACACTGCAGGGCTCCCCGTAATTTACGGCCTACCGAAAATCCACAAACCAAATACACCACTCAGGCCGATATCGTCATCGATAAATATTCCTTGTTATAAATTAGCAAGATACATGGGAAAAATTCTACAGTACGTGACGACCAATTCGACCTACTCAATAAAAAACTCGTTCGAGTTCATAGAAAAAGCTAAGGACATTAGATTGGAGGAGCAGCATATACTAGTTTCATTTGACGCGATCTCTTTGTTCACCAACATACCTGTGGGTTTACCGATTGAAATAGTAAAAAAGAAGTGCGACGTAATTAAACAACATACACTGCTCCCCCAAAAAAAGGTCTTCGAAATACTTGATTTCTGCCAACAGCAAAACAATTTCCTGCAGTTCAGAGATGAGATTTTAAAGCAAATACATGGTATGTCAATGGGAAACCCCCTATCACCTACCATTGCCAATTTAGTATTGGACCATCTACTCGACGAGTGTTTCCTTAAGATCGAGAAACCGAAGCTTATTTTAAAATATGTATATGATATTTTTGCAGTAGTGGACTGCGATAGCGTGAAGCTTCACTACCAACACATGAAGTACAAGTACGGCGAGGACACATGCACTAATCTCAAGCAATACAGCAATTCACAAAAAACTTTAGCACACCAGAAACAACGCTTAAAATTCCTGCTGACTTGTAGGGATTATGGTCTCATCCCTTATCATTACTCACGACACCTTTTGACCATAACAATGAGAGACAAATTTTAAAGATCTAAGTGATTGATAACACACAACACTTGATCAAGGCAATGGTAAGAATGAAAGTGAAAAGCAAAAAGAGAACTTACATGAGAGACGATAATAATTACGTTAAAGAACATTATGAAAGAGTACGAAGAGCATTTAAATTGAATTAAAGCAAAATTTATAAGGAGTACAATATTTTCATTGAATCAAATCGAATAAATAATTTGTTTTAGATAAAGATTGTTACAATTTATAAGTAATAAGCAAAAGATAAGATTTAATATTTAAGGTCGCTGCACTAAGTTTTAACATCGGACGGCAAGCCGAAGAACCGAAGAAATCACCCACCTACACAATGCGAAACTACCAGCACATGAAGTTCAAGTACGGCGAGGACACATGCACTTGTAAGTTAGTTATTATTAGTTAGTTATTATTTATTTTTAAGTTTATATACATTTTACAAGATTTTAATAAAAATAAATTAAATTTGGACTTGGTTTGAAACCGTCTGCCAGATGCCAACTCCTAAGTATTCTTCTTTTTATTGTATAGCTAATTTTGATAGTAATATTTATAAAAACAAAATTTCAATTGGAATAAATAAAAACTTTATAAAGATTTTAAGTAGGTGGGGCTTACAATTAATTATTGCTTTTTTTTAATTATTTCCGATAACAAAAATGAAGTTTTTAATGAGTTTTTTGACTCTATTGATTTATCCTTGGAAAAAATTGTTGAAATTAAATGAAATCTTTCCTGTAGTTCTGAGCTTCAATGCAGTATTTGGCGAGGAGTTTCCAATTCTTTCTATTTAAAATACTAATAGAATCTGCCTCGCTCAGTGTTCGCTTTTGAAAGTATACAAATCTTAATTCTTTTAAAATTGGACACACAGATAGAAAGTGATACGATGTTTCTTGTTCTTGCATGTTACTTAATGAGCAGAACGAAATTTGGTCACTAGAGTATGGCTTATAATTTAGATCCAGAAGCTCTCCCCTTAAACGGAAAATTTGTGAGATACAATAAAAGCTAAGTTTATCTGTGAAATAGTTTAGATCACCCAGATTGTACTCCAGTTTCGTATATATGGATCTGCGAGAGGAACCCTTAGCTTGCTTTATTAGGTCTGATCGGTAATTTTTTCATATAATAATATCAGGATACTAAATAAACTTTCCCTGTACATCTCTCATAATTTGGAGATCTACAGTGCATCCACATAGCAGAAATATCGCATCCCATTCCTTAAACCAGCTGATTTTTTTTGCTATGCTGTGTTTCGCAAGTATTTTTGGGAAGCGATTATCGTCATAAGAAAGTACTTTGACAATGTATTCGAAGTGCATTCTCAGGGTGAATAAAAATATAGGTGGGAGACCAGTTTCCAATAGAAGCATATAATTGGGCGTTGACTGAGGTAGACGAAAGATTTTCTTGAGGAAAGTTCGTTGCAATTTTTCCCCTTCTTCATGCTGTTGATAACCCCATACTTGAGACCCATATGTCAAAATCGATCTGGAAGCTGCTTCAAAAATTTTAAATTTGACGCTATGCGCAACATGTCGATTTTTGAGTAAAGTTTTCCATGTTGCGTTTATTGCAGACATTGATCTTTTTAATTTATTCTGAAAGTGTTTTTTTCCGCTCAGTTGTGGTGTCAGAATCATACCCGAATAACTATACTCATCGACAACTTCAATATTTTCTCCGCTTAGCAACCATCTCTCATTCCTACTACGCCTGCCTCTCCCTCTTCTAAATACCATAACCTTGGACTTTGAAGTATTTATAACTAAATTCTACAGTTTACAGTATGCACTTAGCTTGTTAATCATAAGTTGGAGGCTTTCAGGCGAATCAGCCAAAAGAACCAAATCATCAGCATATAAAAGGCATTTAATTGAAACTCCTGCAACTCGAATACCGTGTGGTAGTGCATCAACAATATCATTTATAAATAAGGCAAACAGTAATGGCGATAAGAAACAGCTTTGCTGCACGCCGCTCACGGCCCTAAACCACTGCGACAATTGCTTACCATCCCAGACTGCCGACATTGTATTCTTATAAATAAAAATTATAAATAAAATTCCTGCTGACTTGTAGGGATTATGGTCTCATCCCTAATCATCTTAAAAACTACACCAGCAATACGAGAAAATTAATTTCAAGAATCGATCAACACGTACAACAAAGTAGAACACAAGTTCCATCAAAAAGTCCTCAGCATCGAAATTTCTGAAACATGCTACAAGACTCAAAGAACTAAAAACACACTAAGACTACATAATCGGTGTATAAAATCTGAACTAACATTTGAAGAATACAAACGATTCACCACGAAGCAAAAACAAGTATACAACAATACATCCAGAACAAAAAATTAAACAAATATACCCAAAATTAACTCCCCAAATGAGGCTCTGTGGAAGGCATTCAACATAAGACTGCAAGATAAATGGTTTGTCAACAAAATCGACGTTGATTTTCCACTGGAGGTCAAATGGCTTTTATCGTTGGGGAAAAAATTCTCCATACCCGTTACCAAGAAAGACTTTCCTTTGTTCCAGCTGATCGCAGACGGCGAAAAAATAATAAGAAACTTTAAAGATGAGAGAGAGCAAGAAACCGCAAGAGCCATCTTCAGCAATATGTTGTACACATTCCAAGGACAGCTACGTCACAGCGATAGGTTTTCTAAGTATGTATTGAAGGTACACGAAGAAGTTGCGGTAAAGTTCTTAAAGCAAAACTCAAACATCAATATCATACCCGCGGACAAGGGTAACGCAACTGTGGTGTGGCTATGAACAGAAACGAATATGAACAAAAGATGATAGAGCTACTAACGGACAGCACCACCTACAGAGGAGTAAGAGTAAACCCAATTTCGTCACTCCAAAACAAAAACAATGAATTGGTGAAGTGGCTGCATCAAAACAAAATAATGCACGGCAAGAAAAAAATGAGAATGACGACATACACTGCAGGGCTCCCCGTAATTTACGGCCTACCGAAAATCCACAAACCAAATACACCACTCAGGCCGATATCGTCATCGATAAATATTCCTTGTTATAAATTAGCAAGATACATGGGAAAAATTCTACAGTACGTGACGACCAATTCGACCTACTCAATAAAAAACTCGTTCGAGTTCATAGAAAAAGCTAAGGACATTAGATTGGAGGAGCAGCATATACTAGTTTCATTTGACGCGATCTCTTTGTTCACCAACATACCTGTGGGTTTACCGATTGAAATAGTAAAAAAGAAGTGCGACGTAATTAAACAACATACACTGCTCCCCCAAAAAAAGGTCTTCGAAATACTTGATTTCTGCCAACAGCAAAACAATTTCCTGCAGTTCAGAGATGAGATTTTAAAGCAAATACATGGTATGTCAATGGGAAACCCCCTATCACCTACCATTGCCAATTTAGTATTGGACCATCTACTCGACGAGTGTTTCCTTAAGATCGAGAAACCGAAGCTTATTTTAAAATATGTATATGATATTTTTGCAGTAGTGGACTGCGATAGCGTGAAGCTTCACTACCAACACATGAAGTACAAGTACGGCGAGGACACATGCACTAATCTCAAGCAATACAGCAATTCACAAAAAACTTTAGCACACCAGAAACAACGCTTAAAATTCCTGCTCTCCTGGTCTCATCCCTTATCATTACTCACGACACCTTTGACCATAACAATGAGAGACAAATTTTAAAGATCTAAGTGATTGATAACACACAACACTTGATCAAGGCAATGGTAAGAATGAAAGTGAAAAGCAAAAAGAGAACTTACATGAGACACGATAATAATTACGTTAAAGAACATTATGAAAGAGTACGAAGAGCATTTAAATTGAATTAAAGCAAAATTTATAAGGAGTACAATATTTTCATTGAATCAAATCGAATAAATAATTAGTTTTAGATAAAGATTGTTACAATTTATAAGTAATAAGCAAAAGATAAGATTTAATATTTAAGGTCGCTGCACTAAGTTTTAACATCGGACGGCAAGCCGAAGAACCGAAGAAATCACCCACCTACACAATGCGAAACTACCAGCACATGAAGTACAAGTACGGCGAGGACACATGCACTTGTAAGTTAGTTATTATTAGTTAGTTATTATTTATTTTTAAGTTTATATACATTTTACAAGATTTTAATAAAAATAAATTAAATTTGGACTTGGTTTGAAACCGTCTGCCAGATGCCAACTCCTAAGTATTCTTCTCTTTATTGTATAGCTAATTTTGATAGTAATATTTATAAAAACAAAATTTCAATTGGAATAAATAAAAACTTTATAAAGATTTTAAGTAGGTGGGGCTTACAATTAATTATTGTTTTTTTTAATTATTTCCGATAACAAAAATGAAGTTTTTAATGAATTTTTTGACTCTATTGATTTATCCTTGGAAAAAATTGTTTAAATTAAATGAAATCTTTCCTGTAGTTCTGAGCTTCAATGCAGTATTTGGCGAGGAGTTTCCAATTCTTTCCATTTAAAATACTAATAGAATCTGCCTCGCTCAGTGTTCGCTTTTGAAAGTATACAAATCTTAATTCTCTTAAAATTGGACACACAGATAGAAAGTGATACGATGTTTCTTGTTCTTGCATGTTACTTAATGAGCAGAACGAAATTTGGTCACTAGAGTATGGCTTATAATTTAGATCCAGAAGCTCTCCCCTTAAACGGAAAATTTGTGAGATACAATTAAGGCTAAGTTTATCTGTGAAATAGTTTAGATCACCCAGATTGTACTCCAGTTTCGGATATATGGATCTGCGAGAGGAACCCTTAGCTTGCTTTATTAGGTCTGACCTTTTTTTTTCATATAATAATATCAGGATACTAAATAAACTTTCCCTAAGGGGTACATCTCTCATAATTTGGAGATCTACAGTGCATCCACATAGCAGAAATATCGCATCCCATTCCTTAAACCAGCTGATTTTTTTTGCTATGCTGTGTTTCGCAAGTATTTTTGGGAAGCGATTATCGTCATAAGAAAGTACTTTGACAATGTATTCGAAGTGCATTCTCAGGGTGAATAAAAATATAGGTGGGAGACCAGTTTCCAATAGAAGCAAATAATTGGGCGTTGACTGGGGTAGACGAAAGATTTTCTTGAGGAAAGTTCGTTGCAATTTTTTCACTTCTTCATGCTGTTGATAACCCCATACTTGAGACCCATATGTCAAAATCGATCTGGAAGCTGCTTCAAAAATTTTAAATTTGACGCTATGCGCAACATGTCGATTTTTGAGTAAAGTTTTCCATGTTGCGTTTATTGCAGACATTGATCTTTTTAATTTATTCTGAAAGTGTTTTTTTCCGCTCAGTTGTGGTGTCAGAGTCATACCCGAATAACTATACTCATCGACAACTTCAATATTTTCTCCGCTTAGCAACCATCTCTCATTCCTACTACGCCTGCCTCTCCCTCTTCTAAATACCATAACCTTGGACTTCGAAGTATTTATAACTAAATTCTACAGTTTACAGTATGCACTTAGCTTGTTAATCATAAGTTGGAGGCCTTCAGGCGAATCAGCCAAAAGAACCAAATCATCAGCATATAAAAGGCATTTAATTGAAACTCCTGCAATTCGAATACCGTGTGGTAGTGCATCAACAATATCATTTATAAATAAGGCAAACAGTAATGGCGATAAGAAACAGCTTTGCTGCACGCCGCTCACGGTCCTAAACCACGGCGACAATTGCTTACCATCCCAGACTGCCGACATTGTATTCTTATAAAGACTTTTTAAGACCTCTAACATTTTCGATGGTAAGCCCAGTACATTGAGCTTATCAAACAATGCCCCTCGACGAACATCGCATATAGCTTTCTCCCGTTTTCGAGGTAAAAATTTACAATGTTTTGGTAGATTTTTTGAGTAGCCCGCGCGACACATGCACTAATTTCAAGCAATACAGCAATTCACAAAAAACTTTAGCAAACCAGAAACAACACTTAAAATTCCTGCTGACTCGTAGGGATTATGGTCTCATTCTTAATCATCTTAAAAACTCCACCAGCAATACAAGAAAATTAATTTCAATCACGTACAACAAAGTAGAACATAAGTTCCATCAAAAAGTCCTCAGCATCGAAATTTCTGAAACATGCTACAAGACTCAAAGAACTAAAAAAACACTAAGACTACATAATCGGCGTATAAAATCTGAACTAACATTTGAAGAATACAAACGATTCACCACGAAGCAAAAACAAGTATACAACAACACATCCAGAACAAAAAATTAAACAAATCTATGCAAAATTAACTCCCCAAATGAGGCTCTGTGGAAGGCATTCAACATAAGACTGCAAGATAAATGGTTTGTCAACAAAATCGACGTTGATTTCCCACTGGAGATCAAATGCCTTTTATCGTTGGGGAAAAAATTCTCCATGCCCGTTACCAAGAAAGACTTTCCTTTGTTCCAGCTGATCGCGGACGGCGAAAAAATAATAAGAAACTTTAAAGATGAGAGAGAGCAAGAAACCGCAAGAGCCATCTACAGCAATATGTTGCACACATTCCAAGGGCAGCTACGTCACAGCGATAGGTTTTCTAAGTATGTATTGAAGGTACACGAAGATGCGGTAAAGTTCTTAAAGCAAAACACAAACATCACCATCATACCCGCGGACAAGGGTAACGCAGCTGTGGTGTGGCTATGAACAGAAACGAATATGAACAAAAGATGAGAGAGCTACTAACGGACCGCACCACCTACAGAGGAGTAAAAGTTAACCCGATTTCGTCACTCCAAAACAAAAACAATGAATTGGTGAAGTGGCTGCATCAAAACAAAATAATTAACGGCAAAAAAAATGAGAATGACGACATATACTGCACGGCTCCCCGTAATTTAGGGCCTACCGAAAATCCACAAACCAAATAAAACACTCAGGCCGATATCGTCATCGATGAATATTCCTTGTTATGAATTAGCAAGATACATGGGAAAAATTCTACAGTACGTGACGACCAATTTGACCTACTCAATAAAAAACTTGTTCGAGTTCATAGAAAAGGCTAAGGACATTAGATTGGAGAAGCAGCATACAGTAGTATCCAATCACTCCGAAAATTTTGGAAGAGAACAACTACCCCAGGGAGGTTATAAAGAACCTAATCCAGGGACATAAGTACTGACCCCATCGTCAAATCGAACGAGCCCCAGAAGTCAACAGAGGAATCTACAAGAGCATGGCATATGTTCCGAAACTGGCAGAAAACTTCAAGAAGATGATCAGCAAAAAGACAGAGGATACACACCTAGCGTCCAGACCGACAAAAACACTGGAAGCACTGTTCACGAAGATCAAAGGAAAAATTGACAAAAACAAACGCAGCGACTTGATCTACAAAATCAACTGCAAGGGCAATAACGAGGAGGAATGCGGATTGTGCTACACATTTTAAACAACAGCAATAACATGAACAGGAAACAGGGCATTCAAAATATCTCAGCAATCTACAGTTCACTAGTCCACAGTATAAAAAGGAGACCATAAGATGGATCAACATCAGTCAGGACACAAACTTCCCATGGAGTGGCTTTTACAGTTTATTTTAAATTTTATTTATTTTTCACTGCAATTATTACATAAACCAATGTAAATTTCAATCGTCTAATAAGTGTTTTATTAATGTAAGTCTATTTTGATACAAATGTTTGTAATCTAAACCGTGCTCTGTATACATGTAAATTCTTCCGTCTCATTTAATAAAGAAACCGTCTCCGAAGAAGGTAGCAACCCCTGCCGAAACGTCAGAAAAAAAAAACGTCTTGCCGTCATGGATGCAAGATCCCCTCCCACGCCGACGAGCTTATCTAACAAGGCATGCACACGCATCATTCGGCACTGAGACTTATCCCTAAATTTCTCTCCTTTCCCTTCCTCATTCCATCCCTTAACCCAGATAATTTCATCAGCTTCCAGCAAGCGTCTTCACCCCTATCACACCCCCTTAAGTAACCAGCATCCATTACAAAGTTAACAACATCTGGAGCCATATACACACAATCAAGAAAAAAAACTCGTTAACGCTCAATGAAAACATACTCCACTGATTCAGCTGCTGCTGATTTTTCAACAACGTGGTACTGATGACGATTACTTATGTAACCGCCCACACCCTCTCCATTACGTACCTATTACCTCGAATAAGTTTCATGTTTTTTACTTTTACCAGGTTTGACTTCATCTCCGGTTCAAACCAAGTTTCAGTAACACAAACAGCATCAACCATGCTATCACTGAGAATGTCGGAACTCATTAATTTTATTATTTAAACTGTGTGCATTTAAGCAACTTAAGTACCCCCTTAGCGATGAAGAAGTCGACGAGGTCGGGTATTTTATTTCTGTCGGTTGGGAAAAATGTTGGCTTTCCCGTCGATCAAAAGACCACGGTACGTTTCGTACTTACTTTGAAGAGGGCCTGCCTCTTATTGAATTACACCGTGAACGCTAAAAAGTATTTTTCGCGGTTAAGTCCCGCCGATCGTAAAGTTTTACCCAATTCCTTTAAAGAGGGGAGCAAGATCGTCATCCGCCAGCCGATACTGCGGAGAAAAATAGCTCGACGCTATGTTATAATCCAAGTGCCTCAATTTTACGGCGACTTAGCTTATTTGCATGGAATCCAGTTCTATAACTGCATTTTTGGATTACTTAATACAGTTTTTTTTGTGGAGAGAGGATCCATCTCTTTAATTTTCTGGAGGTTGATGCGCGTGAGAGTCGATGTTGCATTCTATTTTGGCTGCAGAACGCTTTTTAAAGTAGATTTCCGAAATCAGGCATAAGTTTATAGTATTCTTCCGTAGGAATACTTCTAGTTTGTAAATTGTTTGCAAAAGCCCATTTGAATTCCATTTAACCATTTTGATTAACTTCCGCATATTCATAATTTTTTGTTAAATGTTTGTTCGAGGTTTAAACTCGAGCTCGCTTAATTTGTTAAATATAACTTAATTAACTTTCGGTTGTTGCTCAAGCTTTTCACAAATCATAACTAGAATCTGAGAGACGAAAACTGACGCCCGTTGTGGCTTGTTTTTACACGACGCGACATGAGCGTACGATCTTGGACCAGCAAATGTGGATTTTCTCTTTGAACTCCGGTCGGAACTTGAACCGACGACGTTTTCTTGTGCATATCGAATTTTTTCTTTGATCAATCCCGTACCCTTTGTCGACTAAGGAGTTTTTGCTTATCTGCTTTAGGAGGTCTTAGACGTGGGCCCTTATTTTGAATATTTTTCTTTGGAGCTTCATGTCGTTTCTGTAACTCAATGGCGATCTCGCAACCTTAGTAGCTCGCGTGGTGACTTCTTCCACCATTGGCGCAGACCGCTGCATCCTGACTGCTGACATTGCAATCTGTCGAGAGATCTTCGCCGACGCATTTTAGGTATCGCGGCTTTTTCTGGCAATACGCTTGCATGTGTCGGAAACCCTAGCATCGCTTACATTGTGGTAATATTTTGTTGTCTTCTTACTCACTAAAAAACCTCTCAATTTCCGTCAGACTACGACTAAGTTTTCTTAACAAGTAGTTCAAGCTTCTGTAGTAATCGCGTGTGGTAGGCTGCCTTCCAACGAAGGCACCTACAATACCGTCAATTTTTGCGGTTTCATCTTATGCTGCTTGATCAAACGGTCTCATTCGTTGTAGTCGGCGCGTAAGATTTCTCTGATCCGAAGTTCGGATAATTTCATTGTTGCAATGTCCGTGAAGTAAAGTAGTTAGTTTGCGAGCAAAGTTTGTTAACCCGTTAGTCACGGTTGCGATTCCTAGATCTCGGTGTAGATCGCTATTTCTTATGTACCATGGAGCATAACGATTGCTCTGAGCGTCTTATTTTGAAAAGTTTCTAAACTAGATATATTGCTTGGCTTAGTACAACCCCAGAGTTGTATACCGTACGTCCAAGATGGTTTTAGAACTTGCTTATACAAAAGCAGTTTGTTGTATACGCTTAGTTTCGAAAATCTTCCGATAAGCCAATTCATTTCTCTTAGCCTGATTTCGAGCTCGTCGCGTTTCTTTTTAACGTGCGGCTTCCATTTAAGTTTCGCGTCTAGAGTCATTCCTAGATATTTCGCTGCATTAGAGTACGGGATTTGCACGGAGTTAATGAATAATGGTTTGTTGTTTATCTTTTTATATGTAAAGTTAACATGCGTTGACTTAGTCTCGTTAAGGACGACTCGCCAGCTCTTCGTCCAGTCGCATATTTTGTCTAAAGCGCGCTGAAGTTTCCATGTTGATAACTCAACTGTCGTATCAATAGCGAGAATAGCAGTGTCGTCAGCGAACGTAGCTAAAATTGTTCCCTCATCGTGGGGTATGTCTCTCGTATAAAGCAAAAATACACACCGGGACACCGGCATTTATCTCTTTGAATTCCTAGTACTTATTTTCGTACCTTACGCGAAAGATTCTGTCTTTAAGGTAAGACTCTAAGATCCTATAAAGTTTTTCTGGTAAGCTAAGCCTTATGTAGAAAAAACGCAGTGCTCTTCCAAGTGAGTACTGTACTTTTTATTTTATTTTATATTTTTGGTTTCTCTCATTTATAGACTTCACATTTTCTTTTTGCCGTCGTCTGTTGGAAAAATTCGAGACGCGTTCGAGCCAAAACGTTGATATAACAAAAAGGCCACTTTGACCAGTCAGAGAGTACTCAGTCGCAAAAGACCGAGTCCGCTTTCCATTCATCCGACTGAGACCTTTATTGTTTTTCCTATTAAACAATTTTTTTTTTTTTTTTTGAATACTAGGATGGACGGAGGCTAAAACTCCAAAATCTTTCAAAGATACCAATACGCCCTCTATAGCAGGTACATAATACCGAAGTAGCCGATATTGGTTATGCCCGTTTTCCACATGCTAAAAAACCACCCATTTATGAGAGACACTATGAAACTGCCAGAACGCACTTCATAGTAGTAAATTTTCGCTCTCTCATAATACTTCTTGACTACAACTAAGTTAACTTAACAAGTAGTTTACGCTTCCATAGTGTTAATCGCATTGGATAGGTTGCTTTCCAGTGAATGCACCTACTAAGCCGTTCATTCATGCGGCTTCACCCTACGTCGCTAGATCGAAGGGTCTTGTTCTTTGTAGTCGTCGCTCGTTGTTAACATCGTAAAGAGTCTCGTTTAGAGTACGGATCATTTCATTGTTGCAATGAGCATGAAGGCGAGCATTTAGCTTTCGAGCGAAGTTTGTTACTTTTTCGCCCACGGTAGCTATTCCTAAATCTCTGTGAATATCGCTATTCCTAATATACCATGGAGCATTCACAATTGCTCTTAGTGTCTTGTTTTGGAAAGTCTGCAACATGGACATGTTGCTCGGCTTGGTACAACCCCAAAGTTGTATACCGTATGTCCAGGACGGCTTTAACACCTGCCTACAGACAAGAGCAGTTTGTTATATACGCTTAATTTCGAAAATCTTCCAATAAGCCAATACATTTCCCTGAGCCTAATCTCGAGCTCGTCACGCTTCTTCTTTACGTGTGGTTTCCACCTTAGTTTAGCGTCCAGTGTCATCCCTAGATACTTCGCTTCATTTGCATAAGGTATTTGTGCAGAATTTATGAACAGAGGCAAATTGTTAACCCTTCTGTAAGTGAAATTCACATGCGTAGACTTGTTCTCGTTAAGAGCGATTCGCCAAGTCTTCGTCCAGACACAAATTCTGTCCAATGCTCGTTGGAGGTTTCTCGTTGATGACTCGACTGATTCACCTGTTGCCAGGATGGCCGTATCGTCCGCAAACGTGGCCACGACTGTCTCGTCATCTAGAGGTATGTCTCTTGTGTAGAGCAGGAACAGGGTCGGACCGAGGACGCTTCCCTGGGGTACGCCAGCCCGAATTTGCTTGAAACTCGAGTATTCACTACTACACCTAACACGAAAGAGTCTGCTTTCAAGATAATTTTCCAATATTTTAAACATGTCTTCCGGCAAGTTTTGCCGTAGCTTATATTTCAAGCCTTCGTGCCATACCTTGTCGAAGGCTTGCGATACGTCGAGGAAAGCACTTGAACATATTTTTTTCCCTTCTAAGGCTTTTTCTATTTCATGCGTTATTCTGTAGACTTGATCTATTGTGGAATGGTTAGGTCTGAAACCGAATTGATGATCCGGGATCAAGCGTCTTTCTGCAATTATTGGTTGTAATCGCTTCAGCAGAAGTTTCTCGAACACTTTCGATATTATCGGCAGAAGCGATGTGGGCCTATAAGATTTTTTATCATTTGCGCATTTCCCCGGTTTTGGAACCATAACTTCAGCAACTTTCCATTGTCTTGGAACGTATAGAAGTCTAAGAGAAGCGTTTATCATATAAAGTAGCTTGACTAATGCCTTTTTTGGTAGCTCTTTTAATATTTCGCCAGTGATCAGGTCGTAACCCGGGGCCTTATTATTTTTAAGTTTGCTAATTGTCTGTCGGAGTTCATCTAACGAAACTTTTTTCATTCTAAAGCTATCAGGTTCCCTGTTGTTGTTTAGAACGTCAGCCAACGGCGGACCGTCGAAAGGCTTGAATGTTTCTTCTAAATGTTCAGCAAACAAATTCGCTTTCTCTTTGCCTTCTCTTGCCCATTCGCCGTTAGCTTTTTTTATTGGTGCCGAGTGGATTATAGGTTTCTTGATAGACTTAACTGCTTTCCACAGCGAGTAGTTTGAGCTCCTATCCGCCGACAAGCCTTCAAGGTATTCAGTGGTCTCACGATTTTTAAGATCTTGCAACATTCCTTTCAGTTTTTTAGAGAGGTGGTTCAATAGGGTTTTGTCGGGGGGCCCTCGTGCCTTGCCATCTCCTACGCGCTCTTCTCTTTTCACGAATCAATTCTTCGATTTCGAGCGGATATGTTTTACGTACATGCCCGTCGGTGCTAACTGCGTTCTTTTGGGACGAATTGTTGTTCCAAGCAGCGCTCTGAATTGCTTCAATGAATTTGTCAACTGCGGTTTCTAACTCGAAAGGAGTTTTCAATGGCTCATTCAAGCCAACACACTCCTTACAGTCCTTTCTGAAGGCGTCCCAGTTCATGTTTTTGCTAGCTTATCTAGGAGCTCTTTCTATTTTCGCCAGTCTTTCTATTTTCGCCACCCATCTTCAAGATAACTCCTGAGTGGTCTGAGCAAAGATCATAACACTCTTCAATTCGCGTAAGGTATTAGGGGTACCCTTTAGCGATGAAAAAATCGACAAGGTCAGGCTTTTTATTCCTATCGGTTGGCCAATATGTTGCCTTACCCGTGGAGAAAAAGTCCACCCCACGCTTCATACTATTTTTGTACAGTAATCTGCCTCTTGTTGAATTGCATCGTGAGCCTCAAAAAGTATGCTTCGCGTTAAAGTCACCCCCAATGATAAAATTGGACCCAATGAAGTCATACATACGATCAAGATCGTCTTCCACCAGTCTATATCCTGGCGGGAAATAACAAGATGCAATGTTATAATCTAAGCAGTCAATTTTTATAGAAACTGAACTGATCTGCATAGAGTCTAGCTCAACTTCTGTGTTCTTGAAGTGCTTTATGCAGTTCTTAATGTAGAGGGAGGATCCTCCTCTCGAACTTTGCGAAGGGTGATGTGCGTGATAGTCATTGTAACCTTTAAGTTTGGGTGTAGACCCGTTTTTAAGGTGAGTTTCCGTAAGCATGCAAATATCAATATTGTTTTTCCGTAGAAATATTTCTAGTTCGTCTATTTTATTCAGAAGGCTGTTGCATTCCATGTTAGTATTTTAAATAACTGTTTCATATTCATGTTCTCTTGTAATTTTTTCGAGGCTTAAACTCGAGCTTGCTCAGTTTGTCAAATATAACTTTGTTGATTTTAGTCTGATCCTCAAGTTTCTCCAAGATTACAGCGAGGATCTGAGACACTGCATCTGTTGTGGGCGATCTTGCCTTGTTTTCGTTAGCCGCAACCTGTGCGTATGATTTCGGTCCGACCAGTGGTGGTTTCTCCGCTGCACTTGAACTGGCGCCGCTCTTTTGTGGAGCTCTTACGCCTTTTGTCGACGCCTCCTCTGCCAATCTACCACTTTTGATCGGCTTTGGCGTCTTTGGAGTCTTTGGCTTAGGAGTTTCAGCAGGTTTTGGGCGTCCTAGGCTTTGATTCTGACCTCTAGTATTTTCCTTAAGAGGTTCTCGTCCCTTTTGCAGCTCTATGGCTACTTCGCATCCTCGGTAGTTCGCGGGGTGGTTTCCGTGGCAACTGGCGTAAACTGCTGGAGCCTTTATGTCAACTTTGCACTCTGTTGACAGGTGTTTTCCGGCACATTTCACGCAACGTGGTTCTTTTTGGCAGTAGGCACTTGTGTGCCTGAATTCTTGGCATCGCTTACACTGTGGTATCAGTCTATTGCCCTTTCGCATGGGTTTGATTTTAACCCTGATGTTAAGTATCATTTTTATTTTATAAATATCGTTTATGCTCTCAGTTCTTTCAAAGGAGAGCATAAAAATTGGAAGGCCGCGTCTGATCACAGTGTCTCTTTCTCCTTCCGTGCATTCCTTTTCCTTTTTAATGATATTGAAGGCATCAATAATTTTAAGGCCTTTATTTTTTACGTCTTTTACAACGTCTTCTTTTGTGCATGATGGGTGGAGCCCCCTTACAATGACTCGCAGTGGTTTTTCGTACTTATTTTGATAAGTATACCACTCGATTCTTTCAGCATTCAGTTTAAGAGACAGTGCGCAATAGGAATCGGCGTTGTCAACATTTACTTTCCACACGTTATTTCGGTGCGAGGTAAGCTTATGGTTTTCTGTTCTCACCGTGCTTGCAAGAAGGTTGCGCAATCTCCCAAAGTCTGCTATCCCGACGATGTTTATTGCGGGAGGTGGACGAATTTTCGCTTCTGGTTTAGCCTTGTTTGAGCCAGAGGGCTTATCTTCTTTTTGTATTACTTCGGGAGAGGAATTCGCCTTTCGCTTTTTGCTAGACCTTTTCCTTAAGACTGAATCGATCTCAAGTGCAAGTTCGTCCTCGTCCGTGAAGTATTCGATTGCTGGTCGGTTCGGTGTTACACACTCTTTCGTTTCCTCACAGTCTTTCGTTAAACGAGTATTTTTCTTATCCTCGTTTTCTTTTCGCAGAGAGTCAACTTCCATTTTTAGATCGTGGAAGAGTCGCTCCATTTCAGTAAGCTTAGCTCGGAGTTCATTATTCTCCTTTTCTAAGCTCTTAATTTTCACAGAGTCCTGGTTTACCGGTGGACTGCTTTTTCCGGATATGTTCGATCTAGGTGGTGGTGATCGATTTAGTTTTGTCCTTTTCTCAAAAGGATTTATAAGCAATAAAAGGCTCTTCCCAGAATCCGTAGAGCCTGCCTCCGAAGAGGGTGGATTTTCCAGCATAGCTGGGCTGCCACCTGGGGTAATCAAATCTTTCGTTTTGTTCATTGCCATTTTTTTTTAACTTGTCTTTTTTATGAGAAATAGGTAAGTCACTTCTATTTTCATTTTTAAATACAACCGCCCCTTTGGAGACAGACGCCGACCAGTGAGCCGCACAATGTGTGACAGACGCTTCTGGATTTTAATTTAACCTTCAGATTCATCTATAAGTTAAAACCTTATTGCCAAAAGTTGCCCCAAATGGAGCAGCATCGACAGCATCCGTTGAAACATTAAAGAATATTTCTTCCGGTGGATTTTAGTCGGCTCTTACGACAGGCATACCTTACCTCAAGGCTATTCTAACCCCGACCTTGCAGGGGTGAACTGCTATTCCTGAACAATAGAAAAGCAAGAGCGAATCCAATTCCTAGTCATCCGACTGAGACCTTTATTTTCTTTTCCTGTCAAAAGATAGAGTCCTTTCCGGCTACAAGACGGAGTGCACTTTTCAGTCATCCGACTGAAGCCTTTGTACTACCTAGTTAAGCTATCAAGTGCACTGTGTTTTTCGTGCAATTAAGGTTAACTTTTTAGGCTCTCTATCGATAGAATGTAACTTTTGAATTTTAATGACTCTTTATTTCTAGCTTATAAACGATCACAACATATTCAAGCTGAATGGGAAACAAATAAGTAAAAAAAAAATGAAGTAGTAAATGTATATTCTAGGTAAGTATTTACAAGTGTTTCGACTAATTTATTTAACCGTGATCGCAACTAATCAGTGGTGGTGTTCAAAAGTTATGACAAGTGGTAGTAACGCGCCAAAAATCATTATTAGTAACTCGAAGTTCCGCAACCCTTTCGGTTGTTTAACAACACTGCCATTACTTGCGTCTTCTAGCGTTGCATACGCTACTCCTGGGTTTGTATCAAAACCACCATGACTGTGTGCACCCTGAGTCAATTCCGGTAAGACATGTACAGTTGCTACATATAAGATAGTGCCAGCAGAGAAAAGCATGGCTATACCAGTTGCATTAACGGAATTCAGTGTCTCTTTTTGCTCCTGGCCAATGCCAAAAAATTTAAGAACCGTGAGTAATGGTGCCGATATTGAAAACATTGCTAAGTGCTTGCGTATTTGCTTGCGTTAAATTTTTTCGTGCAACAAAAAGCTTACTAATCCAAAGGCAGCTGGAGCTTTATGAAGCATTATGGCGAAAAAACAATCATTTCAACGTCCTGATGGCTTGTTGTGGCAGCAGCTCCAAGAGCTACTCCATCCGCTATAAAGAAATAAACACACGCTAAGATGCAATGAATTTGAAAAAAAAACAAGTGAGTAAGTGCAACAGTGCGTATGTAATAGCTTCGGTTCGTCTGGAACGGACCTCGGTATACCCTTTTCCTATTCTCCTTTCCATTCCTATTATCCTTTCCATTCCTATTATCCTTTCCATTCCTATTATCCTTTCCATTCCTATTATCCTTTCCATTCCTATTATCCTTTCCATTCCTATTCTCCTTTCCATTCCTATTCTCCTTTCCATTCCAATTCTCCTTTCCATTCCTATTCTCCTCTCCATTCCAATTCTCCTTTCCATTCCTATTCTCCTCTCCATTCCTATTCTCCTTTCCATTCCTATTCTCCTTTCCACTGCTATTCTCCTCTTCTTTCCTATTCTCCTTTCCATTCGTTTATTTTCTTGTTTTCCATCCCCGTCCCGTTTCAATTTGCATCATTTTAAATAGAAAAAAAAACATTATTCCTTATAAGTTTTTGTTTACTTTTTTTTTAAAAAAGGGTCGTGGCATGTCCAACCTCTTTAACCGAAAATCAATATTAGCATAGAAATGTCCAAGTTTCCGACTAAAATGTACGCAAAAATGTATATACATATTTTAAAATAAGCTTCGGTTTCTCGATCTTAGGGAAACACTCGTCGAGTAGATGGTCCAATACTAAATCGGCAATGGTAGGTGATAGAGGGTTTCCCACTGACATGCCATGTATTTGCTTAAATCTTAAATCTCATCTCTGAACTTCAGGAAATTGTTTTGCTGTTGGCAGAAATCAAGTATTTCGATGAACTTCTTTTGGGGGAGCAGTGTATGTTGTTTAATTACGTCCCACTTCTGTTTTACTATTTCAATCGTTAAATCCACAGGTATGTTGGTGAACAAAGAGATCGCGTCAAATGAAACAAGTGTATGCTGCTTCTCCAATCTAATGTCCTTGGCCTTTTCTATGAACTCGAACGAGTTTTTTATTGATTAGGTCGAATTGGTCGTCACGTACTGTAGAATTTTTTATATGTATCTTGCTAACTCATAACAAGGAATATTCATCGATGAGGATATCGGCCTGAGTGGTGTATTTGGTTTGTGGATTTTCGGTAGGCCGGCAATTACGGGGAGCCGTGCAGTGTATATCGTAATTCTCATATTTTCCTTGTCGTTACTTATTTTGTTTTGATGCAGCCATTTCACCAATTCATTGTTTTTGTTTTGGAGTGACGAAATTGGGTTTACTCTTACTCCTCTGTAGGTGGTGCGGTCTGTTAGTAGCTCTCTCATCTTTTGTTCATATTCGTTTCTGTTCATAGCCACACCACAGTTGCGTCACCCTTGTCCGGGGGTATGATGATTATGTTTGTGTTTTGCTTTAAGAACTTTACCGCATCTTCGTGTACCTTCAATACATACTTAGAAAACTTATCGCTGTGACGTAGCTGTCGTTGGAATGTGTGCAACATATTGCTGTAGGTGGCTCTTGCAGTTTCTTGCTCTCTCTCATCTTTAACGTTTTTTATTATTTCTTCGCCGTCCGCGATCAGCTGGAACAAAGGAAAGTCTTTCTTGGTAATGGGTATGGAGAATTTTTTCCCCAACGATAAAAGCCATTTGATCTCTAGTGGAAAATCAACGTCGATTTTTTTGACAAACCATTTATCTTGCAGTCTTATGTTGAATGCCGATTATGTAGCCTTAATGTGTTTTAGTTCTTTGAATCTTGCAGCATGTTTCAGAAATTTCGATGTTGAGGACTTTTTGATGGAACTTGTGTTCTACTTTGTTGTACGTGTTGATCGATGCTTGGCTTGAAACTGATTTTCTCGTATTGCTGGTGGAGTTTTGAAGATGATTAGGGATGAGACCATAATCCCTACAAGTCAGCAGGAATTTTAAGCGTTGTTTCTGGTGTGCTAAAGATTTTTGTGAATTGCCTTATTGCTTGAGATTAGTACATGCGTCCTCGCCGTACTTGTACTTCATGTGTTGGTAGTAGTTTCGAATTGTGTAGGTGGGTGATTTCTTCGGTTCTTCGGCTTGCCTTCCGATGGTAAACACTAAGTTCTCGATGTTCTGGATTTACCGATTGATATAGCAAAAAAGAAGTAAGACGTAATTAAACAACATACACAGCTCCCCCAAAAGAAGTTCATCGAAATAATTGATTTGAGCAAAACAATTTCCTGCAGTTCAGAGATGAGATTTTGAAGCATTTTCATGGCATGCCAATGGGAAACCCCCTATCGCCTACAATTGCTGATTTAGTATTGGACCATCTACTCGACGAGTGTTTCCTTAAGATCGAGAAACCGAAGCTTATTTTAAAATATGTAGATGACATTTTTGCAGTAGTGAACGGTGCGATAGCGTTTTTAGATGTCAAAATCCATCGCGAAAAAGACCGACTCTCTTTCAACTGGCACCAGAAGGAAACAGCATCGTAAGATTGATCAATTTCAGATCCAACCAGGCTAAGCACATTATAATAAACACAGCCGATAATCTTACTAACAAAGTGTTTACGTTGAGTGACGAAAAATACCACTCCGCCAATGAAAGAAGGGTAACGAAAATTTTGGAAGAGAACAAGTACCCCAGGGAGGTTATAAGGAACCCAATGCAGCGACATAAGTACCGACCCCATCGTCAAATCGAACGAGCACCAGAAGTCAACAGAGGAATCTACAAGAGCATGGCATATGTTCCGAAACTGGCAGAAAACTTCAAGAAGATGATCAGCAAAAAGACAGAGGATACACACCTAGCTTTCAGACCGACAAAAACACGAAGATCAAAGGAAAAACTGACAAAAACAAACGCAGCGACTTGATCTACAAAATCAACTGCAAGGGCAATAACGAAGAGGAACGCGGATTGTGCTACACAATTTAAACAACAGCAATAACATGAACAGGAAACAGGGCATTCAAAATATCTCAGCAATCTACAGTTCACTAGTCCACAGTATGAAAAGGAGACCATAAGATGGATCAACATCAGTCAGGACACAAACATCCCATGAATTGGCTTTTACAGTTTATTTTAAATTTTATTTATTTTTCACTGCAATTATTACATAAACCAATGTAAATTTCAATCGTCTAATAAGTGTTTTATCAATGTTAGTCTATTTTGATACAAATGTTTGTAATCTGAACCGTGCTCTGTATACATGTAAATTCTTCCGTCTCATTTAATAAAGAAACTGTCTCCGAAGAAGGTAGCAACAACTGCCGAAATGTCAGAAAAAACGGTGAAATAATCTTTTCATTGAACTTCCACATTGACCGAAGAAGCCAAAGAGGAAACATCCTCAAAACACATAACTCTAATAATCATATCGGTCGAACATCAAGAACTAAGCATTGCTTCTCTCATAACTTTTTCTACGCGCTAATAAAACAAACAGTTTATTGATAAGATTAAGTCAAGTTTAGCTTAATTGTCTTGTTTTCCTCTTAACGTGAAATAAATACTTTTATACATAGTGTTAAAAGCGTAAGCGACTTTTATTGAAGGTCTCCTTTCGCGGTGCAGATGGATTGATTAGGGATTGACTGAAAGAGCCAAAGGCTCAAGAAAAGGTGCCGATTCTTTTTTTTTCTTAACTTTTCAGCGGTCATCGGCACAAGGAAGGATGGGTCTAGAACCACCAGGAGAAATTCCATCTATTTCTAAATATTGGTGAAGATGGATACATTTTTTTTTTCTCTACTTGTTTTCTATCAATACATTCGCACGCAGTTATCTTTATGTAGGTATGGTTTGACCACAGCCGCTTGGATGCAAGATCCCCTACCCCAACGACGAGCTTGAGCTTATCTTACAAGGCATGCACACGCATCATACACACAACCAGGAAAAAAAACTCGTTAACGCTTCTCACCTCAATGAAAACATACTCCACTGATTCAGCTGCTGCTGATTTTTTAACAACGTGGTACTGATGACGATCACTTATGTAAACGCCCACACCCTCTCCACCATTACGTACCTATTACCTCGAATAAGTTTCATGTTTTGTACTTTTACCAGGTTTGACTTTAACTCCGGTTCAAACCAAGTTTCAGTAACACAAACAGCATCAACCATGCTATCACTGAACAAATGTCGGAACTCATCAATTTTATTATTTAAACTTTGTGCATTTAAGCAACTTAAGTACCCCCTTGGTAATGAAGAAGTCGACGAGGTCAGGTATTTTATTTCTGTTGGTTGGGAAAAATGTTGGCTTTTCCGTCGATTAAAAGACCACGATACGTTTCGTACTTACTTTGAAGAGGGCCTGCCTCTAGGTCGTAAATTGTTTGCAAAAGGCCATTTGCATTCCATTTAACCATTTCGATTACTTTCCGCATATTCATAATTTTTTGTTAAATGTTTGTTTGAGGTTCAAACTCGAGCTCGCTTAGTTTGTTAAATATAACTTGATAAACTTTCGTTTGTTGCTCAAGCTTTTCACAAATTATAACTAGAATCGGAGAGACGAAATCTGATGCGCCCGTTGTGGCTTATTTTTACACGACGCGACATGAGGGTACGATCTTGGACCAGCAAATGTGGATTTTCTCTTTGAACTCCGGCCGGGACTTGGACCGACGACGTTTTCTTGTGCGTACCCGTTTTTCAATCCCGTACCCTTTGTCGACTAAGGAGTTTTTCGCTTATCTGCTTTAGGAAGTTTTAGACGTGGGCCCTTATTTTGAATATTTTTCTTTGGAGCTTATTGGAGCTGTCGTTTCTGTAACTCAATGGCGATCTCGCAACCTTAGTAGCTCGCGTGGTGACTTCTTCTACCATTGGCGCAGACCGCTGCATCCTGACTGCTGACATTGCAATCTGTCGAGAAATCTTCGCCGACGCATTTTACGTATCGCGGCTTTTTCTGGCAAAACGCTTGCATGTGTCGGTTTAGTTTGTTGCCCTTCCGCTTGGGCTCGATGCTTACCTTGGTTTTAAGGATTGCTTTAGTTTTGTAAATTTCTTTAATGTTCCCAGTTCTATCAAAAGACAGCATGAAAATTGGCAGGCCGCGCCGGATAACGGCGTCAAGAATTTTAAAGCCTTGGGCTTGAACGTCTCGTATTACTTCTTCCTTGGTACAGGATGGGTGCAGTCCCCTCGCGATAACCCGATAACCCTTCTCGAGGTGATTTTCATAAGTAAACCATCGAACTTTATCGGTATTCTATTTTTGTGACAGTGACCGATGAGCGTCGGAGTCTTCAACGTTTACTTTCCATTACGCAGATTTTTTTTTTTCGTGGGTAGGAAAAACCTTCATAGGCACTACGCGGACCGGCCGTGCGTGCTCATAGTATGTGAGATTCTTACTCACTAAAAAACCTCCCATTTTCCGTCAGACTACGACTAGGTTTCCTTAACAAGTAGTTCAAGCTTCTTTAGTAATCGCGTGTGGCAGGCTGCCTTCCAACGAAGGCACCTACTATACCGTAAATTTTTGCGGTCTCATCATATACTGCTAGATGTAAAGGTTTCTTTCGTTGAAGTCGGCGCGTAAGATTTCTCTGATCCAAAGTGCGGATAATTTTATTGTTGCAATGTCCGCGAAGTCGAGTACTTTGTTTGCGAGCAAAGTTTGTTACCTCGTCAGTCACGGTTGCGATGCCTAGATCTCGGTGTAGATCGCTATTTCTTATGAATTATGGAGCATAACGATTGCTCTGAGCGTCTTATTTTGAAAAGTTTCTAAACTAGATATATTGCTTGGCTTAGTACAACCCCAGAGTTGTATACCGTACGTCCAAGATGGTTTTAGCACTTGCTTATACAAAAGCAGTTTGTTATATACGCTTAGTTTCGAAAATCTTCTGATAAGCCAATTCATTTCTCTTAACCTGATTTCGAGCTCGTCGCGTTTCTTTTTAACGTGCGGCTTCCATTTAAGCTTCGCGTCTAGAGTCATTCCTAGATATTTCGTTGCATTAGAGTACGGGATTTGTACGGAGTTAATGAATAATGGTTTGTTGTTTATCTTTTTATAAGTAAAGTTAACATGCGTTGACTTAGTCTCGTTAAGGATAACTCGCCAGCTCTTAAAATATGCGCTCGTTCAGACGCATATTTTGTCTAAAGCGTGCTTAAGTTTCCCTGTTGATAATTCAACTGTCGTATCAATAGCGAGAATAACAGTGTCGTCAGCGAACGTAGCTAAAATTGTTCCCTCATCGTGGGGTATGTCTCTTGTATAAAGCAAAAACAATATTGTGCCGAGAACGCTTCCTTGCGGGACACCGGCATTTATCTCTTTGAATTCCTAGTACTCATTTTCGTACCTTACGCGAAAGATTCTGTCTTCAAGGTAAGACTCTAAGATTCTTTTTTTTTTAATACTAGGGTGGACGGAGGCTAAAACTCCAAAATCTTTCAAAGATACCAATACACCAATACGCACCCTATAGTAGGTATATAATACCGAAGTAGCCGATTTTGGTTATGCCCGATTTCCACGTGCTATAAAACCACCCATTTATGAGAGACACTATGAAACTGCAAGAACGCACTTCATAGTAGTAAATTTTCGTTCTCTCATAACACTTCTTGCCTACAACTAAGTTAACTTAGCAAGTAGTTTACGCTTCCGTAGTGTTTATCGCATTGGGTAGGTTGCTATCCAGTGAATGCACCTACTAAAGCCGTTCATTCGTGCGGCTTCACCCTACGTCGCTAGATCGAAGGGTCTTGTTCTTTGCAGTCGTCGCTCGTTGTTTACATCGTTAAGTCTCGTTGAGAGTACGGATCATTTCATTGTTGCAATGATTATGAAGGCGAGCATTTAGCTTTCGAGCAAAGTTTGTAACTTCTTCGCTATTCCAGTAACAGTAGCTATTCCTAAATCTCTGTGAATATCACTATTCCTAATATACCATGGAGTATTCACAATTGCTCTTAGTGTCTTGTTTTGGAAAGTCTGCAACATGGACATGTTGCTCGGCTTGGTACAACCCCAAAGTTGTATACCGTATGTCCAGGACGGCTTTAACACCTGCCTGTACAAGAGCAGTTTATTATAAATGCTTAATTTTGAAAATCTTCCGATAAGCCAATACATTTCCCTGAGCCTAATCTCGAGCTCGTCACGCTTCTTCTTTACGTGTGGTTTCCACCTTAGTTTAGCGTCCAGTGTCATCCCTAGATATTTCGCTTCATTTGCATAAGGTATTTGTGCAGAATTTATGAACAGAGGTAAATTGTTAACCCTTCTGTAAGTGAAATTCCCGTTTCTCGTTGATGACTCGACTGATTCACCTGCTGCCAGGATGGCCGTATCGTTCGCAAACGTGGCCACGACAGTCTCGTCATCTAGAGGTATGTCTCTTGTGTAGAGCAGGAACAGGGTCAGACCGAGGACGCTTCCCTGGGGTACGCCAGCCGGAATCTGCTTGAAACTCGAGTATTCAGTACTACACCTAACACGAAAGAGTCTTCCTTCAAGATAGTTTTTCAATATTTTAAACATGTCTTCCGGCAAGTTTTGCCGTAGCTTATATTTCAAGCCTTCGTGCCATACCTTGTCGAAGGCTTGCGATACGTCGAGGAAAGCACTTGAATATATTTTTTTCCCTTCTAAGGCTTTTTCAATTTCATGCGTTATTCTGTAGACTTGATCTATTGTGGAGTGGTAAGGTCTTAAACCGAGTTGATGATCCGGGATCAAGCGTCTTTCTGCAATTATAGGTTGTAATCGCTTCAGCAGAAGTTTCTCGAATACTTTCGATATTATCGGCAGAAGCGATATGTGCCTATAAGATTTTTTATCATTTGCGCATTTTCCCGGTTTTGGAACCATGATGACTTCAGCAACTTTCCATTGTCTTGGAACGTATAGGAGTCTAAGAGAAGCGTTTATCATATAAAGTAGCTTGACTAGTGCCTTTTTTGGTAGTTCTTTCAATATTTCGCCAATGATCAGGTCGTAACCCGGGGCCTTATTATTTTTAAGTTTGCTTATTGTCTGTCGGAGTTCAACTAACGAAACTTTTTTCATTCTAAAGCTATCAGGTTCCGCGTTGTTGTTTCGAACGTCAGCCAACGGCGGACCGTCGAAAGGCTTGAATGTTTCTTCTAAATGTTCAGCAAACAAATTCGCTTTCTCTTTGTCTTCTCTTGCCCATTCGTCGTTAGCTTTTTTTATTGGGCCGAGTGGATTATAGGTTTCTTGATAGACTTTACTGCTTTCAACAGCGAGTAGTTTGAGCTCCTATCCGCCGACAAGCCTTAAAGGTATTCAGTGGTCTCACGATTTTTAAGATCTTGCAACATTCCTTTCAGTTTGTTAGAGAGCTGGTTCAAGAGCCTCTTGAACCACCTCTCTAACTTGTTTGTCTGGGGGATCCCTCGTGCCTTGCCATCTCCTACGCGCCATCTCTTCTCTTTTCACGAATCAATCCTTCGATTTCGAGCGGTTTCTAACTCGGTTTCTAACTCGAATGGAGAAAAGATTCTATAAAGTTTTTCTGGTAAGCTAAGCCTTAAGTAGAAAGTAGTGCTCTTCCTAGTGAGTAATGTACATTTTATTTTATTTTATATTTTGGGTTTCTCTCATTTATAGACTTCACATTTTCTTTTTGCCGAAAAGTTATAACGAACAACGTCGTCTGTTGGAAAAATTCGGGACGCGTTCGAGCCAAAACGTTGGTATAACAAAAAGACCACTTTGACCAGTCAGAGAGTGCTCAGTCTCCTCAATAAGGGTCTGCCTGTTGCAAAAGGCCGAGTCTACCTTGCAGACTGAGACCTTTATTGTTTTTCCTGTTAAACAATAGAAAGAGCAAGCGCGAATCCAATTCCTAGTCATCCGACTGAGACCTTTATTTTCTTTTCCTGTCAAAAGATAGAGTCCTTTCCGGCTACAAGACGGAGCGCACTTTTCAGTCATCAGACTGAAGCCTTTGTACTACCTAGTTAAGCTATCAACAAACTGTTAAGACAAGTTTAAGATATTCATAAGTAGTATTAGTTATATCGATAAGTTATAAAACGTCTTATATTCAAAAACTGGTGTTTAAACTTCAAAAGATTTAGTCCTCTTTGGCAACGGCCATGGATCTGGCAAGCGAAACCCCAGCATTAGACAAAAAAAAATCCTTACAACCGGTTTCAGCCAAACGGCTCCTTGGCGTGTCTGCGCAAATGTACTGTTTCACAGAGCACTGGGTTTTTCGTGCAATTAAGGTTAACTTTTTAGGCTCTCTATCGATATTTCCCCAAACAAATCGCAAAAGGTTCAATATTATAGAATCTAACTTTTGAATTTTAATGACTCTTTATTTATAGCTTATAAACGATCACAACATATTCAAGCTGAATGGGAAACAAATAAGTAAAAAAAATCAAGTAGTTAATGTATATTCCAGGTAAGTATTTACAAGTGTTTCGACTAATTTATTTAACCGTGATCGCAACTAATCAGTGGTGGTGTTCAAAAGTTATGACAAGTGGTAGTAACGCGCCAAAAATCATTATTAGTAACTCGAAGTTCCGCAACCCTTTCGGTTGTTTAACAACACTGCCATTACTTGCGTCTTCTAGCGTTGCATACGCTACTCCTGGGTTTGTATCAAAACCACCATGACTGTGTGCACCCTGAGTCAATTCCGGTAAGACATGTACAGTTGCTACATATAAGAAAGTGCCAGCAGAGAAAAGCATGGCTATACCAGTCGCATTAACGGAATTCAGTGTCTCTTTTTGCTCCTGGCCAATGCCAAAAAATGTAAGAACCGTGAGTAATGGCGCCGATATTGAAAATATTGCTAAGTGCTTGCGTATTTGCTTGCGTTCAATTTTTTCGTGCAACAAAAAGCTTACTAATCCAAAGGCAGCTGGAGCTTTATGAAGCATTATGGCGAAAAAAACAATCATTTCAACGTCCTGATGGCTTGTTGTGGCAGCAGCACCAAGAGCTACTCCATCCGCTGTAAAGAAATAAATACACAGTAAGATGCAATGAATTTGAAAAAAAAAAAACAAGTGAGTAAGTGCAACATGTAATAGCTTCGGTCCGTCTGTAACGGACCCCGGTATACCCTTTTCCTATTCTCCTTTCAATTCCTATTCCTCTTTCCATTCCTATTCTCCTTTCCATTCCTATTCTCCTTTCCATTCCTATTCTCCTTTCCATTCCTATTCTCCTTTCCATTCCTATTCTCCTTTCCATTCCTATTCTCCTCTCCATTGCTATTCTCCTCTCGTTTCCTATTCTCCTTTTCATTTTAAATAGAAAAAAAAATTTTCCTTATAAGTTTTTGTTAACTTTTTTTTTTAAAAAAGGGGCGTGGCATGTCCAACCTCTTTAACCGAAAATCAACATTAGCATAGAAATATCAAAGTTTGCGACTAAAATGTACGCAAAAATGTAATTTTTTGGTTCAAATTCAATAATTTTGTGAAATCGACCTCTAAGGATGGGCGTGGCCAAAACTTCGTATGAACGAAATCTGAAATAGTATCAGGTGTACTTTATGAGCTAAATTTTATTTCTTATTCTATCCTTAGTAAAGCTAAAAGCAGTCGAAATCCAAGTTTTTCTGGAAATTTATAGGTTTTTATGGAATTCTACCCCTAAGTGTGGGCGTGGCCCAAAACTTTGTATGACCAAAATGTAGAGTATATTCTACATAACATATTAAGTAAAATTTTTTCGATCTGGAACAAATATATTGAATAAGTTGCATTTGAACATCGTAATATCTACCTCCAAACATGGGTGTGGCCAAAAACTTTGTGGAAACAAAATCTAGTATAGAACACGTTGAAGCTAATGTGCTAAATTTTATTTCTTATTCTTACTTAAGTTAGGCTAAAAAGTATTCGAAATCCATGTTTTGTGGAAAGTTAGATGTTTTTCTTAAGTTCTGCGTCAAAATATGGGCGTGGCCCAAAACCTTGTATAAAAGAAATTTAAAAAAAAGTGCTTTCTACGTATGTATATTGAAAAAATTTTTCGATTCGGAACAAAAATATTAAATAAATTGCATTTGAAAGATTACACTTTTAATCGATGCCACGCCCACAAGTGGCGGTCTGCGGACTTTATTTTTAATTTTTATGACTTGTAATCATCGCCCCCTGCAAGGTCGTTGTTAGAATAGCCTTGAGGTAAGGTATGCCTGTCGTAAGAGCCGACTAAAATCCACCGGAAGAAATATTCTTTAATGTTTCAACGGATGCTGTCGATGCTGCTCCATTTGGGGTAACTTTTGGCAGTAAGGTTTTAACTTATAGATGAATCTGAAGGTTAAATTAAAATCCAGAAGCGTCTGTCACACATTGTGCGGCTCACTGGTCGGCGTCTGTCTCCAAAGGGGCGGCTGTATTTAAAAATGAAAATAGAATTGACTTACCTATTTCTCATAAAAACGACAAGTTAAAAAAAAATGGCAATGAACAAAACGACAGATTTAATTACCCCAGGTGGCAGCCCAGCTATGCTGGAAAATCCACCCTCTTCGGAGGCAGGCTCTACGGATTCTGGGGAGAGCCTTTTATTGCTTATAAATCCTTTTGAGAAAAGGACAAAACTAAATCGATCACCACCACCTAGATCGAACATATCCGGAAAAAGCAGTCCACCGGTAAACCAGGACTCTGTGAAAATTAAGAGCTTAGAAAAGGAGAATAATGAACTCCGAGCTAAGCTTACTGAAATGGAGCGACTCTTCCACGATCTAAAAATGGAAGTTGACTCTCTGCGAAAAGAAAACGAGGATATGAAAAATACTCGTTTAACGAAAGACTGTGAGGAAACGAAAGAGTGTGTAACACCGAACCGACCAGCAATCGAATACTTCACGGACGAGGACGAACTTGCACTTGAGATCGATTCAGTCTTAAGGAAAAGGTCTAGCAAAAAGCGAAAGGCGAATTCCTCTCCCGAAGTAATACAAAAAGAAGATAAGCCCTCTGGCTCAAACAAGGCTAAACCAGAAGCGAAAATTCGTCCACCTCCCGCAATAAACATCGTCGGGATAGCAGACTTTGGGAGATTGCGCAACCTTCTTGCAAGCACGGTGAGAACAGAAAACTATAAGCTTACCTCGCACCGAAATAACGTGTGGAAAGTAAATGTTGACAACGCCGATTCCTATCGCGCACTGTCTCTTAAACTGAATGCTGAAAGAATCGAGTGGTATACTTATCAAAATAAGTACGAAAAACCACTGCGAGTCATTGTAAGGGGGCTCCACCCATCATGCACAAAAGAAGACGTTGTAAAAGACGTAAAAAATGAAGGCCTTAAAATTATTGATGCCTTCAATATCATTAAAAAGGAAAAAGAACGCACGGAAGGAGAAAGAGACACTGTGATCAGACGCGGCCTTCCAATTTTTATGCTCTCCTTTGAAAGAACTGAGAGCATAAACGATATTTATAAAATAAAAATGATACTTAACATCAGGGTTAAAATCGAACCCATGCGAAAGGGCAATAGACTGATACCACAGTGTAAGCGATGCCAAGAATTCAGGCACACAAGTGCCTACTGCCAAAAAGAACCACGTTGCGTGAAATGTGCCGGAAAACACCTGTCAACAGAGTGCAAAGTTGACATAAAGGCTCCAGCAGTTTGCGCCAATTGCCACGGAAACCACCCCGCGAACTATCGAGGATGCGAAGTAGCCATAGAGCTGCAAAAGGGACGAGAACCTCTTAAGGAAAATACTAGAGGTCAGAATCAAAGCCTAGGACGCCCAAAACCTGCTGAAACTCCTAAGCCAAAGACTCCAAAGACGCCAAAGCCGATCAAAAGTGGAAGATTGGCAAAGGAGGCGTCGACAAAAGGCGTAAAAGCTCCACAAAAGAACGGCGCCAGTTCAAGTGCAGCGGAGAAACCACCACTGGTCGGACCGAAATCATACGCACAGGTTGCGGCAAACGAAAACAAGGCAAGATCGCCCACAACAGATGCAGTGTCTCAGATCCTCGCTGTAATCTTGGAGAAACTTGAGGATCAGACTAAAATCAACAAAGTTATATTTGACAAACTGAGCAAGCTCGAGTTTAAGCCTCGAAAAAATTACAGGAGAACATGAATATGAAACAGTTATTTAAAATACTAACATGGTATGCAAACTGCCTTCTGAATAAAATAGACGAACTAGAAGTATTTCTACGGAAAAACAATATTGATATTTGCATAATTACGGAAACTCACCTTAATAACGGGTCTACACCCAAACTTAAAGGTTACAATGACTATCATGCACATCACCCTTCGCAAAATTCGAGAGGAGGATCCTCCCTCTACATTAAGAACTGCATAAAGCACTTCAAGAACACAGAAGTTGAGCTAGACTCTATGCAGATCAGTTCAGTTTCTGTAAAAATTGACTGCTTAGAATATAACATTGCATCCTGTTATTTCCCGCCAGGATATAGACTGGTGGAAGACGATCTTGATCGTATGTATGACTTCATTGGGTCCAATTTTATCATTAGGGGTGACTTTAATGCGAAGCATACTTTTTGGGGCTCACGATGCAATTCAACAAGAGGCAGATTACTGTACAAAAATAGTATGAAGCGTGGGGTGGACTTTTTCTCCACGGGTAAGCCAACATTTTGGCCACCCGATAGGAATAAAAAGCCTGACCTTGTCGATTTTTTCATCGCTAAAGGGTACACGAATTGAAGAGTGTTATGATCTTTGCTCAGACCACTCAGGAGTTATCTTGAAGATGGGTGGAAGACTGGCGAAAATAGAAAGAGCTCCTAGATTAGCTAGCAAAAACATGAACTGGGACGCTTTCAGAAAGGACTGTAAGGAGCGTGTTGGCTTGAATGTGCCATTGAAAACTCCTTTCGAGTTAGAAACCGCAGTTGACAAATTCATTGAAGCAATTCAGAGCGCTGCTTGGAACAACAATTCGTCCCAAAAGAACGCAGTTAGCACCGACGGGCATGTACGTAAAACATATCCGCTCGAAATCGAAGAATTGATTCGTGAAAAGAGAAGAGCGCGTAGGAGATGGCTAGGCACGAGGGCCCCCCCAGACAAAACCCTATTGAACCACCTCTCTAACAAACTGATAGGAATGTTGCAAGATCTTAAAAATCGTGAGACCACTGAATACCTTGAAGGCTTGTCGGCGGATAGGTGCTCAAACTATTCGCTGTGGAAAGCAGTTACGTCTATCAAGAAACCTATAATCCACTCGGCACCAATAAAAAAAGCTAACGGCGAATGGGCAAGAGAAGACAAAGAGAAAGCGAATTTGTTTGCTGAACATTTAGAAGAAACATTCAAGCCTTTCGACGGTCCGCCGTTGGCTGACGTTCTAAACAACAACGCGGAACCTGATAGCTTTAGAATGAAAAAAGTTTCGCTAATTGAACTCCGACAGACAATTAGCAATTTTAAAAATAACAAGGCCCCGGGTTACGACCTGATCACTGGCGAAATATTGAAAGAGCTACCAAAAAAGGCATTAGTCAAGCTACTTTATATGATAAACGCTTCTCTTAGACTTCTATACGTTCCAAGACAATGAAAAGTTGCTGAAGTCATTATGTTTCCAAAACCGGGGAAATGCGCAAATGATAAAAAATCTTATAGGCCCATATCGCTTCTGCCGATAATATCGAAAGTATTCGAGAAACTTCTGCTGAAGCGATTACAACCAATAATTGCAGAAAGACGCTTGATCCCGGATCATCAATTCGGTTTCAGACCTAACCATTCCACAATAGATCAAGTCTACAGAATAACGCATGAAATTGAAAAAGCCTTAGAAGGGAAAAAAATATGTTCAAGTGCTTTCCTCGACGTATCGCCAGCCTTCGACAAGGTATGGCACGAAGGCTTGAAATATAAGCTACGGCAAAACTTGCCGGAAGACATGTTTAAAATATTGGAAAATTATCTTGAAAACAGACTCTTTCGTGTAAGGTGTAGTAGTGAATACTCGAGTTTCAAGCAAATTCGGGCTGGCGTACCCCAGGGAAACCTCGGTCCGACCCTGTTCCTGCTCTACACAAGAGACATACCTCTAGATGACGAGACTGTCGTGGCCACGTTTGCGGACGACACGGCCATCCTGGCAACAGGTGAATCAGTCGAGTCATCAACGAGAAACCTCCAACGAGCATTGGACAGAATTTGTGTCTGGACGAAGACTTGGCGAATCGCTCTTAACGAGAACAAGTCTACGCATGTGAATTTCACTTACAGAAGGGTTAACAATTTACCTCTGTTCATAAATTCTGCACAAATACCTTATGCACATGAAGCGAAGTATCTAGGGATGACACTGGACGCTAAACTTAGGTGGAAACCACACGTAAAGAAGAAGCGTGACGAGCTCGAGATTAGGCTCAGGGAAATGTATTGGCTTATCGGAAGATTTTCAAAATTAAGCATTTATAATAAACTGCTCTTGTACAGACAGGTGTTAAAGCCGTCCTGGACATACGGTATACAACTTTGGGGTTGTGCCAAGCCGAGCAACATGTCCATGTTGCAGACTTTCCAAAACAAGACACTAAGAGCAATTGTGAATACTCCATGGTATATTAGGAATAGTGATATTCACAGAGATTTAGGAATAGCTACTGTTACTGGAATAGCGAAGAAGTAACAAACTTTGCTCGAAAGCTAAATGCTCGCCTTCATGTTCATTGCAACAATGAAATGATCCGTACTCTCAACGAGACTCTTAACGATGTAAACAACGAGCGACAACTACAAAGAATAAGACCCTTCGATCTAGCGACGTAGGGTGAAGCCGCATGAATGAACGGCTTAGTAGGTGCATTCACTGGAAAGCAACCTATCCAATGCGATTAACACTATGGAAGCGTAAACTACTTGTTAAGTTAACTTAGTTGTAGTCAAGAAGTATTATGAGAGAGCGAAAATTTACTACTATGAAGTGCGTTCTGGCAGTTTCATAGTGTCTCTCATAAATGGGTGGTTTTTTAGCACGTGGAAATCGGGCATAACCAATATCGGCTACTTCGGTATTATATACCTGCTATAGTGGGCGTATTGGTATCTTTGAAAGTTTTTGGAGTTTTAGCCTCCGTCCACCTTAGTATTCAAAAAAAAAAAAAAAAAAATGACTTGTAATCATTAGAAGATGCTAAATAATAAATTTCAGCTTTTCACGACGTCTTACAGTCTTGAAAACACGGAAGGGTTGTTGCATATTTAGACCGATTGTGGGTGTGTCTGTGGGCGGATTTGAGAAATTATAACACTTGTATTGCTTCGGATGGCAGAGAGCTTAGGTACAAAATTTCAGCTTCCTAGCTCAAAATTTAAGGCCTAAAATATGGTGACATACGGACAGACAGACAGACGGGCGGACATGTCTCATTCGAGTCAGAAGTCGGTCTCGATCATATGCCTTTAATGTCTTGGGGGTCTATCGTCATTATTTCTCTATGTGACATTTTCGCCTGTATCAAACTTAATATACTCCATTCCTGTGGAATAGGGTATAAAAATTAATCTAATTTGATGACGAGGGACCTGAAATTCTATGTCTACGTAAACCTAACTTTAATGATTCTGCAGCAGGTAAGGGATTCAAGAGGACTAAAGATATTGCCATCATAGGAAAACACGTCTGCCAAATGCAACGGAAACAAATATTCGATATCCGTCGTCCGTCGATCCAACAATACCAAATTGTAGTTGATAAATTGAACCGACTCAACGATGTAAGTAGAAAAGTGCGATTTAATAATTAACATGTGCCGTGTTGCCAAGATGAGCGAGACTTTATTATTGCGATATTCTCAGTTAATGCTTAACATTTTTGTAGACAGGTAGATTATTTCCGGCGTTGCCAGAAGGGGTTACTATTGAATTGCCACAGTGCAGCAGTATAAGAGCATTACCCAATAGACATATATTTTATATTTTCGAATTATATAGTTTTAGAGCAAATAATTGTGCAAATCTAATCGACATGCTATGGAGGACGAAAGGGTCCCGAAATTGGTGTTAAATCATGCTTAAAGAACAAGAGGAAAAGTCGTTCAAGAGTGGGAGGGACTCGCATCTGACTGCGGTTTACGCATGCTTATAACTCATAACGCCCAACCGTCGCCATTGAAGGCTTTGTTTGACGCCATCCTCGAAAATACAGCACGCTGCTTGTATGATAAGTTCTACAACGAAGCTCGTTCTTCACAGTATAGGTGCTTCTACAGTAAAATGAATTACCATCTTCACGAGAACACATATTTCGTAAACAGCAGCTCTACGGTGGTCAAAGGATAGACATGTGCACTCAAGAGGATACAAGCATCCACAGGTTTTCTAAACCCACCTCTGTCTATCAACTCCTACTCTCACCTCCCCGTGGTGAACACCGGGTGCCTAGTACCTCAACTGGAGATTGGGTTCCAACCCCTTTGGAAGGTTGTTGGGGGTAGCAGACGAGAGAGGGGGGGAGGAGTGTTCCCACTAAGGCACTTCTCCTTGCATCCGGACGGCAGCGGAGGAATTCCCCAGATGGAATCAACGGTGGCGTCCATAGTTCCAGTCAGGCCGAACTACTTAGTGAACACCTTATATGGGCTACTACGACGTATTCGGAGCTCAGGCCTATAAGGAACGGGCTATCCGGCTCTCCGTCCTTAGAGCTAAGCAAAGGATCTGGTCCTCCACGTTGGGGGTCGTGCCGTCGGGGTGACTTCCCGGCCACGTAAAGAAACACCAGTCACGAAGCGGAAACAAGCCTCGGATTCGGACGGATTTACTGTTGACGACCAATGCAAACGAGAAAAGGACAACGAGCTCCGGATCTGCACGTGGAATGTTAGGTCCCTTAACAGACGACGTGCAGCCGAGCAACTAGCGGAGGCCCTTAACGACTGCAAGGCAGACATTACTGCCATCCAAGAAATGCGGTGGGACGGGCCGGGCAAAAGAAGGATGAAAAACTGCGACATCTACTACGGCGACTGCTACCGGCATCAAAGACAGCGCCTATTTGGATGTGGTTTCGTTGTTGGAGGCAGACTTAGGCAAAAAGTCTTGAGCTTCAACCCTGTAAGCGAGCGCCTCGCGACGATCCGCATCAAGGCTAAATTCGCCAACATTAGCCTGATATGCGCACATGCCCCCACAGAGGAGAAAGATGACGAGACCAAAGATATGTTCTACGAGCTCCTGGACAAAACTTATGAGCAGTGCCCTAGCTACGACATTAAAATTGTCCTAGGCGATTTTAATGCCAAGCTAGGAAGGGAGGGCATCTTTGGTCGTACTGGCGGAAAGTATAGCCTGCACGACACGACCTCCGATAACGGATTCAGGCTGATCGACTTTGCTGCGGGGCGACACGTTGTGGTAGCTAGTACACAGTTCCCGCATCTCAATATCCACAAAGGGACATGGAGATCTCCCGATCAATCAACCGTCAACCAGATTGACCATATTGCGATCGATGCAAGGCACTCCTCCAGTATCATGGATGTCCGAACTTTCCGAGGGGCCAACATTGACTCGGATCACTACCTTGTTGTAGCCAAGGTACGGCTGCGGATATCCCGACCAGCGCCAAGTAATGGAAATACTGTGAGGAAGTTTGACGTCGGCCGACTACAATCGCAAGACATCGCCAGGTCCTTCTCCAACCGAGTCTCTCAAAACCTTCTACGAAGTCCTATGCAACCAGCATCAAGTATTGATAGCCAGTGGCAACATTGCCAAAATGCCATCAGAGACGCCACCTCTGAAGTGCTGGGTTTCACACGGCGACCACAACGAAACCCCTGGTTTGACGATGAATGCCGGCAAGCACATGCAGCTAAACAGGAAGCATACAAAGCGGCGCTGCACAGAAGGACTAGAGCTGCTCGCGAGCTCTACGAGCAGAGGAGGAGAGAGGAGCACCGGCTTCTCCGAAGGAAAAAGAGAGAGCACGAGAAGCGCGCGGTTGAAGAGATAGAGAGATGTTACAACAGGAATGAGGTTAGAAAGTTTTACCAAAGGATCAAAAGGTCCTGCCAAGGGTATAAACTTCGAACTGAAGCCTGTAAGGACCATCAAGGGAACATCGTTGTAGAATCGCAGTCGGTGCTGAGGATTTGGAAAGACCACTTCTGCAGACTGTATAACGGCGAGGAAGAACCAAATACCGCTGTCAGGCAGAACGAACCATTCAACCCGGGCGAAGACGTTACCGACGAAGCATACGAACGATACCGCCCACCCGACCTGGAGGAGGTGAAAGTAGCTGTGTCTAAGCTCAAGTGCAACAAAGCAGCCGGAGCAGACGGCCTAGCTGCCGAACTTTTTAAATCCGCTGGCGATGAGCTGGTTAGGAGCATGCACCAGCTCATCTGCAAGATATGGTCGGAAGAAAGCATGCCCGACGAATGGAACCTCAGCATTATTTGCCCGATCCTGAAGAAAGGAGACCCTCTGAGTTGTGCCAACTACAGAGGCATAAGTCTTCTTAACATCGCATACAAGATCTTTTCTGCTGTACTGTGTGAACGCCTGAAGCCGTTTGTCAACAATCTGATAGGCACATATCAGTGTGGCTTTAGGCCAGGAAAGTCCACCTTCGATCAAATATTCACACTGCGGCAGATCTTGGAGAAAACCCAGGAATTCCAAATCGATACACACCACCTCTTCATCGATTTCAAGGCCGCGTATGACAGCATCTATAGAGACGAGCTATATAGCGCAATGTCTAGTTTTGGCATCCCTGCCAAACTCGTCAGTCTGTGCAGGATGACGATGGAAAACTCACGCTGTTCCGTCAAGGTCGGCAAAGACCTCACCGACCCCTTTGATGTCAAAAAAGGATTTAGACAAGGCGACGCGCTGTCATGCGACTTCTTTAACATCATACTTGAGAGAATTGTGCAGAGCTCTCGCGCCAACACCAGAGGTACAATTTTTCAAAAGTCCGTTCAACTACTTGCATACGCAGACGACATTGACATAATCGGTAGAACAAAGCGTGATGTCAGTGAAGCCTTCGTGAGTATTGGGACGGAAGCGGCGAATATGGGTTTAGCAGTCAATGAGGGCAAAACCAAGTATATGCTGTCATCAAAAAAAGACACCCAACACCGACGTCTTGGACAAAACATCACCATCGACAGCTATAACTTTGAGGTAGTTAGGGACTTTGTCTACCTGGGTTCCGCTATCAGTTCAGACAATGACACCAGCGCTGAAATCAAACGAAGGATAACTCTTGCCAATCGCTGTTTCTTTGGGCTAAGAAGGCAATTGAGTAGCAAAGCCCTCTCTCGAGCAACTAAAGTGTCCATGTATAAGACCCTCATCATCCCAGTCCTGCTTTACGGTGCAGAAGCATGGACCCTGTCAAAGGCGGATGAAAACACTTTAGGCAGCTTCGAGAGGAAAATTCTTCGGACGATTTACGGTCCCGTCTGCATAGACGGAGAGTGGAGGAGGAGATATAACATCGAACTGTACGGGCTGTACAGCGATACCGACCTAGCCAAAAGAGTCAAAACACAACGTCTACGATGGCTGGGTCATCTAGAGCGGATGGACACCAACGCCCCGGCCCGGAAAATCTTCGAATCCACACCGCAGGGACGACGCGGTAGAGGAGCACCGAGACTCAGGTGGCGCACGCAAGTGGAAGGGGACCTCAGCCAACTTCGCGTGCGAAACTGGAGACGGCTAGCTAGAGACAGAGCTGGCTGGCGAAGCTTGTTGGCTGAGGCCCAGGTCCACCCCGGACTGTAGCGCCACCTTAAGTAAGTAAGTAAGTAAGCTCTACGGAGAAAATAAGTACGTTATTTAAGTTGAGAGGTTATCAGTCTCAATTTCATCCCTCACCGCACAGATCTACCAATTTTGTGCAACATCTGCAACCTAAAAGCAAGAGAGGACATCTTTCACTTTTTGGGCATCTGCCCTGTATTAAGAGAGTTTCGTGTGGGTTTCTTTGGCAAATCTTCCCTGGATGAGAACGAAGTAATCAGTATCTTAAATGGCGAGCAGGGTTGGGACCATCTGTATAATTATGCGACGAGAGCACTTGAATACCGAAAATGTATAACAGATGGAGACTTTTAAGCGAATACGAATATCCAGATGTGTATACACGTATATAAGGAAAATCTTTTTTGTAGATTAAATTATTTATTATAACTGTCAATCTGGTAGACGGCCATAGGCCAAACCTTATTAGACTTATGTTAATTTTAATGTTTTTATTTATATTATTATGAATTCAAATAAAGTCAAAACTAAACTAAACTAACTAATCGACATGCTCTCCACATTGTAGAGGCGAGGACACTACAATCGGTAACAAACAAATTTGAGCAACAGCTCGTTTAAGAGTAGATGAGGATGTCTTTACTGTGACCACTCGTACGACGTCGTCCTTCCCAGGATGTAGTGCGATTATACGGCCCAGTCTCCATTTTAGTGGTGAAAGATTATCGTCCTTCAGAACAACCAACGAAACGACTGCTACATTTTCGGAGATGCTGTTCCATTTCGTCCGTCTCTGTAGGCTATGCAGATACTCAGACGACCAACGTGCCCAGAACGTTTTCGTTACCCATTGCATCCGTTGCCATCTTGAAAGTCTGCTGAATTGGTCGTCTTCGATTCTACCTTCCACAATCGCTGTCAGTTGTGCACCTATTAAGAAATGACCAGGAGTTAAATAAGTATAATCGTTTGGATCATTAGATAGGGGGGTAAGGGGGCGCGAATTCAATATAGCCTCTATTTGAGCGAGGACTGTAGTGAATTCGAGATAGGTAGGTGAAATCAGATGTAACAATCTCTTCATGTGAAACTTTGCAGTTTTTACTGCAGCCTCCCAGATTCCTCCCATGTGAGGAGACCTAAGGGGTATCGTCTTCCACTCAATCCCATCTTCAGCGCACATATTCAAGATTTCTGCATTGGTTTCCCGTTTCATAAAGAGCTGGTAAAGTTCATGAAGCTGATTCCTTGCTCCTATGAAATTTAGCCCATTATCGCTGTATATGGTTGAGCAGAGTCCACGTCGGCTTGTGAAACGTTTCAGCGCGAGGATGAAGGCAGCAGCGGTAAAATCCTCTACCAGTTCTAAATGGATGGCGCGAGTGCTGAAGCATATGAACACCGAAACATAAGCCTTTGTTGGTTTTGATCCTCTCCTACGATAATGCGGCATGAACGGACCGCAAAAATCAATGCCCACCGTTGAAAAGGGTTTTGCTGGTAGTACTCGCGACGCGGGTAGATCTCCCATTATGTGTTCGACTTGTTTGGGCTCACAGTGGGAGCAGAGAACGCACTCGCGCACAATTTTCTTAGTCAATACTCTTCCATTAATTGGCCAAAATTGTTGACGAGCAACAGCTAGGAGATTTTGCGGGCCCAGGTGACCATGCTTGTAGTGCAGGTGTCTGATTGTGCATGTGGTGAGTACATGCGATGAGGGTAACACTATAGGATGCTTGGCATTAAACGAAATGTTTGCATTTTTTATTCTTCCACCCACCCTAGTTAATCCATTTGTATCCAAAAAGGCCGTAAGCGTGCGCTACCTGCTTCGCCTGGGAACTTGTGACTTTTTACGTAATGGTGCGAGTTCAATAGGGAAACAACTTTCTTGAATCAGCTTAACAGCAAGTACCAGGGCCTTTTTCATCTCTTCCGCTGTTATGGGAGGGACTTGCTTCAGTAGATTCTTCAGTTCGCCCACCACTGTAGGACGAGAAATTACCACATCTTTTTTTCGCAGCCTTCTTAAAGCATTGTTCTTAAAGCGGTGTATGTAGGAAATGACGTGCATTAGTCGCAAGTAAGACTGGTGGTATTTTATAGCTTCGATGAAGTCGCCTTCCGTTTGCGCGGAAAGAACAATCTTAACCTTTCGCCGCTCTAGGATATTTTCATCAGTATGTGGCTTCGGCCTTGAGCATGCCATTGTTCTTCTTCCTGTCTTAAGAATGCAGGGCCTAAAAACCACAGGTCCGAATGAATTAAAGCTGAAGGTCGCGCTCCGCGGGATATTATATCAGCAGGATTCAAATTTGAGTCGATATGCCGCCATTGCTGCAAAGTTGTTGTCTCCTGTATAATGGCTATACGATTGGCAACAAAAGTTTTCCAAGTCGAGGATTCTGCTGAAAGCCATGATAGTACAATAGATGAGTCTGTCCAATAAAAAATGTTTTCTAAGTCGATGCCGAGTATTTGTCTTATACGATGTGCAAATTCAGCTGCCATTTCGGCAGCACATAACTCAAGACGTGGTAGGCACGTAGCCTTCGTCGGAGCTTCCTTCGATTTCGCTGCTAAAAGCCTAGTTTAAATCCCTCCGTCTCCTGAAACTGAGCGTATGTATATACAGGTTCCATAGGCAAGCTCCGAACTGTCAGCAAATGCGTGAAGTTGTGCTCTCGACTTCTGAGTGGATATGGCAAACCTTGGCACCCGAAGTTGTTGAAGCAGGCTTAACTCCTTACGAAATTCGGTCCACCTTTGCTTGTATTCCTCAGGAATATCTTGATCCCATGAAAGGTTTGTTTTCCATAGCTGTTTCATAAAAATTTTGGCGAGAACAACTACGTGTTAACTAATCCAAGGGGGTCAAACAGCTGGGCGATTTCGCCCAAAACCGTTCTCTTTGTAAGTTGCATTTTCTCGTCCTGAGTATTGCTGCTGTACAAGAATGCATCTGCTGCTGGGTCCCAAATAATCCCCAAAGTCTTAACCACGTTACTGCTTTCCATTTGAAAGAGCGACTCTCTTTGCTTAAGAGGAATGTGGGCAAGTATGGCATCTGAGTTGGAGCACCACTTTCTTAGTTCGAATTTGACCTTTTTTAGCAAGGCTATCAGCTCCGTTTGTATCAGCTTGGCTTCTTTCATAGAGTCTGATCCAGTTAGAACGTCGTCCACATAGAAGTCGGATTCAATGACCTTGATAGCGCGGGAAAAGTTTTGCCTTTCGTCAATGGCTAATTGATTTAATACGCGCGTCGCTAGATATGAAGCAGCGGAGGTCCCATAGGTGACAGTGCAAAGACGATATGTTTTTATGGGATCGTTGTCTGATGGTCTCCACAAGACCACTTGAAATTTTCTATCGCTTGGATCTACGAGGACAGGGCGATACATTTTTGTAATATCACTCGTAAACACAAAGCGGTGCATTCGGAAACGCAGTGCAATGGAAAATAAGTCGGGCTTTAAACACGGGTCCAATCTTTAGCACATCATTTAAAGATTTTCCGCTATCAGTTTTGGAGGAGCCATCAAAAACAACTCTCAGCTTTGTTGTACTACTGCCAGGCTTGAGAATACAGTGATGAGGAAGATAGAAATGTGGTTCCGAATGATCGATAGAGTCGACAGCCTCCATATGGTTGAGTAGCATATACTCATTCATGAATTCCTCATACTGCTTGCGCAGCTCATTGTGGTTTTTCAGTTTCCTTTCCAGGCTGTAGAACCGATGTAGTGCTGTGTTGTATGACCTTCCCAGGGCCAAAGTATCACACTTAAAAGGCAATCTAACTTGGTATCGACCACAGTCAAGCCGACAAAAGTTGCTACTGAAATTGAGTTCACACAACCTTTCACTTTCTGATAGACTACGTACAGTCGAGAAGCGATCCTCAATTTCCCAAAACTTTTTAAAGCGTTGATCCAAAACATTTTCTTCGAACACGTTTTCTGCAGCGAAACTATTTAGGCGATAATTCTAAGCAGCTTGGCACTTTCCGCTGACTATCCACGCAAAACGAGTATTTTTTAGTACCGTTGCACTGTTTTCGAATCACAATTGACCTTCCAAGAGCAAAGTATAAAATAATTCAGCTCCAAGGAGCAGATCAATTTTCTGAGGAGTTTGGAAACATGGATCAGCTAGACTTAGGTTTGATGGTATACTAATTTCATTAGTGTCTATTTTCTCAGGTGGTAGCAAACCGGTTATTTTGGGAAGTATAATGGCCTCAATGGAGGCTTCAAATTCAGTCAATCGAGATTTGATTGTAATAAATGCCTTATAAAACGCTTGTTTCTTCACTGAAGTAATACCGGAGTACGACTGTGTAGTTTTCGTTCGAATGGAACCGATGCGCTGGGCGAATTGATCTTGAACAAAGTTTATTTGTGAACCCAAGTCTAAGAGCACGCGGCAAGCAAAAGGGGAACCTTGATAGTCGACGGCATAGATAACTGCTGTGGCTGAAATCGTTGTGCCTTCATTGCGGCTGGTGTCAAATGCCGAGTGTGTGACCGCATGGGTGAGGAGGAGCGAGGGGCGTATTCGCTAGCACTTGGATTAAGTGAGGAGCTCTGCTCTTGGTGAAGTAGAGTGTGGTGTTTTTGTCCACAGCAGCGACAGTTGGACGCTGTACATTTGATCGCGGCGTGATCGGCCTTGAGGAAGTTTTTGCATAATTTTAGTGATGCTATTGTTTGGGTACGCTCAACTGGGCATAAGTGAAGAAACTTATAGCACCTCGTGATCACGTGCCCAGGCTTAGAGCAGTGAGCGCATTGCAAATTTGTAGTGACGGCAAAAGTTTTTGGTGTATTTTTAACTCTAGCGTCTACCTTAGGACTAGGACTCACCATAGTTATAGGCAACTGGCTTACCATCCCTTCCAAGATCTGACAGCGTTTGCTTAGGTATTTGGTTATCTCGGAGTAGCTGGCCAAACGATCAACGGGTGACTCTTTCTGCCACTTCGTCAAGGTAGCTGCATCCAATTTAGATGTTATGATGTATACTATCAGGTCATCCCATTGCTGAGTGGAGCGCCCTAGTGATGTTAGTGCTCGTAAATGTACATTAAATGTGTCAAGTAGGGCTCGAAGTTCTCTGAACTGATGGTGCGTCTTCTAATCTTCTTATTCTCGTACCGATCCTGCAACATCTTGATAGCCACGGTGTAATTGGCATCGGTAACTTCCAATGATTTAATGATCATTGCCGCGCTCCCACTCAGAGATCCGATTAAATGGTGGAACTTGCCACATTGCTTAAATTCGTTTGAGAGTGAACAAGCGAGTTGAAAGTGTCGAAAAATGAAAGCCACTCTGTGAATTTACGTGTAAATGTAGGTCTGCAACGCCGGGTTGATGGTGTAGAAGAGCTCTTCGTATTTCCCACGGTCATCCTTCGTTAGTTCCTCCGGGTCAGCATCCTCCAATTTGGATTGCAGTGATGAAAAAACTTCGAAGCAACCTTCCAGGGCCTTGATTCGTATGTTCAGCTCTGCTATTGTTGCTATGTCCGCCTTGGTTGTTGCGAATTCCTTGATTCGCTCTAGTTTTTTGGCGCACACGTTTCTTTTGTTGCGAAGAGTTTCGGCTTTTGACATTTTTTGGTTACGAAAACAATAGTGTAAAGTGATACGTCTGAATCTTGGCAATCACGTCGGGGTCACCAACAATACCAACAAAACACATGAGAGTTGATATTTTCTATTGCCTTACCTCTGTGCTCAGGAACTTGTTTAAATTTAGACTTGTGTTTGGTGGAAAACATAGTTCTATTACTGGCTTTATATAAAACATTATTAATACCTTTACCTAAAATTCTATTAAAGCACATTTTCGAGTTTTTCAGTCTATTTCGAGGCTATCTAGAATCCACAGCCCTCCGAGACTATCATAATATGACATATTATGTCATGAGAGGCCTTTTATTTCGCCGTGCGGAATCGGAGAAAAAACTGTTGGTTCCGTTCATGCATACAAAACGTGTAGCGATCAAGTGGATGAAACAAACTATTTACTTTTTTAACTGCTTTTTATATATACGCTTAATATTGGCCACTGCGCTTGACCCTTACAATTGATTTCTTAACTTCTAGATTACAATCGTATTATTTTACAGTTAGAAAAATCTTATAAGATAGTAAAGCCTTTAAGGTATGTTAACATAAAATTACAAATTGCAGAACATTAGAACTAATACAATAACAGGAATATCTACACAAAAAAAAACAAAGAAAAACCCATTTAAACCAAAAAGTTATTTGTGGCAAGGCTAGTGTCTCATGAGAAACAGGTATAGGCGTTTCGTGTTCTTTAACTCCCCTGAGTTTATAACAATTACCCTATCAGATCTGTGTTGATCTGGATTGTCTGATTTGAGCGCTTAAAGGAAGCATTAGCTACAAGAAGCAATTTTGGGTCATGTCCCCAGCAAATGGAGATTTCCTTACCAATTCTTTTCCTTTTTTTCGCCATTTTTAGTTTTTTTTATAGTGTGTGTACAGGCATTTTGCGAGAGAGAGTACAGTAAATGAGAGTGAGCGTGGATTTGTTTGCGAACGTGTTGGTGCCCACTGGTCGCGCAGTAAAAAGAAGTCCTTAGAGAGGAAAAATTCATTGTAAGTATTTATTTTTATTACTGTAAAAATCACTTAATCTAGCAGGAGTAACAACAAAATGAAGTTTCTCTTCATTGGCAAATGCCTTCAACAACAAAGAACTCTGTACAATGCGATTTCTTTACCAGAAGCAGCAACAAAATTCTCCTCAAACCGACTACAAGAATTTTCTTGGATTCTTCAATAAGGAGAATGTTGTACTCAATTAATAAAAAAAGAATAAATAAAAGTTGTTTGAAATGTTTGTTTTTTTTTTTGCTGGAAAAATTGGCTCTTTCTTTTTTGCTTAGCGGAAAAAGATTAGCCCGTGGGGCTAATTTCCGCGGGGGTTATTTCACTGCACCGGTTAAGAGCGGTCTACCTAGAATGACGATTTTAGAGGTATTTTTCTTTGCATTTTACTCGGGAACGGTGATACTTTTCTTCCACTTTATGTGTAGAAGAAATTCTCTCTATATGTAGAGAATTGTACGTTTTCCGAAATATGCGTAACAGATTTTCGAAAAAAAATTTTGTTTTTGTGCACGAAGGGACGAAACTTTGCAAATTTTTTTTGCACTTTCTGCCAAAACGGTTCAACTTTCAAACAATTTTATTTTTTGAACCAAAATTGAATATATTTTTTTCAGAAATGAGCGCGCTACTTTCTCTGTTCAGACGCCGTATGTATTTAAAATAGTTCGAAATATCGAAAATAGTTCCCGAAAAATTCGATATCAACATTAGCGCTGCAGGTAGCGTGTTAAGCGAAGCTTTCACACTAGTGGGAGGGTTACAATCCGCTTAGGCTAATCGTTGGATACCCCATCCCAATTGACCACTGTCAAGCTCAAAAATGCGTCAAAAATCTTGGTTGTTAGATTTCAGTTTCTATTAACTTCAATTGTGTTAAGAATTTGTCAGTTAAAAATCTTTTTTCTTAAAAAAGGGGCGTGGCATCAACCTCTATTCAATATCATTTTTTTTATCCTATTTTTTTTTATTAGATGTGGTATACACGTGTTGACCGCAGTTTTATATTAAAAATTTTTTTTTCTTCAAAACGCCCCTAAGGTAAAATTAGGGTTAAAAATTAAATTAGCAGGTAAAATTATGAAAAACTCGATTCATAGTGTTCAATTCCTATTATTCTGAATACAAATGCTTGTGTTTGGTTTATGTTTTTTTTTATTTCATTAAGTTAACTTTACAATCAAATAAGGTGTTCAAAGTGTCCTCCTCCATTTTGTATGCATGCTAGAGCCCGTTTTTGGATTGCGCTGTCAACGTTTATTGAGGATAACTCCTGCCTCACTTGTGACGAGGCTTGGAGAATGCGATCTTCTAAATCATTTAGAGTTGATATTTCTGTAGAATAAACAAGTTCTTTCATTCTCCCCCATACAAAAAAATTCATAATTGTAAGGTCTGGAGATCTTGCAGGCCAGTGAACTGGTCCATTTCTTCCTATCCAACGACCAGCGTACTTTTCATCCAGCCAATTCTTAACCTCGCGACCAAAGTGGGCTGGGGCTGCATCATGTTGAAAATATGACGAAGCTCGTTGAGTTACCGGAACATCCTAAAGTAGATCTGTTAAATCATTGCGCAAAAATTCCAGACAGTTTGCAGAATTCAGCGTGGGAGGCAGTTTGAAGGGACCGATTAAGTTGTTTCCAATAACACCTGCCAACAAATTGACGCTAACTCTGTATTGAAATGATGACTCTCTCCTTGTGTGTGGGTTTTCCGCACCCCATGTGTGTAGATTGTGAAAATTTGTAATCCCATCTCTAGTAAATTGAGATTCGTCCGTCCATAGGATTCTGCTTATAAAACCGTTGTCATCCAAGTTCCGCTCTAACAACCAGTTGCAAAACTCAAGTCTCGGCTCCAAATCACTCGGAAGCAGTTCCTGCACAGGTGTATGGTGGTATGGATACAAGTTTTCCGTATGCAGGAGACGAACAATTTTATGTGTTGAAACATTAAATCGCAAGGATAAGCGCCTGATGCTGATTGATGGATCATTTGCAACCGCTTCCAGTATTCTTTCATCAACTGCAATTCTTCCTGTTGAAGCTCCTGCGTTAGGTCGTCTTGTTGAAACAGATCCCGTTTCCCGAAGTCTTCGAAACGAATTTGTAAATACGCGGGGATTAGGTACTCTTCGGTTAGGATAAAGCTGATGGTATCTTTGTTGTGCTCTAATAGAACTTCCGTTGCACATCCCATAAACGTAGATAATATCGGCGTATTCTTCGTTTGTAAAAGATGCCATTTCAAGTATGGTTTCTTAACAACTGTTGTGTCACCTCGGCTTCAAAAATGACTTTGATGGATTTAATTTTGTTTTCTAACCTTTCATACAATTTACATTAGGTAAATTTTCCAACTAGGCGACCAACCTCAAACTTAATCCTTTTTGGGATTTAACAGAAAAATGATAGGGAAATTACCTTTTTATCAGGTAGTCTAATAAAAATGCATGCTCTAAAACCTACGTTAATTATTAATACATAGTCAAAAAATCGTTCTTGTTGTCAATCGCGGTTATAAAAGTAGGTAACAAATCATATTTCCACCTTATACCTGTCGCGGCTTCGTGAAAAGAGTTTTTCATAATTTTACCTGCTATGGAATTTCCCAAGTATCATAAAATCTGTGAGTTTTTCGGGTAATTTGTCTTAGCAATTTTTATTAAGTATTGTTAGGTGCACTAGAAAAAAAAATTACCGATATGTTTATTACGCATTTTTCGCAGAAATGTGTCTTGAAAGTCAAAAAAATGTCATGGGCGGGGAAAAAGGATCCGACTTAAAAGCAAATATCTCGAAAGTTAAAAAAGTCATCAATTTTATTTTAATGCAATTAAAAGGAGTACTATTTTTTCTAAAATTTAAGTCCTAAATGAAGTACCTGTTGTAAGTGTTAGCGGAGATATTTGTGTTAGTATGGGTCAAGGTACCTCAAAGTAGGTGTTTTCTTAAATTCCCAATAAGTGGCATCAAAATTTGAGATAGGCCCATACTGTAGAACAATTTTTTTCTTCAAATATACCCAAGAATCTTGTGTCAAAATATTTGCATCGAATTTGGAAACACCCTGTATAAAGCGATTTTAATCTATTTTGTCTTATTTTCTGTTAAAAATTCTCTTCTATGATATTTTTCTTTTATCTAAAGGCGGTGTAATAGTACGCCACAAGGGATTTCCAGTTTTAGGCGTTTAGTTGTTCGTATATTTCCGCCTGTTCCAATCAGTCACTGGAACAGGAACGACGCGTTTCGTTTAGGGTGGGACTTGTTCCTACGAAATGAAGCACGTCTTCCTTTTCTCTTGTGTTGCATTACCCACAGCGTAAAGGAAGGTCATTGCGATGCGGGATGAAGTTTATTTTCAACAGTTCGCCTCGTATTCGGAAGATGGTGGATATTTGAGGAATACTGAGATTGGAATTCATATAACTTATCTTCTCGTGGCTTAATTCTTTGTAGGTCAGCCTTGTTGTCGAGTTTGTTGCTGCCGTGATGAATTTCCTATTCATTGTTTGGATTATTTGAAAGATTATTTTCATCCATGTTTAAGATGATACCGTATTTTTCCGCAGCATTTACCCAATCTTTGTAAAACATCGACCTAGTCCTTATAGCCTTTTTAGCCAAAATTTTCGTTAACCTAACATACTCACAGTTCTCTAAGATATTAGTAACGTAGTTCATGTTAAGCTTAAGCGTGTAAATAAAGAGGTGCGGGATATCGCTTTCAATATAGAGCACATAACTCGGAGTACTTGATGGCAGGTGAAATAACTTTTTTAGGAAGAACCTAAGATTTTTCTACTTCGTCGTACTGTGTGCCTCCCCACACTTGTGCTCCATAGCACATGATAGCCCGCGTCACTGCTTCAAAAACCTTCAGCATTGCTGGGACCGCGACGTTTGCGTTTTCAGTAGATTTCTCCAAGTAGCGTTGATTGACTTTTTGGCTTCTGCTAATTTAAGTTCCAGGTGACGTTTCATCGATAAATTATGCGTTATTGTGACGCCAAGATATTTGTAAGACCTAACTACTTCCAGGTCCTGTCCGCTATATTTCCATTTTTCACCCCTTGCAAGTCGCCCTGTTCCCTTTCGAAATACCATAACTTTAGACTTTTCAGTATTGATCCGCAGGCTATTTAAAGTGGAATACTCCTCTAATTTATTTATCATTAGTTGCAGTGTACTTGGAGATTCCGCAAAAATGATAACATCGTCGGCGTAGAGCAGTATCCTTATCGTAGGTCCTTCAATACATTTTCCGGCTGGCAGGTAGTCAACCAGATCCTCCAGGAAAAAGCAAAACAGAAGTGGACTCATAAGGCACCCCTGTTTTACATCGATAAGGACATCAAACCACTCAGACCTGTTCTCCCCATCCCATAGAGCCGACTTATTGCTCTAGTAGAGTGCCATGAGGATTTTAAGAAATTTTGACGATATTCCAATTTTCGATAGCTTGTAGAAAAGGCTGGCCCCGAAGGGTTCTTTAAAGTCTATAAAAACTGCGTACAGTTTCTTTTTACGATTAAGATATAGTTGCGCAATTGAAGTTAAGCAAAATATCTGGTCCACCTTTTCTTAAGTCCGCTTGAAATTGGCTAAGCTTATCGCGCTCCTCAACCCACTTTGATAGTCTCGCCGTCAGCATTCCAGTGAAGAGTTTTGCCACTGTATTCATGAAGGATACTTCTCTATAGTGTGCTGCTACATTTGGGTCACCCTTTTTGAAGATTGGGAAGATAATTGAGCTTAGAAATTCAACTGGTACTGTTCCGCTATTATATATTGCATTGAAAGCCTCAAGAAGTTTCTCCAGCAATGTTGAAGGAGCGTTTTGTAAGAACGCATAGGGAATTCCATCCTCCCCAGGAGCTTTTTTCGGTTTCGCTTTCCTGAGCGCATCGAGTAGCTCGTCTCCTTTGAAAGGTCTGTCCAGGTCTTCATCAAAGATTTGCGGCATAGCGTAATGACACATTATCAGCGATACGTCTGGATTAAGCATCGATTTAAAATGTTGCAGAAGATCTTTGGCATCCAACATGCTTCCTCGTTTATGTGTGGTCCTGTTGAGTCGTCGTGCCTTATTCCAAAACTCTTTGCTGCTTCTAGCCTCAGAAAGCTGCCTAGCAATTCTCTCTTAGAAACTGATTTTTTTCTCCCTGCATAAGTTTTTGTAGTATCCGTTTTTGTCGCAGTAGAATTCTCTCATAAATCTAGAGTTAAGTTTACTGAAAGAGTTTAGAGCCGCTATAGGCCTTTTCCTGGCCTCCTGGCATTCGTTATCGAACCAGGGTTGCTTTCCTTCTTGCTTCCTCTTTGTAAGTTTTGACTGTGCACTGGTCCGTACAATGTCTGTTAAAATGCCTATGTACCTGAGAGAAAAGCTCAAACCAAAATTTAGTGTGGAGATGCACTCATTAAACATATTTTGATAACTTATTTTATTGCTTTCTTTCTATACTAATTTGGGCAGCAGTGTTCTCTGTTTGGACGATCGTCTGTAAATACACACTTTAGGGTGAGGGGTAAATGATCCGCTAAGGTTTGGGGAACTATTCGCATATACTGAACATAATTGTTCCAACTTCCATTTATTAATGCATAATCAATGACAGAGATTCCAAAAACTTTTACGAACGTTAATTCTCCGTCGCAGTCGCTCTTGCTCCTTCCGTTAAGAACACAAAGATTAAATGATTCGCACAATTCAATAAGTCGCTTTCCTCTTTGGTTAAAAAATTCATCTGTCAACTTTCTCGGAAAACAGAAAGACCTTCCATTCTTTCCGGCGTGGGTGACACCTGCTCAATACCTATTCAAGCATTAAAATCTCCTACGAGTAATGAGTTATCACATCCCGAACATAATAAATAATCCAGCAGTTCTGTATAGCAATGCTCCCAATTGCAGAGGTTTAGGTACACCGGTACAATGTTTAGGGGTGAACTACATATGTTTAAAACTATTATCTCGCTTTTAACGATACTACATTCTTATTTATCTCCAAGTGCTCTTTTTATCCCGAACAGCATACCACCACTAGCCCTACCTAAATTCGAATCTCGAGTTATAGCTTATAGTCTTTAAATAATTTTTATATTCTTTGAAGTCTTTTTCACAAATGTTTCATACAAGAAAAATATTTGATAATTATTTATAAACACAAAAAAATCCATATAAAAACGTTTACTACTTAATCCATTTACATTGTATGAAAGAATGTCTATTTCCTATTTACTAATGCTATTGTTATATGGCGACAAGAAATAAAACAACATGCAGGAGTCGCCGAATGCACCCATCAATTCACTCTACGAACGCACCCGCTCGATTCACTAAACGAACACACCCAACTATCATTCCAGTCAGCTGACATATTCCATGTTCAAATTTCGATTTCCCCTCCATGGAATTTAGCGGAAGAGTACCAATGGAAAATTACCAAAGGGGAAGTTTGTATAAATATACGGGTGACAGGCTCGTACAAGTCAGTTATATCTTAAACGTTGACTTGTGAAAATCGGTTATAAAGTAAAAAGTGATTGAATTGAAATAAAGTGTTGAATTCTAAGTAGTAAAGTTGAATAACAGTGATTTGAATTTAAATAAGTCTTTTTTGATAAATAAAGTGTTTCATTGTGTATTTATAAAAGTGAAATTGAGTTTTATTCGAAGAACCCCAGGCAAGAATATTACATCAGAAGTGGGATGAAACTCAAAATTGTGCGCGTAAATTCTACAGTGGCATTTTCCGGAACATTTAGTTTTCTAAAGTGGAATTTTCCGAGATATTTGGGTAAAACGTTTCGGTTACTAATACGGCTTATTTTTGCGGTGGAATTCTCTAGAAATAGTGTGTGTAATAGTACTTATACAGATTTGATTGTTGAATTTTCCAGATATATTTAAACTGATTGTGCGAACAGATATAAAACATAAACTGATTGTGTTGTGAAAATTGTGTAAAGATAATTCAAAATTGGTTTAGAAAATTGAACAATTGACAACAGCTGAGTTGAAAGCAGAATTGGGTAAAAGAAACCTCCAGACTTCGGGGCTCAAAAGGGTATTGTTGCTCCGACTCCAGGACGCTAGAGATGGGAAACAAAACAGAGCCGGAGACAAAACAGAGCCCTGGGGAACCCCAGCGTTTGCAAAACCTACGTAATGCAATTATTCTATAAAGCGATTTTAATCTATTTTGTCTTATTTTCTGTTAAAAATTCTCTTCTATGATATTTTTCTTTTATCTAAAGGCGGTGTAATAGTACGCCACAAGGGATTTCCAGTTTTAGGCGTTTAGTTGTTCGTATATTTCCGCCTGTTCCAATCAGTCACTGGAACAGGAACGACGCGTTTCGTTTAGGGTGGGACTTGTTCCTACGAAATGAAGCACGTCTTCCTTTTCTCTTGTGTTGCATTACCCACAGCGTGAAGGAAGGTCATTGCGATGCGGGATGAAGTTTATTTTCAACAGTTCGCCTCGTATTCGGAAGATGGTGGATATTTGAGGAATACTGAGATTGGAATTCATATAACTTATCTTCTCGTGGCTTAATTCTTTGTAGGTCAGCCTTGTTGTCGAGTTTGTTGCTGCCGTGATGAATTTCCTATTCATTGTTTGGATTATTTGAAAGATTATTTTCATCCATGTTTAAGATGATACCGTATTTTTCCGCAGCATTTACCCAATCTTTGTAAAACATCGACCTAGTCCTTATAGCCTTTTTAGCCAAAATTTTCGTTAACCTAACATACTCACAGTTCTCTAAGATATTAGTAACGTAGTTCATGTTAAGCTTAAGCGTGTAAATAAAGAGGTGCGGGATATCGCTTTCAATATAGAGCACATAACTCGGAGTACTTGATGGCAGGTGAAATAACTTTTTTAGGAAGAACCTAAGAAGTTTTTCTACTTCGTCGTACTGTGTGCCTCCCCACACTTGTGCTCCATAGGACCGCGACGTTTGCGTTTTCAATAGATTTCTCCAAGTAGCGTTGATTGACTTTTTAGCTTCTGCTAATTTAAGTTCCAGGTGACGTTTCATCGATAAATTATGCGTTATTGTGACGCCAAGATATTTGTAAGACCTAACTACTTCCAGGTCCTGTCCGCTATATTTCCATTTTTCACTCCTTGCAAGTCGCCCTGTTCCCTTTCGAAATACCATAACTTTAGACTTTTCAGTATTGATCCGCAGGCTATTTAAAGTGGAATACTCCTCTAATTTATTTATCATTAGTTGCAGTGTACTTGGAGATTCCGCAAAAATGATAACATCGTCGGCGTAGAGCAGTATCCTTATCGTAGGTCCTTCAATACATTTTCCGGCTGGCAGGTAGTCAACCAGATCCTCCAGGAAAAAGCAAAACAGAAGTGGACTCATAAGGCACCCCTGTTTTACATCGATAAGGACATCAAACCACTCAGACCTGTTCTCCCCATCCCATAGAGCCGACTTATTGCTCTAGTAGAGTGCCATGAGGATTTTAAGAAATTTTGACGATATTCCAATTTTCGATAGCTTGTAGAAAAGGCTGGCCCCGAAGGGTTCTTTAAAGTCTATAAAAACTGCGTACAGTTTCTTTTTACGATTAAGATATAGTTGCGCAATTGAAGTTAAGCAAAATATCTGGTCCACCTTTTCTTAAGTCCGCTTGAAATTGGCTAAGCTTATCGCGCTCCTCAACCCACTTTGATAGTCTCGCCGTCAGCATTCCAGTGAAGAGTTTTGCCACTGTATTCATGAAGGATACTTCTCTATAGTTTGCTGCGACATTTGGGTCACTCTTTTTGAAGATTGGGAAGATAATTGAGCTTAGAAATTCAACTGGTACTGTTCCGCTATTATATATTGCATTGAAAGCCTCAAGAAGTTTCTCCAGCAATGTTGAAGGAGCGTTTTGTAAGAACGCATAGGGAATTCCATCCTCCCCAGGAGCTTTTTTCGGTTTCGCTTTCCTGAGCGCATCGAGTAGCTCGTCTCCTTTGAAAGGTCTGTCCAGGTCTTCATCAAAGATTTGCGGCATAGCGTAATGACACATTATCAGCGATACGTCTGGATTAAGCATCGATTTAAAATGTTGCAGAAGATCTTTGGCATCCAACATGCTTCCTCGTTTATGTGTGGTCCTGTTGAGTCGTCGTGCCTTATTCCAAAACTCTTTGCTGCTTCTAGCCCTAGAAAGCTGCCTAGCAATTCTCTCTTAGAAACTGATTTTTTTCTCCCTGCATAAGTTTTTGTAGTATCCGTTTTTGTCGCAGTAGAATTCTCTCATAAATCTAGAGTTAAGTTTACTGAAAGAGTTTAGAGCCGCTATAGGCCTTTTCCTGGCCTCCTGGCATTCGTTATCGAACCAGGGTTGCTTTCCTTCTTGCTTCCTCTTTGTAAGTTTTGACTGTGCACTGGTCCGTACAATGTCTGTTAAAATGCCTATGTACCTGAGAGAAAAGCTCAAACCAAAATTTAGTGTGGAGATGCACTCATTAAACATATTTTGATAACTTATTTTATTGCTTTCTTTCTATACTAATTTGGGCAGCAGTGTTCTCTGTTTGGACGATCGTCTGTAAATACACACTTTAGGGTGAGGGGTAAATGATCCGCTAAGGTTTGGGGAACTATTCGCATATACTGAACATAATTGTTCCAACTTCCATTTATTAATGCATAATCAATGACAGAGATTCCAAAAACTTTTACGAACGTTAATTCTCCGTCGCAGTTGCTCTTGCTCCTTCCGTTAAGAACACAAAGATTAAATGATTCGCACAATTCAATAAGTCGCTTTCCTCTTTGGTTAAAAAATTCATCTGTCAACTTTCTCGGAAAACAGAAAGACTTTCCATTCTTTCCGGCGTGGGTGACACCTGCTCAATACCTATTCAAGCATTAAAATCTCCTACGAGTAATGAGTTATCACATCCCGAACATAATAAATAATCCAGCAGTTCTGTATAGCAATGCTCCCAATTGCAGAGGTTTAGGTACACCGGTACAATGTTTAGGGGTGAACTACATATGTTTAAAACTATTATCTCGCTTTTAACGATACTACATTCTTATTTATCTCCAAGTGCTCTTTTTATCCCGAACAGCATACCACCACTAGCCCTACCTAAATTCAAATCTCGAGTTATAGCTTGTAGTCTTTAAATAATTTTCATATTCTTTGAAGTCTTTTTCACAAATGTTTCATACAAGAAAAATATTTGATAATTATTTATAAACACAAAAAAATCCATATAAAAACGTTTACTACTTAATCCATTTACATTGTATGAAAGAATGTCTATTTCCAATTTACTAATGCTATTGTTATATGGCGACAAGAAATAAAACAACATGCAGGAGTCGCCGAATGCACCCATCAATTCACTCTACGAACGCACCCGCTCGATTCACTAAACGAACACACCCAACTATCATTCCAGTCAGCTGACATATTCCATGTTCAAATTTCGATTTCCCCTCCATGGAATTTAGCGGAAGAGTACCAATGGAAAATTACCAAAGGGGAAGTTTGTATAAATATACGGGTGACAGGCTCGTACAAGTCAGTTATATCTTAAACGTTGACTTGTGAAAATCGGTTATAAAGTAAAAAGTGATTGAATTGAAATAAAGTGTTGAATTCTAAGTAGTAAAGTTGAATAACAGTGATTTGAATTTAAATAAGTCTTTTTTGATAAATAAAGTGTTTCATTGTGTATTTATAAAAGTGAAATTGAGTTTTATTCGAAGAACCCCAGGCAAGAATATTACATCAGAAGTGGGATGAAACTCAAAATTGTGCGCGTAAATTCTACAGTGGCATTTTCCGGAACATTTAGTTTTCTAAAGTGGAATTTTCCGAGATATTTGGGTAAAACGTTTCGGTTACTAATACGGCTTATTTTTGCGGTGGAATTCTCTAGAAATAGTGTGTGTAATAGTACTTATACAGATTTGATTGTTGAATTTTCCAGATATATTTAAACTGATTGTGCGAACAGATATAAAACATAAACTGATTGTGTTGTGAAAATTGTGTAAAGATAATTCAAAATTGGTTTAGAAAATTGAACAATTGACAACAGCTGAGTTGAAAGCAGAATTGGGTAAAAGAAACCTCCAGACTTCGGGGCTCAAAAGGGTATTGTTGCTCCGACTCCAGGACGCTAGAGATGGGAAACAAAACAGAGCCGGAGACAAAACAGAGCCCTGGGGAACCCCAGCGTTTGCAAAACCTACGTAATGCAATTATTCTATAAAGCGATTTTAATCTATTTTGTCTTATTTTCTGTTAAAAATTCTCTTCTATGATATTTTTCTTTTATCTAAAGGCGGTGTAATAGTACGCCACAAGGGATTTCCAGTTTTAGGCGTTTAGTTGTTCGTATATTTCCGCCTGTTCCAATCAGTCACTGGAACAGGAACGACGCGTTTCGTTTAGGGTGGGACTTGTTCCTACGAAATGAAGCACGTCTTCCTTTTCTCTTGTGTTGCATTACCCACAGCGTGAAGGGAGGTCATTGCGATGCGGGATGAAGTTTATTTTCAACAGTTCGCCTCGTATTCGGAAGATGGTGGATATTTGAGGAATACTGAGATTGGAATTCATATAACTTATCTTCTCGTGGCTTAATTCTTTGTAGGTCAGCCTTGTTGTCGAGTTTGTTGCTGCCGTGATGAATTTCCTATTCATTGTTTGGATTATTTGAAAGATTATTTTCATCCATGTTTAAGATGATACCGTATTTTTCCGCAGCATTTACCCAATCTTTGTAAAACATCGACCTAGTCCTTATAGCCTTTTTAGCCAAAATTTTCGTTAACCTAACATACTCACAGTTCTCTAAGATATTAGTAACGTAGTTCATGTTAAGCTTAAGCGTGTAAATAAAGAGGTGCGGGATATCGCTTTCAATATAGAGCACATAACTCGGAGTACTTGATGGCAGGTGAAATAACTTTTTTAGGAAGAACCTAAGAAGTTTTTCTACTTCGTCGTACTGTGTGCCTCCCCACACTTGTGCTCCATAGGACCGCGACGTTTGCGTTTTCGATAGATTTCTCCAAGTAGCGTTGATTGACTTTTTAGCTTCTGCTAATTTAAGTTCCAGGTGACGTTTCATCGATAAATTATGCGTTATTGTGACGCCAAGATATTTGTAAGACCTAACTACTTCCAGGTCCTGTCCGCTATATTTCCATTTTTCACCCCTTGCAAGTCGCCCTGTTCCCTTTCGAAATACCATAACTTTAGACTTTTCAGTATTGATCCGCAGGCTATTTAAAGTGGAATACTCCTCTAATTTATTTATCATTAGTTGCAGTGTACTTGGAGATTCCGCAAAAATGATAACATCGTCGGCGTAGAGCAGTATCCTTATCGTAGGTCCTTCAATACATTTTCCGGCTGGCAGGTAGTCAACCAGATCCTCCAGGAAAAAGCAAAACAGAAGTGGACTCATAAGGCACCCCTGTTTTACATCGATAAGGACATCAAACCACTCAGACCTGTTCTCCCCATCCCATAGAGCCGACTTATTGCTCTAGTAGAGTGCCATGAGGATTTTAAGAAATTTTGACGATATTCCAATTTTCGATAGCTTGTAGAAAAGGCTGGCCCCGAAGGGTTCTTTAAAGTCTATAAAAACTGCGTACAGTTTCTTTTTACGATTAAGATATAGTTGCGCAATTGAAGTTAAGCAAAATATCTGGTCCACCTTTTCTTAAGTCCGCTTGAAATTGGCTAAGCTTATCGCGCTCCTCAACCCACTTTGATAGTCTCGCCGTCAGCATTCCAGTGAAGAGTTTTGCCACTGTATTCATGAAGGATACTTCTCTATAGTTTGCTGCGACATTTGGGTCACCCTTTTTGAAGATTGGGAAGATAATTGAGCTTAGAAATTCAACTGGTACTGTTCCGCTATTATATATTGCATTGAAAGCCTCAAGAAGTTTCTCCAGCAATGTTGAAGGAGCGTTTTGTAAGAACGCATAGGGAATTCCATCCTCCCCAGGAGCTTTTTTCGGTTTCGCTTTCCTGAGCGCATCGAGTAGCTCGTCTCCTTTGAAAGGTCTGTCCAGGTCTTCATCAAAGATTTGCGGCATAGCGTAATGACACATTATCAGCGATACGTCTGGATTAAGCATCGATTTAAAATGTTGCAGAAGATCTTTGGCATCCAACATGCTTCCTCGTTTATGTGTGGTCCTGTTGAGTCGTCGTGCCTTATTCCAAAACTCTTTGCTGCTTCTAGCCCTAGAAAGCTGCCTAGCAATTCTCTCTTAGAAACTGATTTTTTTCTCCCTGCATAAGTTTTTGTAGTATCCGTTTTTGTCGCAGTAGAATTCTCTCATAAATCTAGAGTTAAGTTTACTGAAAGAGTTTAGAGCCGCTATAGGCCTTTTCCTGGCCTCCTGGCATTCGTTATCGAACCAGGGTTGCTTTCCTTCTTGCTTCCTCTTTGTAAGTTTTGACTGTGCACTGGTCCGTACAATGTCTGTTAAAATGCCTATGTACCTGAGAGAAAAGCTCAAACCAAAATTTAGTGTGGAGATGCACTCATTAAACATATTTTGATAACTTATTTTATTGCTTTCTTTCTATACTAATTTGGGCAGCAGTGTTCTCTGTTTGGACGATCGTCTGTAAATACACACTTTAGGGTGAGGGGTAAATGATCCGCTAAGGTTTGGGGAACTATTCGCATATACTGAACATAATTGTTCCAACTTCCATTTATTAATGCATAATCAATGACAGAGATTCCAAAAACTTTTACGAACGTTAATTCTCCGTCGCAGTTGCTCTTGCTCCTTCCGTTAAGAACACAAAGATTAAATGATTCGCACAATTCAATAAGTCGCTTTCCTCTTTGGTTAAAAAATTCATCTGTCAACTTTCTCGGAAAACAGAAAGACTTTCCATTCTTTCCGGCGTGGGTGACACCTGCTCAATACCTATTCAAGCATTAAAATCTCCTACGAGTAATGAGTTATCACATCCCGAACATAATAAATAATCCAGCAGTTCTGTAAAGCAATGCTCCCAATTGCAGAGGTTTAGGTACACCGGTACAATGTTTAGGGGTGAACTACATATGTTTAAAACTATTATCTCGCTTTTAACGATACTACATTCTTATTTATCTCCAAGTGCTCTTTTTATCCCGAACAGCATACCACCACTAGCCCTACCTAAATTCAAATCTCGAGTTATAGCTTGTAGTCTTTAAATAATTTTCATATTCTTTGAAGTCTTTTTCACAAATGTTTCATACAAGAAAAATATTTGATAATTATTTATAAACACAAAAAAATCCATATAAAAACGTTTACTACTTAATCCATTTACATTGTATGAAAGAATGTCTATTTCCAATTTACTAATGCTATTGTTATATGGCGACAAGAAATAAAACAACATGCAGGAGTCGCCGAATGCACCCATCAATTCACTCTACGAACGCACCCGCTCGATTCACTAAACGAACACACCCAACTATCATTCCAGTCAGCTGACATATTCCATGTTCAAATTTCGATTTCCCCTCCATGGAATTTAGCGGAAGAGTACCAATGGAAAATTACCAAAGGGGAAGTTTGTATAAATATACGGGTGACAGGCTCGTACAAGTCAGTTATATCTTAAACGTTGACTTGTGAAAATCGGTTATAAAGTAAAAAGTGATTGAATTGAAATAAAGTGTTGAATTCTAAGTAGTAAAGTTGAATAACAGTGATTTGAATTTAAATAAGTCTTTTTTGATAAATAAAGTGTTTCATTGTGTATTTATAAAAGTGAAATTGAGTTTTATTCGAAGAACCCCAGGCAAGAATATTACATCAGAAGTGGGATGAAACTCAAAATTGTGCGCGTAAATTCTACAGTGGCATTTTCCGGAACATTTAGTTTTCTAAAGTGGAATTTTCCGAGATATTTGGGTAAAACATTTCGGTTACTAATACGGCTTATTTTTGCGGTGGAATTCTCTAGAAATAGTGTGTGTAATAGTACTTATACAGATTTGATTGTTGAATTTTCCAGATATATTTAAACTGATTGTGCGAACAGATATAAAACATAAACTGATTGTGTTGTGAAAATTGTGTAAAGATAATTCAAAATTGGTTTAGAAAATTGAACAATTGACAACAGCTGAGTTGAAAGCAGAATTGGGTAAAAGAAACCTCCAGACTTCGGGGCTCAAAAGGGTATTGTTGCTCCGACTCCAGGACGCTAGAGATGGGAAACAAAACAGAGCCGGAGACAAAACAGAGCCCTGGGGAACCCCAGCGTTTGCAAAACCTACGTAATGCAATTATTCTATAAAGCGATTTTAATCTATTTTGTCTTATTTTCTGTTAAAAATTCTCTTCTATGATATTTTTCTTTTATCTAAAGGCGGTGTAATAGTACGCCACAAGGGATTTCCAGTTTTAGGCGTTTAGTTGTTCGTATATTTCCGCCTGTTCCAATCAGTCACTGGAACAGGAACGACGCGTTTCGTTTAGGGTGGGACTTGTTCCTACGAAATGAAGCACGTCTTCCTTTTCTCTTGTGTTGCATTACCCACAGCGTGAAGGAAGGTCATTGCGATGCGGGATGAAGTTTATTTTCAACAGTTCGCCTCGTATTCGGAAGATGGTGGATATTTGAGGAATACTGAGATTGGAATTCATATAACTTATCTTCTCGTGGCTTAATTCTTTGTAGGTCAGCCTTGTTGTCGAGTTTGTTGCTGCCGTGATGAATTTCCTATTCATTGTTTGGATTATTTGAAAGATTATTTTCATCCATGTTTAAGATGATACCGTATTTTTCCGCAGCATTTACCCAATCTTTGTAAAACATCGACCTAGTCCTTATAGCCTTTTTAGCCAAAATTTTCGTTAACCTAACATACTCACAGTTCTCTAAGATATTAGTAACGTAGTTCATGTTAAGCTTAAGCGTGTAAATAAAGAGGTGCGGGATATCGCTTTCAATATAGAGCACATAACTCGGAGTACTTGATGGCAGGTGAAATAACTTTTTTAGGAAGAACCTAAGAAGTTTTTCTACTTCGTCGTACTGTGTGCCTCCCCACACTTGTGCTCCATAGGACCGCGACGTTTGCGTTTTCAATAGATTTCTCCAAGTAGCGTTGATTGACTTTTTAGCTTCTGCTAATTTAAGTTCCAGGTGACGTTTCATCGATAAATTATGCGTTATTGTGACGCCAAGATATTTGTAAGACCTAACTACTTCCAGGTCCTGTCCGCTATATTTCCATTTTTCACCCCTTGCAAGTCGCCCTGTTCCCTTTCGAAATACCATAACTTTAGACTTTTCAGTATTGATCCGCAGGCTATTTAAAGTGGAATACTCCTCTAATTTATTTATCATTAGTTGCAGTGTACTTGGAGATTCCGCAAAAATGATAACATCGTCGGCGTAGAGCAGTATCCTTATCGTAGGTCCTTCAATACATTTTCCGGCTGGCAGGTAGTCAACCAGATCCTCCAGGAAAAAGCAAAACAGAAGTGGACTCATAAGGCACCCCTGTTTTACATCGATAAGGACATCAAACCACTCAGACCTGTTCTCCCCATCCCATAGAGCCGACTTATTGCTCTAGTAGAGTGCCATGAGGATTTTAAGAAATTTTGACGATATTCCAATTTTCGATAGCTTGTAGAAAAGGCTGGCCCCGAAGGGTTCTTTAAAGTCTATAAAAACTGCGTACAGTTTCTTTTTACGATTAAGATATAGTTGCGCAATTGAAGTTAAGCAAAATATCTGGTCCACCTTTTCTTAAGTCCGCTTGAAATTGGCTAAGCTTATCGCGCTCCTCAACCCACTTTGATAGTCTCGCCGTCAGCATTCCAGTGAAGAGTTTTGCCACTGTATTCATGAAGGATACTTCTCTATAGTTTGCTGCGACATTTGGGTCACCCTTTTTGAAGATTGGGAAGATAATTGAGCTTAGAAATTCAACTGGTACTGTTCCGCTATTATATATTGCATTGAAAGCCTCAAGAAGTTTCTCCAGCAATGTTGAAGGAGCGTTTTGTAAGAACGCATAGGGAATTCCATCCTCCCCAGGAGCTTTTTTCGGTTTCGCTTTCCTGAGCGCATCGAGTAGCTCGTCTCCTTTGAAAGGTCTGTCCAGGTCTTCATCAAAGATTTGCGGCATAGCGTAATGACACATTATCAGCGATACGTCTGGATTAAGCATCGATTTAAAATGTTGCAGAAGATCTTTGGCATCCAACATGCTTCCTCGTTTATGTGTGGTCCTGTTGAGTCGTCGTGCCTTATTCCAAAACTCTTTGCTGCTTCTAGCCCTAGAAAGCTGCCTAGCAATTCTCTCTTAGAAACTGATTTTTTTCTCCCTGCATAAGTTTTTGTAGTATCCGTTTTTGTCGCAGTAGAATTCTCTCATAAATCTAGAGTTAAGTTTACTGAAAGAGTTTAGAGCCGCTATAGGCCTTTTCCTGGCCTCCTGGCATTCGTTATCGAACCAGGGTTGCTTTCCTTCTTGCTTCCTCTTTGTAAGTTTTGACTGTGCACTGGTCCGTACAATGTCTGTTAAAATGCCTATGTACCTGAGAGAAAAGCTCAAACCAAAATTTAGTGTGGAGATGCACTCATTAAACATATTTTGATAACTTATTTTATTGCTTTCTTTCTATACTAATTTGGGCAGCAGTGTTCTCTGTTTGGACGATCGTCTGTAAATACACACTTTAGGGTGAGGGGTAAATGATCCGCTAAGGTTTGGGGAACTATTCGCATATACTGAACATAATTGTTCCAACTTCCATTTATTAATGCATAATCAATGACAGAGATTCCAAAAACTTTTACGAACGTTAATTCTCCGTCGCAGTTGCTCTTGCTCCTTCCGTTAAGAACACAAAGATTAAATGATTCGCACAATTCAATAAGTCGCTTTCCTCTTTGGTTAAAAAATTCATCTGTCAACTTTCTCGGAAAACAGAAAGACTTTCCATTCTTTCCGGCGTGGGTGACACCTGCTCAATACCTATTCAAGCATTAAAATCTCCTACGAGTAATGAGTTATCACATCCCGAACATAATAAATAATCCAGCAGTTCTGTATAGCAATGCTCCCAATTGCAGAGGTTTAGGTACACCGGTACAATGTTTAGGGGTGAACTACATATGTTTAAAACTATTATCTCGCTTTTAACGATACTACATTCTTATTTATCTCCAAGTGCTCTTTTTATCCCGAACAGCATACCACCACTAGCCCTACCTAAATTCAAATCTCGAGTTATAGCTTGTAGTCTTTAAATAATTTTCATATTCTTTGAAGTCTTTTTCACAAATGTTTCATACAAGAAAAATATTTGATAATTATTTATAAACACAAAAAAATCCATATAAAAACGTTTACTACTTAATCCATTTACATTGTATGAAAGAATGTCTATTTCCAATTTACTAATGCTATTGTTATATGGCGACAAGAAATAAAACAACATGCAGGAGTCGCCGAATGCACCCATCAATTCACTCTACGAACGCACCCGCTCGATTCACTAAACGAACACACCCAACTATCATTCCAGTCAGCTGACATATTCCATGTTCAAATTTCGATTTCCCCTCCATGGAATTTAGCGGAAGAGTACCAATGGAAAATTACCAAAGGGGAAGTTTGTATAAATATACGGGTGACAGGCTCGTACAAGTCAGTTATATCTTAAACGTTGACTTGTGAAAATCGGTTATAAAGTAAAAAGTGATTGAATTGAAATAAAGTGTTGAATTCTAAGTAGTAAAGTTGAATAACAGTGATTTGAATTTAAATAAGTCTTTTTTGATAAATAAAGTGTTTCATTGTGTATTTATAAAAGTGAAATTGAGTTTTATTCGAAGAACCCCAGGCAAGAATATTACATCAGAAGTGGGATGAAACTCAAAATTGTGCGCGTAAATTCTACAGTGGCATTTTCCGGAACATTTAGTTTTCTAAAGTGGAATTTTCCGAGATATTTGGGTAAAACGTTTCGGTTACTAATACGGCTTATTTTTGCGGTGGAATTCTCTAGAAATAGTGTGTGTAATAGTACTTATACAGATTTGATTGTTGAATTTTCCAGATATATTTAAACTGATTGTGCGAACAGATATAAAACATAAACTGATTGTGTTGTGAAAATTGTGTAAAGATAATTCAAAATTGGTTTAGAAAATTGAACAATTGACAACAGCTGAGTTGAAAGCAGAATTGGGTAAAAGAAACCTCCAGACTTCGGGGCTCAAAAGGGTATTGTTGCTCCGACTCCAGGACGCTAGAGATGGGAAACAAAACAGAGCCGGAGACAAAACAGAGCCCTGGGGAACCCCAGCGTTTGCAAAACCTACGTAATGCAATTATTCTATAAAGCGATTTTAATCTATTTTGTCTTATTTTCTGTTAAAAATTCTCTTCTATGATATTTTTCTTTTATCTAAAGGCGGTGTAATAGTACGCCACAAGGGATTTCCAGTTTTAGGCGTTTAGTTGTTCGTATATTTCCGCCTGTTCCAATCAGTCACTGGAACAGGAACGACGCGTTTCGTTTAGGGTGGGACTTGTTCCTACGAAATGAAGCACGTCTTCCTTTTCTCTTGTGTTGCATTACCCACAGCGTGAAGGAAGGTCATTGCGATGCGGGATGAAGTTTATTTTCAACAGTTCGCCTCGTATTCGGAAGATGGTGGATATTTGAGGAATACTGAGATTGGAATTCATATAACTTATCTTCTCGTGGCTTAATTCTTTGTAGGTCAGCCTTGTTGTCGAGTTTGTTGCTGCCGTGATGAATTTCTTATTCATTGTTTGGATTATTTGAAAGATTATTTTCATCCATGTTTAAGATGATACCGTATTTTTCCGCAGCATTTACCCAATCTTTGTAAAACATCGACCTAGTCCTTATAGCCTTTTTAGCCAAAATTTTCGTTAACCTAACATACTCACAGTTCTCTAAGATATTAGTAACGTAGTTCATGTTAAGCTTAAGCGTGTAAATAAAGAGGTGCGGGATATCGCTTTCAATATAGAGCACATAACTCGGAGTACTTGATGGCAGGTGAAATAACTTTTTTAGGAAGAACCTAAGAAGTTTTTCTACTTCGTCGTACTGTGTGCCTCCCCACACTTGTGCTCCATAGGACCGCGACGTTTGCGTTTTCAATAGATTTCTCCAAGTAGCGTTGATTGACTTTTTAGCTTCTGCTAATTTAAGTTCCAGGTGACGTTTCATCGATAAATTATGCGTTATTGTGACGCCAAGATATTTGTAAGACCTAACTACTTCCAGGTCCTGTCCGCTATATTTCCATTTTTCACCCCTTGCAAGTCGCCCTGTTCCCTTTCGAAATACCATAACTTTAGACTTTTCAGTATTGATCCGCAGGCTATTTAAAGTGGAATACTCCTCTAATTTATTTATCATTAGTTGCAGTGTACTTGGAGATTCCAGGAAAAAGCAAAACAGAAGTGGACTCATAAGGCACCCCTGTTTTACATCGATAAGGACATCAAACCACTCAGACCTGTTCTCCCCATCCCATAGAGCCGACTTATTGCTCTAGTAGAGTGCCATGAGGATTTTAAGAAATTTTGACGATATTCCAATTTTCGATAGCTTGTAGAAAAGGCTGGCCCCGAAGGGTTCTTTAAAGTCTATAAAAACTGCGTACAGTTTCTTTTTACGATTAAGATATAGTTGCGCAATTGAAGTTAAGCAAAATATCTGGTCCACCTTTTCTTAAGTCCGCTTGAAATTGGCTAAGCTTATCGCGCTCCTCAACCCACTTTGATAGTCTCGCCGTCAGCATTCCAGTGAAGAGTTTTGCCACTGTATTCATGAAGGATACTTCTCTATAGTTTGCTGCGACATTTGGGTCACCCTTTTTGAAGATTGGGAAGATAATTGAGCTTAGAAATTCAACTGGTACTGTTCCGCTATTATATATTGCATTGAAAGCCTCAAGAAGTTTCTCCAGCAATGTTGAAGGAGCGTTTTGTAAGAACGCATAGGGAATTCCATCCTCCCCAGGAGCTTTTTTCGGTTTCGCTTTCCTGAGCGCATCGAGTAGCTCGTCTCCTTTGAAAGGTCTGTCCAGGTCTTCATCAAAGATTTGCGGCATAGCGTAATGACACATTATCAGCGATACGTCTGGATTAAGCATCGATTTAAAATGTTGCAGAAGATCTTTGGCATCCAACATGCTTCCTCGTTTATGTGTGGTCCTGTTGAGTCGTCGTGCCTTATTCCAAAACTCTTTGCTGCTTCTAGCCCTAGAAAGCTGCCTAGCAATTCTCTCTTAGAAACTGATTTTTTTCTCCCTGCATAAGTTTTTGTAGTATCCGTTTTTGTCGCAGTAGAATTCTCTCATAAATCTAGAGTTAAGTTTACTGAAAGAGTTTAGAGCCGCTATAGGCCTTTTCCTGGCCTCCTGGCATTCGTTATCGAACCAGGGTTGCTTTCCTTCTTGCTTCCTCTTTGTAAGTTTTGACTGTGCACTGGTCCGTACAATGTCTGTTAAAATGCCTATGTACCTGAGAGAAAAGCTCAAACCAAAATTTAGTGTGGAGATGCACTCATTAAACATATTTTGATAACTTATTTTATTGCTTCCTTTCTATACTAATTTGGGCAGCAGTGTTCTCTGTTTGGACGATCGTCTGTAAATACACACTTTAGGGTGAGGGGTAAATGATCCGCTTAGGTTTGGGGAACTATTCGCATATACTGAACATAATTGTTCCAACTTCCATTTATTAATGCATAATCAATGACAGAGATTCCAAAAACTTTTACGAACGTTAATTCTCCGTCGCAGTCGCTCTTGCTCCTTCCGTTAAGAACACAAAGATTAAATGATTCGCACAATTCAATAAGTCGCTTTCCTCTTTGGTTAAAAAATTCATCTGTCAACTTTCTCGGAAAACAGAAAGACCTTCCATTCTTTCCGGCGTGGGTGACACCTGCTCAATACCTATTCAAGCATTAAAATCTCCTACGAGTAATGAGTTATCACATCCCGAACATAATAAATAATCCAGCAGTTCTGTATAGCAATGCTCCCAATTGCAGAGGTTTAGGTACACCGGTACAATGTTTAGGGGTGAACTACATATGTTTAAAACTATTATCTCGCTTTTAACGATACTACATTCTTATTTATCTCCAAGTGCTCTTTTTATCCCGAACAGCATACCACCACTAGCCCTACCTAAATTCGAATCTCGTCTTATAGCTTATAGTCTTTAAATAATTTTCATATTCTTTGAAGTCTTTTTCACAAATGTTTCATACAAGAAAAATATTTGATAATTATTTATAAACACAAAAAAATCCATATAAAAACGTTTACTACTTAATCCATTTACATTGTATGAAAGAATGTCTATTTCCAATTTACTAATGCTATTGTTATATGGCGACAAGAAATAGAACAACATGCAGGAGTCGCCGAATGCACCCATCAATTCACTCTACGAACGCACCCGCTCGATTCACTAAACGAACACACCCAACTATCATTCCAGTCAGCTGACATATTCCATGTTCAAATTTCGATTTCCCCTCCATGGAATTTAGCGGAAGAGTACCAATGGAAAATTACCAAAGGGGAAGTATACAACGTACAAGAAGGTGCTTAATTTTTGTATAAATATACGGGTGACAGGCTCGTACAAGTCAGTTATATCTTAAACGTTGACTTGTGAAAATCGGTTATAAAGTAAAAAGTGATTGAATTGAAATAAAGTGTTGAATTCTAAGTAGTAAAGTTGAATAACAGTGATTTGAATTTAAATAAGTCTTTTTTGATAAATAAAGTGTTTCATTGTGTATTTATAAAAGTGAAATTGAGTTTTATTCGAAGAACCCCAGGCAAGAATATTACATCAGAAGTGGGATGAAACTCAAAATTGTGCGCGTAAATTCTACAGTGGCATTTTCCGGAACATTTAGTTTTCTAAAGTGGAATTTTCCGAGATATTTGGGTAAAAAGTTTCGGTTACTGATACGGCTTATTTTTGCGGTGGAATTCTCTAGAAATAGTGTACTTATACAGATTTGATTGTTGAATTTTCCAGATATATTTAAACTGATTGTGCGAACAGATATAAAACATAAACTGATTGTGTTGTGAAAATTGTGTAAAGATAATTCAAAATTGGTTTAGAAAATTGAACAATTGACAACAGCTGAGTTGAAAGCAGAATTGGGTAAAAGAAACCTCCAGACTTCGGGGCTCAAAAGGGTATTGTTGCTCCGACTCCAGGACGCTAGAGATGGGAAACACCTGAGTGAGTCGATTCAAATGTGCCAGTCCATCTGCTGAGTTGACGGATGCGCCTCAGTTCAAAAGATTCGAATCACCTCAATGAGTCGTATCAACTCAGTGAGGTGATTCGATACGAAAGGATTTTGATACACACAAAAGTCGGTACACACAGGAGTCGATTCACACAAGAGTCACAGCGACCCCACTGTATGCATCGCAATCGCAAACGCAACACACAGTCATGTCACGGGATGAGTCGAGATCGGGAGGCGATCAACATCAGATACACATTTTTGCTTGCTTCTCTCTCTACCTACTTGGATGGATGGATCGGTTGGATGGAATTGCAATGGTGGTGCTTATTTTTATGATGTGTGTTTCGGTTTTGTTTTGGCCTCCAGTCCACTACCTGTAGGTTGGATTGGATCGATGAAGATGGATGGGTTGTATTTGGAGTGGTGGTGGGTATTTTTGTTTTGTGTTTCGGTTTTTATTTTTGGTTTGGCCTCAATTTTGCACTCATATACTTGATCGAATGGCATGCAAAAAAGGGATAGCTTGAATGACTGAAACCATTTGTGCATGAGTTGGGTATACATCCAATTTTGGTTGACTCTTTCGATTTTTGGAGTATGGTCGACTCTTTTGAAGCAATGTTTCGTGTCGACTCAGTGAAGTAAAGGAGTCGGTATGAGTCGACTCACTAAAAAGAGGCGCATTTCCCATCTCTACAGGACGCTATTACCGAGGAAGGTGGAGACCAAGACACGATGCTGTTCGAAGTTCAAGAAGTACAGCAACAAAGCACAGTAAGTACTGCCGATGAAATGCCCGCTTTTATGAAAATGCTTTTGGAAAAATCCGAGAAGCTGGAGAGCGGCCAGAAAGAACAAAAGAATGCTCCCGAAAGCAAATTAGAAATGCTAGAGAGCGGCCAGAAAGAACAAAAGAATGCTCTCGAAGAAAAGTTCGACAAGCTAGATACTAAGTTCGATGAGCAGAAAAAAAAAAATTCGTTCTCATAATACTTCTTGACTACAACTAAGTTAACTTAACAAGTACCTTACGCTTCCGTAGTGCTTATCGCATTGGGTAGGTTGCTATCCAGTAAATGCAACTACTAAGCCGTTCATTCGTGCGGCTTCACCCTACGTCGCTAGATCGAAGGGTCTTGGTCTCTTTGAGAGTACGGATCATCGCATTGTTGCAATGAACATAAAGGCGAGCATTTAGCTTCCGAGCAAAGTTTGTTACTTCTTCGCTCACGGTAGCTATTCCTAAATCTCTGTGAATATCACTATTCCTAATACACTATGGAGCATTCACAATTGCTCTTAGCGTCTTCTTTTGGAAAGTCTGCAACATGGACATGTTGCTCGGCTTGGTACAACCCCAAAGTTGTATACCGTATATCCAGGACGGCTATAACACCTGCCTGCACAAGAGCAGTTTGTTATATATGCTTAATTTTGAAAATCTTCCGATAAGCCAATACGTTTCCCTGAACCAAATCTCGAGCTCGTCACGCTTCTTCTTTAGGTTTGGTTTCCACCTTAGTTTAGCGTCCAGTGTCATCCCTAGATATTTCGCTTCATTTGCATAAGCTATTTGTGCAGAATTTATGAACAGAGGTAAATTGTTAACCCTTCTGTAAGTGAAATTCACATGCGTAGACTTGTTCTCGTTAAGAGCGATTCGCCAAGTCTTCGTCCAGACACAAATTCTGTCTCACTACTACACCTAACACGAAAGAGTCTTCCTTCAAGATAGTTTTTCAATATTTTAAACATGTCTTCCGGCAAATTTGCCGTAGCTTATATTTCAAGCCTTCGTGCCATACTTTGTCGAAGACTTGCGATACGTCGAGGAAAGCACTTGAACATATTTTTTTCCCTTCTAAGGCTTTCAATTTCATGCGTTATTCTGTAGACTTGATCTATTGTGGAATGGTTAGGTCTGAAACCGAATTGATGATCCGGGATCAAACTTCTTTCTGCAATTATTAGTTTTAATCGCTTCAGCAAAAGTTTCTCGAATACTTTCGATATTATCGGCAGAAGCGATATGGGTCTATAAGATTTTTTATCATTTGCACATTTCCCCGGTTTTGGAACCATAATGACTTCAGCAACTTCCGAGTAGTTTGAGCTCCTATCCGACGGCAAGCCTTCAAGGTATTCAGTGGTCTCACGATTTTTAAAATCTTGCAACATTCCTTTCAGTTTTTTAGAGAGGTGGTTCAAGAAGGTTTAGTCTGGGGGAGCCCTCGTGCCTTGCCATATTCTACGCGCTCTTCTCTTTTCACGAATCAATTCTTCGATTTTGAGCGGATATGTTGCACGTACATGCCCGTGTGCAGAATGCACTTTTTAAGTAAACTTTCCAAACGATGGATCGAAAAATTGAAAGCGTGGGGGAACAGATTACTGATGTCAAATCGGAAGTTGACCAGCTGGCTAAGGAACTTGAGTCGGTTAAGAAACAGAAAGTGCGAGAATATTTGCCCGAATGTACACGGCGTAAAGAAATGCAGCCTCCTGTCTTTGATGGTCAAACGTCATGGCCAATTTATAAGAGGCAACTTTAAGCTGCCGCGATGACGAACAATGGGGACAATGAAGAGAAGTCGATAGCTCTCACGCTTGCTCTCAGAGGAACAGCTGCAAACCATTTTTATTTGTCCTATCCCAACAACAGCAGGGAGATAATAAACGAGTTGGCAACTGATGCGTTTACTAATGCCATTGCGGATGAAAAGCTACAAATGCCTGTAAGAATGGCAGGTAAGAAGACTCTCGCTGAAGCACGAGCATTCGCCCTGACAATGGAAGCTGCAGACCAAGCTTCGCAAGGTAGCCATCGCATCAAGGAAACGGCTATGCTAGAATGCTCATGTCAGCGCATCGACATCGAAAGGCAAAACACGAACACCGCTCGGGGACAAGAACCAACTTTACGGGGCAGAAGTTGGTTGATGGAATCGACGCCCCCAGGACCATCATCAAAATTTCGCAAACAAAACGCTGCAACAAGAGTCTGATAGTGGAGGCAATCATCACCAACAGCCACGGCCTCCATCATCTGAAGAGACCTTGTTCAGACGTCCTGGCTACATTAGACCAGCTGCTACAGTCTGAAGACAGCTACAGGAGAAGCGGCCAAAGTATACGTGGAGGTTCTTCTACAGATACATCTAGCGGGATTGACCTTCTCACATGCAATCTTGGTAGAAGATATATGCGATGAATTCATCATTGGAGTGGACTTCATGAAGGCACACGAGGTGATTTTAGACCTTCGAATGCAGGTGCTAAGGTATCGAACCTTCGAAATCCCTATGGTATATGGAAACGACAACGCTGGGAATCTTCGGCCGATAATTAGAAGCGATGAAGTTCTGCGGCCCTCTTCAGAGACATTACTTTGGGCACGTTTGGAGGATGATCCTGGGAACCACCGATTCTATCTTGCCGAGCCAAATAATAAAAGGGAATTCAAAGTTACATCGTGGGAATAATACTTGCAGAACTAAAGAACAACATGGTGCCAGTAAGACTAATGAACCAAAATAAGCGCTCCGTTAAGCTCAGACAAGGACCGTTACAGCCATTTCAAAAATAGCTAAGAGTGAGCCTGCGAGTCCTGCCTCTCCATGAAAATTGACCGAGGTATGTAAGACTATACTCGGAGACTGTGCGCCAAATCAGGAGCAGCAAACGATAGCGGAAAATCCCATTGACGAGTTTGCTGATATATTTGCCTCACAGGATGGAGACTATGGTCGAACACATTTTGTACAACACCGATAGACACCGGAGATCCTAGACCTACCCGCCAACCTGCTAGACGATTTCCGTTGGCGAAACAGGATGAGGCCGGCGAAATAATATCGAGCCTGGAAAGACGGTTTGATCGAAAGCTCGAAAAGTCCGTGGGCCTTGCCTGTTGTACTGGTGAAAAAGAAGGATGGCAGCACTTGATTTTGCGTAGATTACCGGAGACTTAACGATGTCACAGAGAAGGACAGCTACCCTTTACTTCGAATAGATGACACATTGGACACACTCTCTGGAGCAAAATGGTTTCCACTCTCGACCTGAAAAGTGGCTACTGGCAGGTACAGATCCATCCAGAAGACAAAGAGAAGACCGCTTTCACCGCCGGGATTGCAAAGTGTCTGCACCAGCTGACTAGGAAGGGAGGACAATTCAGATGGTCAGGTGAGTGCGAAAGAAGCTTTCAGCATCTGAAGCAGCGACTTTGCGAAGCACCGGTACTAGCTTACCCCATCCCCGGCAAGACATTTATTGTGGACGCAGACGCTAGCAATGTGGGTGTTGGCGCAGTATTGTCGCAGTTACACGATGGGCAAAAGAAAGACGTAGCATACTTCAGCAAAGTTCTTACCCGACCAAAGAGAAACTACTGTGTTACCAGGCGAGAGCTCCTTGCTCTTATACTGGCGATGAAACATATCCAGAAATACCTGAGTGGCCAGAAGTTCATCTTGCGTACAGACCACGCCACTCTAAGATAAGTACTTCAGTTTAAAAGTCCTGAGGGCCAAGTCGCAAGATAGATCGAGCGATTCCAGCTTATAGCTTCGAGATACAACATTGCAAAGGAAGACTGCACTGCAACGCGGACGCATTATCCCGGAGACCATGTGATCCCAATTGTAAGCATTGAGTGCGACAAGAGGAAAAGGACGAATGTACTGTCCAGAGAGTAAGAGCTGAACCTGCAGAAGCCTAGAGTATTGAGGAACTTCGTATCCGATCCGTAGACGATCTCTTGTCTGCTACTATTAATCCAATTCACTCCTTTGCCGATGACAGTAACCTCAGTTTCTCATATTCGTTCTCGGTTCCTCGCCCCTGCTCTTCGGTCGTAGAACTGGAACGGCAGCGTATGTCAAACTCATTAAACTCTGACCTTAACAGCATTGTATCATGGGGATCTCAAAATAGAGTAGAGTTTAATGCTTCTAAAACTCAATGCTGTCTTCTGTCATTGAAGCAAAACCGAAACACCCAGCCATTGTCCATGAATGGCACTTGCATCGACGAAACCGAAACGCTTTCCATTCTCGGTATGTGTGTCAATAACAACCTTAGTTGGAATGACCACATATTCGACGTCGCCAAGAACGCTGCGAAATGCCTAGGTTTCCTTAAAAGATGCAAGAAATATTTCACCCCTTCTGATTTGGCTATTTTATATAAGGCCTATATCCGCCCTAAAATGGAATATAACTCCCATGTCTGGGCTGGTGCTCCTAAAACAACACTGCACCTGCTCGATAGGATCCAGAAACGCGCGATAAAACTCATAGGTGACAGAAATATTGCAAAGTCTATCGACTCACTCGAACATCGACGCAATGTCTCTTGCTTGTCACTGTTTTACCGTTTTTTTTACAAACAGTGTTCCAACGAAATAGCCATCTGCATTCCACCCCTCAAATTATTCAACCGTAATACTCGCCAACGATCGAATGCTCATCAGTTCACCCTTGAGCCGACTTTCGGGCGTACTGTAAAGTTTAGAGGTTCTTTCATAAGCCGTACAACGCGAATGTGGAATGTCCTACCACGACAACTCTTTCCTACGCAATACAACCCATCAACAACTCATCCCTTTCCCCTTCTTCTAATCCTTTCCGCTCGTGAGATGCTAAACATTAAAAGGGTAGCCAATCCCTTGTTCGCGAGAACATTATATATAAAAAAAAAAAAAAAAACAAAGCATTGCGTGGTGAATCAAGCGAAAAAAAAAATCACCAACAACCCGCTATCCACTCAATGCCACTGCTAGTACAGGCACTAAAGGAGAGGGAGAGGGAGGATCACGTGAGATGGATGACGATGGGAATAGGCGCGTATGATGCACTCGAGGTGTCTGGCGAGTGAATGTATGTATATTTGTAGGCATATATATTTTGTTTTATGTAGGATTATGGGTGATCACTACACAGATGTATACGCGCACTGATTTTTTATTTTTTATATTCCCGTGATTACGTTACTGGCGCACAGGGTATAGATAATTATTTAGTTTCTTAATTTTATTTGATATGTAGGGGCGGCGGCACAAAACACTTTAGATATATTTTCCACTTCCACTTTTCACGTGTCTTTTGCGTAGCGCGAGCGAGTGCAGTCACGATGAGTGCTCGATCTGGATCTCGATCTGGTCGCGGATGAAGAAGCGTTGGCAGTGGTTGGGCCACAGGCCCCAAGCGAGCATTAGCTCGATGGCCGCTGTCAATAAAATCAGCATCGCCCAATTGAACATACACCATGCTGTCGCGGCCTCGGCTGCGATAGCGAGGATATTCACCAACCGAAACCTGAGCCTTGTACTAATTCAGGAGCCATGGATCCTGAAAAGGCTAGTCAAAGGACCAGCGTGCAAGGATGCGAAGGTAATTTGGGGCACAAGAGTGTCCAATCATACATTCTGATACAAAAAGTATAAATACATTCTATATGTTTTCGAAAGTTGTGATAGGCTTTTAGGTTGTTAATTGATGTGCAAAAAAAGAAAATTGCTTTTATCCACTTTTTCCCAACGTTTCGTCGTTCTTTACGAAATCCCCAGGGGTTAAATTTGTATTTAAGTTAATTCACTACAATGATTTTATTTTATATATGATAAAAATATAATTTTTTTTGGGTGTGACTTACATGTTACTATTGCATATTTATGTTTTTGTTGTCTGTTTATTAAAATTAAAGGTACTTGTGTGACAATTAATAAATTAAAATAAATTAAACAATCAAAAATAAACAAAAAGACTACCATGAAACATTTAAACTATTACTATTATTGCACTTTGAATTTTTTTCTAAATGGCTGCACTGTAATTAGTATTTATGTTGTCTTTATCTTCCTGCGTTTTCATGGTCCTATGTATTTGTTGTTGGATTCGCAAGCTCCCCAGTGTGTAGCGTTTGTTGCAACGCTAACCAACCAACTGGTCGTCCCTAGAGAGGGAGGACTTAACGTGAGGTACCTCTTCTAGCTCCCAAAACCGTTTTATTTGATTCTAAAGATCAATTTCAGGTGAGCGGACTGAAGAGGTCGGAGCAGACGGGTGGGCCAATGACCACCACGAATCCAACCTCCCAGGTGGCCGAATCTGCAACTGAGCAGACTACACCGAAGATCGGAACACTGGCTCGGACAGCCGACAGTTCAGAGCGAGAACGAGTACATGTCCCTCTCGGAGGGTTCGCTCTCTGACGAGGATGAACTAGGCCAGACCATGATCGACCTGGATCTCGATCTGGTCGTGGATGAAGAAGCGTTGGCAGTGGTTGGGCCACAGGCCCCAAGCGAGCATTAGCTCGATGGCCGCTGTCAATAAAATCAGCATCGCCCAATTGAACATACACCATGCTGTCGCGGCCTCGGCTGCGATAGCGAGGATATTCACCAACCGAAACCTGAGCCTTGTACTAATTCAGGAGCCATGGATCCTGAAAAGGCTAGTCAAAGGACCAGCGTGCAAGGATGCGAAGGTAATTTGGGGCACAAGAGTGTCCAATCATACATTCTGATACAAAAAGTATAAATACATTCTATATGTTTTCGAAAGTTGTGATAGGCTTTTAGGTTGTTAATTGATGTGCAAAAAAAGAAAATTGCTTTTATCCACTTTTTCCCAACGTTTCGTCGTTCTTTACGAAATCCCCAGGGGTTAAATTTGTATTTAAGTTAATTCACTACAATGATTTTATTTTATATATGATAAAAATATAATTTTTTTTGGGTGTGACTTACATGTTACTATTGCATATTTATGTTTTTGTTGTCTGTTTATTAAAATTAAAGGTACTTGTGTGACAATTAATAAATTAAAATAAATTAAACAATCAAAAATAAACAAAAAGACTACCATGAAACATTTAAACTATTACTATTATTGCACTTTGAATTTTTTTCTAAATGGCTGCACTGTAATTAGTATTTATGTTGTCTTTATCTTCCTGCGTTTTCATGGTCCTATGTATTTGTTGTTGGATTCGCAAGCTCCCCAGTGTGTAGCGTTTGTTGCAACGCTAACCAACCAACTGGTCGTCCCTAGAGAGGGAGGACTTAACGTGAGGTACCTCTTCTAGCTCCCAAAACCGTTTTATTTGATTCTAAAGATCAATTTCAGGTGCGTCAGTGACAAATGTCGAAAATGTATTAAATTGGTTTGGAATTAGGCCTGATAGTACCCAACCAAACAAAGGAATTTGGTGCAACGAGTGAGTCTGATATATGGAGAACTCCAGTGCGAATAATGCTAGGATAAAGATCAGCACCTATTAGAAAATCTACTTGAGATGGTTTATCAAATGTTGGGTCTGCAAGTTTTAGGTTTAGCAGCTGGGTTGAATCGCTGAGCTGAAATGATGACACTGGTAGATGACTAGTCAAGCTATGTAGAACGATAGCTTGGCCAGTTATAGGTTGAAGAGAGTTTTCGTCATTCTCAATTGAGAAACTACATAGCTTCTTAGCAGTAGCAGCTAATGCCGAGTTTATGCCACATATTTGAGAGTTGATTCGTTGAAATGGTAACCCAAGTCGAGTATGAACTTTCTCCGAAATGGAGGACACTTCTGATCCAGGATCAATAAATGGTCGTACGATTTAATTTTCTCCATTATGCCTTATTTTAATTAAGGCTGTAGCGAGAAGAACCCTTCGTCTATATGTGGTATAGTAAAAAAGATGATTAGAAGAATCTGTTGCATTTTGAGAAGTGGACTGTATATTTGATGAGGAAGTTTCGCCCAAAGCCGAGGTTTCTACGGGTATTGTTGATGATAAGAGAGTAGCACGTTGAGGTGGGTAAGACGTCATATGCAGGAGGGTATGATGATGACCCTTACAAATATTACAGGTATTAATACTTTTGCAGTTATTGCTCTTGTGTGTAACAGCTAAGCAATTTGTGCAAAAGTGGTTGGTGCGTACAAATTCCAATCGAGTTTGCACGGAATACTTTAAGAACTTCGGGCAATTTCGGAGTGGATGATGCCCTTTGTAAATTTTACAAAAAAAAAATTGAATGGCTTTGTGTGAAACGTTTGAACTTTGTTTTGCACTAAAGAATTATTTGTGCTTTTAAGATTGTTCTTCATTTTATTGGCAGGATTCGGTGTCGACTGGACATCTGCAATGGATTCTAAGATTCTAGAACGGGATTCTAAAACCTGTTCATAAGCACCCAAGTGGGAAGCCAATTTTGAAACTATCGTTCGTTAAGGGAAGCTTTGAAACAATGAAATTTGCAGAAGCTTTCGTTTTAGCGCGCAAGTGAAAGACCTTTTGCACTTGTCCCAATTTCGGATGGTTCTTATAGACGGCCTCAAACATGTCTCTGAAAGAAGGCCATGTGAGGTAGTCACCATATAAGACATCTGTATCACAAGCAGGTACTTTGATACATTGAAAGTTTTCAGGTAAAGAAACACTAATGGAGTTTAGTTGTTCACTGGTTATCTTCGAAATAAAAGCTAAAATATCACCATAAAATGATATATAAGTTATGTTTACTGAATCATATTTGGTCTCGATAGTCACGAGGTCATAACCTTTTTTCGTTGTCTCAGTATCTAAAACCCAAATATTCACACTGCGGCAGATCTTGGAGAAAACCCAGGAATTCCAAATCGATACACACCACCTCTCCATCGATTTCAAGGCCGCGTATGACAGCATCTATAGAGACGAGCTATATGGCGCAATGTCTAGTTTTGGCATCCCTGCCAAACTAGTCAGTCTGTGCAGGATGACGATGGAAAACTCACGCTGTTCCGTCAAGGGTGGCAAAGACCTCACCGACCCTTTTGATGTCAAAAAAGGATTTAGACAAGGCGACGCGCTGTCATGTGACTTCTTTAACATCATACTAGAGAGAATTGTGCAGAACTCTCGCGCCAACACCAGAGGTACAATCTTTCAAAAGTCCGTTCAACTACTCGCATACGCAGACGACATTGACATAATCGGTAGAACAAAGCGTGATGTCAGTGAAGCCTTCGTGAGTATTGGGACGGAAGCGGCGAATATGGGTTAAGCAGTCAATGAGGGCAAAACCAAGTACATGCTGTCATCAAGAAAAGACACCCAACACCGACGTTTTGGACAAAACATCACCATCGACAGCTATAACTTTGAGGTAGTTAGGGACTTTGCCTACCTGGGTTCCGCTATCAATTCAGACAATGACACCAGCGCTAAAATCAAACGAAGGATAACTCTTGCCAATCGCTGTTTCTTTGGGCTAAGAAGGCAATTGAGTAGCAAAGCCCTCTCTCGAGCAACTAAAGTGTCCATGTATAAGACCCTCATCATCCCAGTCCTGCTTTACGGTGCAGAAGCGTGGACCCTGTCAAAGGCGCATGAAAACACTTTAGGCTGCTTCGAGAGGAAAATTCTTCGGACGATTTACGGTCCCGTCTGCATAGACGGAGAGTGGAGGGTACAGCGATACCGACCTAGCCAAAAGAGTCAAAACACAACGTCTACGATGGCTGGGTCATCTAGAGCGGATGGACACTAACGCCCCGGCCCGGAAAATCTTCGAATCCACACCGCAGGGACGGCGCGGTAGAGGAGCACCGAGACTCAGGTGGCGCACGCAAGTGGAAGGGGACCTCAGCCAACTTCGCGTGCGAAACTGGAGACGGCTAGCTAGAGACAGAGCTGGCTGGCGAAGCTTGTTGGCTGAGGCCCAGGTCCACCACGGACTGTAGCGCCACCTTAAGTAAGTAAGTAAGTATCTGAAACCTCCCGAGTACATTTTAAGAACGATTCCTTAACGTAATAAATCTTTTAACTCAGTTTTGCGTGCCTCTAAAGAAGCTTTCGAATGTCCCTGCTCAGGTATTTTCTTAAATGCGTCATAAGACTTAGCCAAACGGTATGCGGAAAAAATGAAATCTAAAAGCAATGGCATTATGTTTTAGCAGATGCAAAAAGAAACTGAGAGCGCACGAGAAAAACTAGGTATTAGATGTTTAAACTCATTCAAAGGAATCAGTAGATAAATAAACTAAGTTCTATTATTTGTCCACACTGAGACACCAAACACACCTATAGCTGCTCACGGATAGGTTTTATGGTATTTTAAATAAACGAATTCGTATGCACTTACAAATTAATAAAAGTGTAGGTTATAAAATAAATAGGTTTTGCTTTTTTAAATACTTAAATTGTGCACTACACAAACCTTGTTAACTGCTCACGGATAGGTTTTATGGTATTTTAAATAAACGAATTCGTATTCACTTACAAATTAATAAAAGTGTAGGTTATAAAATAAATAGGTTTTGCTTTTTTAAATACTTAAATTGTGCACTACACAAACCTTGTTAACTGCTGTGCTGCTGGAGATTACTGGATCACATAGCCCACATAATGTGGTCCAAGAGATTATGTGGGCTATGTGATTGTGTTCGCTGGTAATGATGATTCAGCGACTGCACTCTATGCTTATGTGGGCGCTGATAATAACCAAGGTAGGTACTGATTGCGTATGTTTGTTGTTGGTATGGATGATAAGATGGCGATTAAATTGATTCGGGTAAACTTTTGATTTGTTTGATCGTGCTATTGATGATGGTTAGGTTAGTGAGACGCTGTTGAATCTCACATGCGGTGTGTGGATAATTCAATAGGTTATGCTGCGTGGCTGTGGGAGCACGATCGGCTTCTGCCTAGAGATTTTCGCAGAAGAACGGTGATGACTTGATGATTGGTATGGTGGAAACCTCCTCTCTACGGTGTAGATGGAAATTTTGGTATGTGTAATTCTCTTGAGGGCTTAAGAGAATTATGTGGTGAATTTCGGTGGGGCCAATGGAGCGCTAGCACTGCTGTCTTCAGATGATAGGCGTTGGTTAAGAATTTTGCGCGTGGTTGATGAAGCCAGCATGTGGTTTGATAAGAGTGAAATGGTATACTCGATGTATTTTATTTAATTTTATGATGATCCGGCTCGAAGGAGCAATGTTTGGGATGTGTTTCCAACGTTTAATGATGAATATGGTTCCGGAAAATAAAATACAAGTCAGCTTGGTGGATACAATCGAAGAGACCGATAGCTACCGGAAAAGGTAGGTAAGTAACTTTAAACTATATAAGTTCAGTGGCAGAAATACAGAGAATCCTTTACGTAATTAGTTGCCATCTTAGTGGAAATTCTAATCTCACATTGCTTTTCAGGTTTTAATTAAGCGTTAGATGCGACTTAAACAAAAAGAGTTCGTTACAAAATTTACATTTCGTTGTAGATATATAGGATTCAAATTTTATTTAATTTCAAAAATCATAACCAGCGCATTGAACTTTAGCCGGTTATCTATTTTTAACCAACCCAAACTTGTTTCCATAACATTAATAGGAGTCCCATATGCACATTTTAATACAGTTCTCATTGCCATATTTTGTAAAATTTGTAATTTTCTGATATTTTCACTATTTGACATGTATATTATGGATGAGCAGTAATCAAAATGTGAGAGAATTAAAGTATTATTTACTGTTTTAGCACAGAATAATGATAAATGACGACGTATTCTCTTAAAAAATCCAACTTATTGCGAAATTTTGGCACATAATTTATCCATATGAGTACTGAATATTAAATTATCATCGATAGTCACTCCCAAATATTTAATATCCCTCACACATTCTATTTGTGCATTGTTTATCGAGATGTTTACATTCCTGACGTTACTATTTACAATATGCACATACACTTAGTTTTTTTAACATTCGATTTAAGTTTATTTCAACAAAGCCAGTTATTATACACCGAGTTCTCTTTGAACTATGAGTTCACACGCACTTATGTTTTCGCCCACAGATTGATATATGAGCCTGTGAAACTGCTTTTAATATATCGCTAATATACACCAAGAAGAGCCAGACTCCCAATTTCGATCCTTGAGGTACACCTAATTCGACGTTTTTTGAAGCTGAGTATGTTTCTTTGACTTTGACTATTTAAATAACCGATAAATATCGATCAAACCATTTTAGTTCTACGTCACGAACACCATAACAGCATAGCGGGTTTTCACAAGAGTGATCTTTTCTAAAACCGGATTGTTGTTCACATAAAATATTTCCATGTTCAAAAAATTTATTAAGCTGTTTGTACACTATGTCCTCTAAAAATTTTTCATAAGTAGGCATCATATTGATAGTTTAATTTAGTTTATTAATATAAAATTGGTATGTACATTAAGACTTGAGTCTTTTATAGTACTAATTGAACAACATAGTAATTGGTAACCAATAAAGAAAATAATTATTCACAATAAAAATGTATTAAATATTAAAAATTAAAATTTAAAAATATGATGTGAATATTTACTAATAATAGAAATAGGAGCAGGTAGGAAAGTAAGACATAGGCAAGAAATATAGAAAAACAGTTGAAAGAAGTAAGGTAAAGCTTATTGCTGTTGTAGAGAAAAGTGATTATGTAACGCGGCTTTAAAGTTTGTAGTACCATTTATACCCTTAATATGTAAAAATAGTGAGTTCCACAACCTAACGGCATGAATAAAAAAAGCCTTGAAGAATTGGGATAATTAAACCTTGGCAAGTTAATGTTAAATGTTCGACGAGAATGAGAAAAATCGAGATTCGAATATAGATAATTTGGTTTTCTGGTCGTTATAAGCTTGTTCATAAATATACAATTTCTTATTTGCATATACTGCTGTAATGTACAACCCAGAAGATCGTTCGCATATCTCGATATATGTTCGTATCTGCCTAACCCATGTATGTACCGCACATCGTCGAAAGCTACTTGTAGCTTGTTTCTAGAAACAGAATCAAGACGGCTAAAAACAACATCGGCATATGTCATTGTAGGGCTAATAAGCATTTGAACAAGTCGCTTACGAGTGTCAAGAGGAGTAAAATTCGCAGTCAACCAAAGCCTTCGCAAGCAGCCATAGATACGTCCTATGACATAATTTGCATGATTACAGCATGAGAGACCGCGGTTTAATACGATGCCGAGGGTGGTTACAGACTCTACTATGGCCAATTTCGAGCCTGACACATACAAATCAGGTATAAGGCATGAATTGAAATACCTTTTTGAAATAGGCAATACCTGGCATTTGAATGGATTTAGATGTAGCCCATTTCTGTGAGCCCACTCATTTATAGCTGATAAATCTTCATTTAAGCAAACTGTCAATACATTTAGTAGATTCATGGGCAAGGAAATGTACAACTGGACATCGTCAGCATACAAGTGAACAGAAACGTGAGTGCAAACGGTCTGTCAAATAACTTTTCAATAGATTCACAGCTCTTACGCTTAAGCCAAAAATATTCTTAAGCTTCCACAGAAGTATTTTGTGATTAACTTTATCAAACGCTTTTGAAAAATCCAACAAACAAAGTAAAGTTGTAAAGCCTTTATCAAATTCTAGCCTGACGTCATCCAAAATCTTCACCATAGCAAACGAACAACTGTTGCTTTTCCTAAAGCCTGATTGTAGAGGATTTAATAAGGAGTTGCGTGCTAAGTGATCTTTGATTTGGCGTGCCAGTACTCTCCCAAAAATTTTTGAGACCAATTTGTCGAAAATTTTTCCACATTTCTTTGGGTGGCAAGGACGTACTAAGCTTTGAGGAGTAATAATTCCGTTTTGAGTTGCGAACAATGCTAGTTGCAATGTTGCGCGAGTTTTTGTAAGCTGCTAAATTGTATGATTGATATAATTCGCTTCCATTTACTGTACAACTTATTTCTGGCCCTTAGTGCGTTAACGACTTCCGGCGTAAGCCAAGGACAGGTTTTATTACGGACAGAAACAGTTTTAGTTGGCAAAAAATTTTCATACAACTGGGCAACACACATTTGAAAGCTGTTTATCTTCTCATTAGGGTCAGAATACTGCCTGCAATAAAACCAGGGTATTGTTGTTTCTGCAGCAAGTCGTAGAGTATCAATATCAATTGAATTAAGGTCTTTAAATTCGAAAATCGTTGAGCTATTCTGGTGAGAAAAATCAATGTCATAAGTGCACAGTAGCATATCATGATCAGATACACCACCTAGGCAAATCTGGTCACAGAGAAGGACATCTGCACAGTCAGAAACAAGCACTAGATCGAGAAGACTTGGTGGTGCGTCAGGACGAAAACATGTGGGATACAAATTATTTACAACCGAAAGACCACACGAGGAAGCAGAGTCATACATTAGACGGGAGCGAGAGTCATTCCTTAGCAAATCGACATTAAAATCACCTAACACAATAATATTTACATATTTAGGTGCAAACTCTGATAGGGCAGAAAAAAATGGTTCACAAGAAAATCTTCTAAATTCTAAATTCAATATCCGTATTAGAAGACTTCAACAGGACATCACACTTCAATGACGACTTACGATAAATTGCAACCCCTCCCCCAATTGTAGAAGTCATCCTATCATTACGAAATAACTCATAACCTTCAAAATTATACAATACATTTCCAATGTTTGGTTTAAACCAAGTCTCGTTCACAAAAATTATATCTATGTTGGAGTTAGTAAATAAAAAGCGAAAGTAACCGCGCTTGAACTGATAAAGACTGCGTGCATATGGCAAACATTAAAGCCATTCTTATATCGCGTTAGAACATTTAACATACATAAGGTTGAATCGATAACCACACCGTGGTTATGATGCAAAACATTACGATTATAATTAACCATTTTCAGATAAAAGAATACTGTTAAGATTCTAGTATCATCATGTTGTAAAAATCTATTACGTAATTCTTTCCTTCAACCTTTTTGTTTGATTGTCACTTTGACATTTACATTACTCATTCTCTTGTAAATTATCTCTAGCCGGAGCAAGACGTAAAAAGTTAAATCTATTAAAATAAATTAAATCATAAGTCCTTTTTAAAAGAATTTTATTTAGAACGTTTTCTTTACAAATTGAAAAAGCACAACAAACTATCAGACACATCACGCCCTCAAACAGCAAAAAGGAAGAAAATAGTGAAAAGAGAGAAAGCATTAGTAGAAAAGATAGCATCCGGAAGTATTGTTTACCTAACCTGCTACCTTTTTTTGTTTCAGATCAGCACCCAAGCTCAAAATTTAAGGCCTAAAAACATGTGACATACAGACGGACGGACATGGCGCATTCGATTCAGAATTCGGTCTCGATCATATGCCCTTAAGGTCTTGGGGGTCTACCATTATTATTTCACCGTGTTACAAACTATGTGACAAACTTAATATACCTCCTATCCTATGGGATGGGGTATAAAAACAGCATCACACATTGTTTCCTTCCGTTCAAGGCTGTCAATTTGTTTCTGCAGAGCGAACATTTCTTTATTTACCGATGACGTTTCTTGCGATTTAGATGAAGAAACAGCTTCGATGCTGTATATTCTATTGGTTATGTTTTCTATTGCCGTACTGACTGTTGAGAAACGTTAATTGATAAAAACGTTCATTCATCGATAGGTCTCCAGTCTTCAGGGTTGCTTGGGTTTTAACTTTTTTAATAGGAACTATGACCGATTCCTTCCAAGTCTTTGGGAAAATACTGTTTTCCAAGGACATATTAATCATTTTTAACAAAATAGGACAAATTTCGCGACTACAATCAATAATCATCTTACAACTTAGACCAAAACACTCACTTTTTTTGTTCATTGATTTGATTGTAGAATTAAGGTCAGTTATATTTATTTGCTCAAATCTAAATGTATTTTGGTAAGAATGAAAACATTCTACACATGAAAAAGTGTCAATGCTATTGCTAATTTCTATAACGCTATTTATGAAGAAAATATTCAGCGCATCCGCAATCTCTTTTTCTGATTGTAAGACCACATCATGCACTTTAAGTTCAGAAATTCCATTTCTATCTTCTTTGAAAATTTGTCTTTGTAAAATTTTCCATAAGCCCCTTTGGTCACCCACCCGTTTATTTATTTCGGATTCAATGAAGGCACTTATTGTTTGTTTACACTTTATTTTGTACATATTTCTGACATCTTTATATTCTCTCATATCTTCGACTGAGTTCGAGTACTTTGACCGATTATATAAAAATATCTTTCTTTGCTTTAAATTTACTAAATCATTGTTAAACCACTCCGCCCACTTTTCATTTATTATTGCAGACTTTGTCATTGCTTTTAATGCTTCTTCCATAACTTCTTTAAATTTACCTGCACTATTATTTAAGTCAAAAACTTCCGATAGATAGACTGCTTACACCGTGACTATTTAGAGCAGTCACAAAATCCTCCCGGCGGTACTTTACATATTTGATTTGTTTGTTTTTGCAAAGGTTGCTAGATCTTGTGTACAGTTTTAAATTTTGAGACTTGTGATCCGAAATCTTCCACTCATTTCTCACGTTAACATTTATTCTGCACGTTAACAATCATATTCTTACACATGATCTATAAGAGTTTTTGAAGATGAAGTTATCCTAGTAGGTTCAGTCACTTTCCCGTGCTTCCACATTTTCCGACTGCGATAATTTCACACCGAAGCACATGCACTTTTCGAGGATCTCGCTCACTACTTTTTCTTACTTTACAATATATTCTTTATTTTGGTTAATTGATTTAAGCATTTCCTTTAAGGTTTCATAAATTGCATCTCTGCTTTTTACACAATCATCGCAGACAAATGCAATATTTTTCTTTTCAATAACCAAACGAGCATCGTATCGTTCCACTAGACTTACTCTGCAACAAAGGCCACTGTACTTTATATTTTTTTTTCACCTCTAAAACGTTTTTTACATTTTTTGCATTTACTTTCCATAGTTCAACCGCTCTAGAATTTAGTTAATTTTAGATTTTCAACTAATCACTTTGAAATAAATTTATTTTTGCACACCAAATTAAACAAGTCTATACCGCTCAAAAGCTCACGTCCGATTTATTTGCAGACTACCTAGAAGAAACATTCAAACCGTTTGACGGGGAACCGTTGGTCGAGGAGCTCAACCCCTATGCGGTTCAAGATAATTATAGATTAAAAACCGTGTCATTGTCTGAACTCCGTCAAACGATAAATAATCTGAAAAACAACAAAGCCCCCGGCTACGACTTAATTACTAGCGAAATTCTAAAGAAGCTACCGAAAAAAGCTTTGGTCAAGCTACTCTATATCATTAACGCTTCGATGAGAATTTTATATGTTCCAGGGCAATGGAAAGTGGCCGAGGTCATAATGGTTCCGAAACCAGGAAAATGTCCAAACGACTAAAAGTCATACAGACCTATTTCGCTACTGCCGATAATATCTAAGGTATTCGAGAAACTGTTGCTTAAAAGGTTGCAACCAATCATTGAAGAAAGACGATTGTTTCCGGATCACCAATTCGGATTTAGGAAAAACATTCAACAATCGACCAGGTCTACCGAATAACAAACGAAATCGAAAAAGCTCTGGAAGCGAAAAAGATATGTACTAGCGCTTTTCTCGAAATATCGCAAGCCTTCGACAAGGTGTGAACAAAACTCTATAGAATCTTAGAGTCTTACCTTGAAGACAGAATCTTTCGCGTAAGGTACGAAAATGGGTACTCGGAATTCAAAGAGATAAATGCCGGTGTCCCGCAAGGAAGCGTTCTCGGTCCAACATTATTTTTGCTTTATACAAGAGACATACCCCACGATGAGGGAACAATTTTAGCTACGTTTGCTAACGACACTGCTATTCTCGCTATTGATACGACAGTTGAATTATCAACAGAAATTTCAGCACGCTTTAGACAAAATATGCGACTGGACGAAGAGCTGGCGAGTCGTCCATAACGAGACTAGGTCAACGCATGTTTACTTTACTTATAAAAAGATAAGCAAAAAACATTTATTCATTAACTCAATAATACAAATCCCATACTCAAATTATGCGAAATATCTAGGATTTACTCTAGACGCAAAACTTAAATGGAAGCCGCACGCTAAAAAGAAACGCGACGAAGATTTCCGAAACTTAGCGTATATAACAAACTGCTCTTGTACAGGCAGGTGTAAAACTACTTACACTAAGAGCAATTGTGAATGCTCCATGGTACGGTGGTCAAAGGATAGGACATGTGCACTCAAGAGGATACAAGCATCCAAAGGTTTTCTAAACCCACCTCTGTCTATCAACTCCTACTCTCACCTCCCCGTGGTGAACTGGAGATTGGGTTCCAACCCCTTTGGAAGGTTATTGGGGGTAGCAGACGAGAGACGGGGGGAGGAGTGTTCCCACTAAGGCACTTCTCCTTGCATCCGGACGGTAGCGGAGGAATTCCCCAGATGGAATCAACGGTGGCGTCCATAGTTCCAGTCAGGCCGAACAATCTAGTGAACACCTTATATGGGCAACTACGACGTATTCGGAGCTCAGGCCTATAAGGAGCGGGCCATCCGGCTCTCTGTCCTTAAAGCTAAACAAAGGATCTGGTCCTCCAGGTTGGGGGTCGTGCCGTCGGGGTGACTTACCGGCCACGTAAAGAAACACCAGTCACGAAGCAGAAACAAGCCTCGGATTCGGACGGTCCTACTGTTGACGACCAATGCAAACGAGAAAAGGACAACGAGCTCCGGATCTGCACGTGGAATGTTAGGTCCCTTAACAGACCACGTGCAGGGAGCAACGAGCGGAGGCCCTTAACGACTGCAAGGCAGACATTACTGCCATCCAAGAAATGCGGTGGGACGGGCCGGGCAAAAGAAGGATGAAAAACTGCGACATCTACTACGGCGACTGCCATCGGCATCAAACACAGCGCCTATCTGGATGCAGTTTCGTTGTTGGAAGCAGACTTAGGCAAAGTCTTGAGCTTCAACCCTGTAAGCGAGCGCCTCGCGAAGATCCGCATCAAGGCTAAATTCGCCAACATTAGCCTGATATGCGCACATGCCCCCACAGAGGAGAAAGATGACGAGACCAAAGATATGTTCTACGAGCTCCTGGACAAAACTTATGAGCAATGCCCTAGGTACGACATTAAGATCGTCCTAGGCGATTTTACTGCCAAGCTAGGAAGGGAGGGCATCTTTGGTCGTACTGTCGGAAAGCATAGCCTGCACGACAAGACCTCCGATAACGGATTCAGGCTGATCGACTTTGCTGCGGGGCGACACGTTGTGGTAGCTTGTACACAGTTCCCGCATCTTAATATCCACAAAGGGACATGGAGAAGCAGCCGGAGCAGACGGCCTATCTGCCGAACTTTTTAAATCCGCTGGCGATGAGCTGGTTAGGAGCATGCACCAGCTCATCTGCAAGATATGGTCGGAAGAAAGCATGCCCGACGAATGGAACCTCAGCATTGTTTGCCCGATCCTGAAGAAAGGAGACCCTCTGAGTTGTGCCAACTACAGAGGCATAAGTCTTCTTAACATCGCATACAAGATCTTTTCTGCTGTACTGTGTGAACGCCTGAAGCCGTTTGTCAACAATCTGATAGGCACATATCAGTGTGGCTTTAGGACAGGAAACTCCACCATCGATCAAATATTCACACTGCGGCAGATCTTGGAGAAAACCCAGGAATTCCAAATCGATACACACCACCTCTTCATCGATTTCAAGGCCGCGTATGACAGCATCTATAGAGACGAGCTATATAGCGCAATGTCTAGTTTTGGCATCCCTGCCAAACTACTCAGTCTGTGCAGGATGACGATGGAAAACTCACGCTGTTCCGTCAAGGGTGGCAAAGACCTCAGCGACCCCTTTGATGTCAGAAAAGGATTTAGACAAGGCGACGCGCTGTCATGTGACTTCTTTAACATCATCTAGAGAGAATTGTGCAGAACTCTCGCGCCAACACCAGAGGTACAATCTTTCAAAAGTCCGTTCAACTACTGGCATACGCAGACGACATTGACATAATCGGTAGAACAAAGCGTGATGTCAGTGAAGCCTTCGTGAGTATTGGGACGGAAGCGGCGAATATGGGTTTAGCAGTCAATGAGGGCAAAACCAAGTACATGCTGTCATCAAGAAAAGACACCCAACACCGACGTCTTGGACAAAACATCACCATTGACAGCTATAACTTTGAGGTGGTTAAGGACTTTATCTACCTGGGTTCCGCTATCAATTCAGACAATGACACCACCGCTGAAATCAAACGAAGGATAACTCTTGCCAATCGCTGTTTCTTTGGGCTAAGAAGGCAATTGAGTAGCAAAGCCCTCTCTCGAGCAACTAAAGTGTCCATGTATAAGACCCTCATCATCCCAGTCCTGCTTTACGGTGCAGAAGCATGGACCCTGTCAAAGGCGGATGAAAACACTTTAGGCTGCTTCGAGAGGAAAATTCTTCGGACGATTTACGGTCCCGTCTGCATAGACGGAGAGTGGAGGAGGAGATATAACATCGAACTGTACGGGCTTTACAGCGACACCGACCTAGCCAAAAGAGTCAAAACACAACGTCTACGATGGCTGGGTCATCTAGAGCGGATGGACACCAACGCCCCGGCCCGGAAAATCTTCGAATCCACACCGCAGGGACGGCGCGGTAGAGGAGCACCGAGACTCAGGTGGCGCACGCAAGTGGAAGGGGACCTCAGCCAACTTTGCGTGCGAAACTGGAGACGGCTAGCTAGAGACAGAGCTGGCTGGCGAAGCTTGTAGGCTGAGGCCCAGGTCCACCCCGGACTGTAGCGCCACCTTAAGCAAGTAAAGTAAGCGTATATAACAAACTGCTTTTGTATAAGCAAGTGCTAAAATCATCTTGGACGTACGGTATACAACTCTGAGGTTTTACTAAACCAAGCAATATTGTTATGCTGGTGCAGTGCTGATACAGCATTACGCAAAACGTGCCAGACAAAGGTGTCACACAGAAAATACTTTCCCACAAAAATTGAGGGATACAATTTCATCGACTGCTGCCGACACCATCAACAACGATCGTCAGCAGAAATTAATTATAAGTAGATGTAAGAAACATAAAATGAATTGAGTTCAGTTTTGACCTCGGTCAAATAAAGTTCTTAAAATGCAACCATCGTTTTTTTTATTCTTCTTTGCGTTGTTCAACAATTGTCGTTTCGCCGGTTTCCTCTATACAACATCTAATTGTTGTTTCGCCGGTTCAGATAAAGTGCACAAATTAAACGCGGGAGGTAAAATTCCCATACCAAAATCCAGCCCGCGTGTGAGAGTTTTTTTTTTGGACTTATTTATGCATTTAGGCATCACATAAAAAGTGGTGGCAGCGGTGGGATACCGAGTTATCCATAAAACAAAAAAAAAAAAAAAAAAAAAAACAAACAAAAAAAACGAAACAAAATGATTGTGTGAAACCCAAAAAAAAAAAAAAAAAAAAAAACGAAACAAAACGGTTGTGTGAATCCTATACAATTGCAGAATCATACAATTGGAGCTAAGTGATATGAAGCTAATAATAATCTTTATCATGTAAGTTAGTAAAACAAGCATAACATAAGTATATTTGTGTGTTGAGTGTTCCTAATACTATTGTAAAAAAAAGAAAAAAAAGTGGATAAGAAAAGAGAGAGTTATTCAGGTGGCAAGGTAAAAAAAAACAATTTCAAAGTTAAAAAGTACTAAACTCCAACATCTCCTAGTAGATGTACCAAGTTCGATTTCCGTCAGCAGAGATCAAATTAAAGAATTATAAGTGGATAGAAGAAAACGAGGGAAAATATAGGATATTACTTTCTAGTTGGATCAGTAGAAAATCATTTATGTCCCCTAGCGGCAGTGGCAGTGAATCTGAAGAAATAGAAAGCGAAAGTAACCAAGAAGTTGAGGATTCAAGAAATTTATACTCAATTATGTCAGAAATACCAATTAGCGTTCTAACATCCTTTATCCCTACTTTTAATAGTAGCGGCGATGAGGTTTTTAGTTTCACTGACGCATGTAATGATGCTATGGAATTAGCGTCGCCGTCCTTGAAACCAGTACTTTTTAAATTTATAAAAACAAGAATTCGTGGTAATGCCACTACAATTCTAATGAACAAAGATATACAAGATTGGAGAGCGTTGAAAGAAGAACTATACGGTGTCTTTAGGGAACCAGTAGTAGTCTTCAATTACATAGAGAGCTAATTAGCATTAGGCAAAATAGGAATGAATCTGTGGTATTATATACACAGAGAGTTGAAACGTTAGAAAGAAGATTGATGCAGAGTAAACTACATAACATAAAAGAAGAGGATTCAAAGGGACAAAAAGATTATATTAAGAGTGAGACCCTCACGGTATTTATCAATGGACTTCAGGAAAAACTAGCACCATACTTTGTGACACAAAAGCCTAAAACTTTAGCGCAAGCGAGTAGATGTGCTCAAGAGGAAGAGCAACGGCTCAACCTATTCAGATTAAATATTAGCAGGGATTATTCAAATAGAAATTTAACAAGGATTAATTTTACAGAAACAAAATGTTTCAACTGTGGCAAGCCTGGCCATATTGCCCGAAATTGCAGATTACCTAGGAGAGATCGGGCAAGACAAAATGCACAAAATGCACAGGGAAACCGGTCAAATGACCCAGGACCAAGTTCTAGTGGGCAAGGAACAAGTTTCAACCCTTCAAGTGTGTATAAGAAAGAATTCAAAAAGGATTCTAACATTAGGAATTTAACTGTATTTAACGAGATGAGTAATTCAGAAAGCCCTCACGTCAACGTGGTATTTGACAACGAAATTAAGAGAATGATAATCGATACAGGAGCGGAAGTATCTCTTATTTGCGCTAAACATGTGTAACACAAATGAAACTATCCAGTTTAAAGGATTGGGTAGTAAATTGCAAGAAACCATAGGAGAAGTAGTTAAGAACATCTGTTTATTCCCAAATAATAAAGGTCAAGCTCTGAGTAGAGAAGTAAAGATGCAGGTGTGGAAAATGGATTACTTGGAGAATATGATGGAATTTTGGGTAGCCATTTTCTAAAGGAAGGAGGTTACTCCATTCATTATAAAGAAGGTATAATAAAAAATAGATACGGAAGTTATTAGATATTTTAATAACTTTAAAATATTTGAGCGAGGAAAACTTTCTGAAGAAAAGGTCTGAAGCGTTTAGAGTTGTAAAAATAAAAAATAGCAAGGAACTAAAAGAAGACATAGTGGTGCCAAGACAATCAATAAAGGAAGGGATAATAATATCAGAATGCATAACCAAAAACAACAATGGTGAATGTGTAGCCACTATACTTAATACGACGGAAGAGGATTTTAACATAAGCGAAATTCGAATTGTCGGAAGAAATCTAGAGGACTTTAAAATCGAAAAACAAAGAATATCTGAGGTAACAGGTAATATAAGGACAGAACATATGAATAAAGAGGAGTTAGAGAGTATATTAGATATAATTAGGAGTTATAGTGATATTTCTAGTATAAGAGATGAAAAGCTTACTCACACGAATGTGACAAAGTATCAGATTAGGACTACGGAAGGGTGTTCCCCGGTGTTTACTAAAACGTACAGGTACCCAAAAGTACATGAGGAAGAGGTACGTAACCAGGTTGAACAACTGAAGGAAGACGGTATAATAAGAGATAGTAATTCGCCCTCTTTGTATTGTACCAAAGAAGGCGGACGCAAGCGGTATAAAGAAGTGGAGGATGGTCATTGACTATCGGAAGCTAAATGAGCTGACGATAGCCGATAATTATCCCCTTCCGAATATAAATGAAATTCTTGACCAATTAGGGAAAGCAAGGTATTTTACAACACTCGACCTTACTTCTGGATTTCATCAAATCCCAGTCGAGGAAAAAGATATCGAGAAAACCGCCTTCAGCACTCCGTACGGGCACTTCGAGTATACTCGAATGCCCTTCGGGTTGAAAAATGCTCCGGCATGTTTTCAACGTTTAATGAATACAGTGCTGACGGGGTTACAGGGTATTTAATGCGTTGTTTACTTAGACGACGTGGTGGTGTACGGCCAGAGTCTTGCAGAGCATAATGAAAAATTAGTGCAAGTACTCAACCAAATAAGGGCCGCTAATTTGAAATTGCAACCGGACAAGTGCGAATTTCTTCGTAAGGAAGTCCAGTCTTTGGGTCATGTGATAACCGACAAAGGCGTGAAGCCTGATCCTAATAAGATAGAGAGTATAGTTAGAATGCAACCGCCATGTAATCAGAAAGGAATTAAATCATTTTTAGGGATGGTAGGCTATTACCGAAAGTTTATTCAAAATTTTAGTAAATTAGCAGAACCCTTAAATAAACTGCTAAAGAAAGATGTATCATTCAACTGGGGAAGTGAACAACAAGAATCGTTCGAAAAGTTGAAAGAAGCGATTATCAAATTTCCAGTTCTACAGTACCCAGACTATAATAGAGAATTTACCATTACAACGGATGCGTCGAACAAAGGTATAGGAGCCGTTCTTAGCCAACAGCACGGTACTAAAGATTTGCTCATACAATACGTCAGTAGGACATTAATTTAGGTCGGAGAAAATTACAGCACTACTAAAAAGGAGTGTTTGGCCATAGTCTGGGCAACAAAACAGTTTAGACCGTACATTTACGGGAGAAAATTCGTCGTTCAGACAGAACATAGGCCATTGACTTGGTTGTTTAACGTGAAAGATCCCGGATCTAGACTTGTGAGATGGAGGCTTAAACTTGAAGAGTTTGAGTACGGAATCCAATATAAAAAGGGATGCGAAAACGTTGTTGCGGGCGAACTGTCCCGAAATGTTAGAATGATGCAAGGGGAAGAAATAGGTAACAATAATAAAGAAAATAATAGCCAGGAAATACAAAATTTCAAAGAAGTAGACCAAATAATAGATGACATAGGTAGTAGTATGATGGAAGACAACGCAGTCGTTCCAAGAACTGAAGCTGAGTTAGAGGAGGAACAAATAGAAGAATTACATACTAGCGATCCAGGAGAAGAGGAAGGTAACGAAAATAACGTATGTAAAGAAATAACCGATTTAGAAGAGAGGAAACATATAATAAAAGAAAATCATGACGGGTTATTAGGAGGCCATACGGGTCAGAAAGCAACGTATGCAAAACTTAAGGTAAAGTACCACTGGAAAGGGATGCAAGGAGACGTTGAAGAATACATAAGAAACTGTAAGCATTGCCAAACAGAAAAAGTAACCAGGCAGACAAAAAGGAATCCAATGAAAATTGTAACCTCAGCAGAAAGAGCTCTCGAAAAAATATCAATGGATTTGATTGGCCCACTCAAACAGACAAACGACGGACATAATTTTGGTTTGACGATAGAGGACGGTTTATCTAAATTCATAAAAATTATACCATTAAAGGACAAATCTATGGAAACTGTCGTTAGCCATCGTTATCGAATGGGTTTTGAACTTTGGACTGCCAAAGATAATCCTGACTGACAATGGAATGGAATTTTGTAATGCACTTTTCGAAGAATTTTGTAAAATTTTCGATATGCAACATATAACAACTAGCATATCTCATCCGCAGGCAAATGGTGGAGTAGAAAGGGCACATTGTCGTCTACTGGAATATCTTAACGCTACAGGAAAGGAATTAGATAACATAACAAATTGGCATGAGCTAATGCTAGTTTCTGTTATAATACTACCGTGCATAGTACCACAGGATACACTCCATATGAACTTGTTTATGGATATCCAGCAAACAAACCAAGCGAGGTAGATGATAATAACGAACGAGGTGTATTCGATTATTTAGACGAGCTAAGGGAGAATCTTTTAAATAAATCGTTGACAGCCAGAAACAGAACTTTGAAGACAAAGCGAAATGCAAAAATACGATATGATAAAAGGATAGGAAAACCTGTAGAATATAAAGTAGGACAGCAAATTTTAGTTAAAAACTTAGTGAAAGGAAAATTAGAGAGTAAATTTAAAGGACCACATAAAATATCAGAGGTACATGATGATTATGCATTAGTTAAGCTAGCAAATAAAACGCAAAAACATAATAAAGCTAATATTCGACCGTACTTTGCAGAATCACCGGGTTCTTCAAGTCCACGGCCGGGAACATCGAAATCAGGAAACTAAATGACAATAGCGGACTATTTTTTAACCACAAAGGACGAGTTAGAGAGGTAGGAAGTAAATTAACTTTAGTCAATAAAATCGATATAGGAGAATTAAATTATTAAATAGATAATGTTAAGAATATAATAAATACGATTAATGAAGCATGTGTAAGCCATATAGACAATTGTAAGAAATATCAACAGGTAGTTCGAAATAATTTGCTTAAAATTGAACACAAAATTCATATAATATACAATCTAATGGGCAAACAGGTTAGAACACGTACAGGACTAGTAAACCTGATAGGTACTGGATTCAAAACGTTATTCGGGACAATGGTTAACGAGGATGCTGAATACTATTCAGAAACTATAAACATAATTAAGGGAAATGGGGTAGAATCAAAAATGGTATGGAAGAAAATGTGAAGCTTATGTCAAAACTAGGTAAGCAGGTTATCGATGTAAGTACACTGCAAAACATAACAGCCAATAAAATAAATGACATAATCCATTCTATTAATTTGATCAAAGTTGAAGAAAGAAACCCCCAACAAAGCAATTCAATTCAGTCTTATTTCAATGAAATAGTAAACGAAATTAATTTTAAAATTATCCAGTTGGAGTTAGAAATGGAACAGATTATTGACAGTCTATTGTTTATACAAAATGGCGTTCTCCATCCGAGAATCATAGAGCCATTGAAACTTTTAGAAGAACTAAATAAATTACACCTAGAAAACTCTCTTATTTAGAACCAACTATAGAAAATTATGCGTATATTATGAAAGAAATAGAAATACATGCATATGCTAAAGATAATGCCATTATTGTAATATTGCAAATACCCCTTGTAACCGAAGAGCAATACGATTTATATGAAATCATTTCTCTACCAAAAATTTTTGAGAACGGTCTTGTAATAATTGATGTTATCAATAAATTTATAACAATAAGTAAGGATAAGAAATTTTATAATTTAAAAAATAATATCGAAGATTGTAAAGAAATAAATAAAACCTATGTTTGTAAGTCTCAGTTGTTTAAAAGTACATTAGATTATAGCAGTTGTGAAATAAATGTATTCATGCGAAACAAAGCAAATAATTGTATTTTAAAAACGATCAACTCAAAAATTGAAATGTTTTATAAAAGAAAAGAAAATATGTGTTTATTTACTGTTACGGAAGAAACAAAATAACATTGAACAAACATTAAACAAAATAAAATTGTAAATTCGAGACGGTGGAAACTAGCATTAAAACATTGGTTAAAACAAAAGAGATTAATCTTAAGGACAGATATGCACTAAACGATTTAGAAGATTGTTGTATAAATTAAAAATTAAACAAAGTAATATAAGTAAAATTAAACAAAGTTCAATTAGATGTAGAACCAATTAATAAAATTAAAATACGAAATATTGATGAGCTAAATGACCTATCCATAGACATCCAAAATCAAAAGCATTTCCAGGAAAACGTTTTGGACACAATCTCGGAACGATCAAGAGGCATAATTGCTGGTGTTGGAGGTGTTACCATAGTCATCATAGGATCTATTTTCGCATACAAATATGTCTGTAATTCTGGTGGTCGAACTACATTATCAATCTTTAACAAATATTTTAACAAAAAAATAGAAGAAATACGTTAAGAAGTTGCCAGAGATCAGGAGAGCATCATCGACGTCATCAGAAGAAATCGTTATGCAAAGTACCGAGCCCAGTTTAAGGGTAAGGTACCCATAAACTTCTTAAGGAAGGAGGTATTATGCTGGTGCAATGCTGATACAGCATTACGCAAACGTGCCAGACAAAGGTGTCACACAGAAAATACTTTCCCACAAAAATTGAGGGATACAATTCATCGACTGCTGCCGACACTATCAACAACGATCGTCAGCAGAAATTAATTAAAGGGTGATTTTTTAGCTGGTTTGGTTTTGGCAACACTGGTTTTGACAGCTGACGTGTGTTTAGTACCTTGTGTCACTGTCAAACAGCTTCAGTTTGGTTTGCAATTTAACCATGGATCGTCTTACAAATGAACAACGCTTGCAAATTATTGAATTTTACTATCAAAATTCGTGCTCGGTTCGAAATGTTCATCGCGCGCTGCTTCCATTTTATGGTCGGCGAGTTTGGCCGCCTAGATCGTGGGATTGACACCATTAGATTATTTTTTGTGGGGGTATGTCAAGGCTAATGTCTATAGGGACAAGCCCGCTTCGATTTACGCACTGGAAGCCAACATCCATGCATTCATTCGTGAGATACCGGCCGATATGTGTGAAAGAGTATGCCAAAATTGGACTCAGCGGATGGGCTACCTGAGACGCAGCCGCGGTCAACATTTGCATGAAATTATCTTTAAACATTAAATTGCAAGGTTCAAACTATCGATTCAAATAAATATTTCATTAATTTTTTCGAATTTTTTGTGTTTTTTTTTTAAAAAAAGTTCTCAACCTCTTAAAAAATCACCCTTTATAAGTAGATGTAAGAAACATAAAATGGATTGAGTTTAGTTTCGACCTCGATCAAAAAAAGTTCTTAAAATTCAACCATCGTTTCTTTTTATTTTTCTTTGCGTTGTTCAACAATTGTCGTTTGGCCGGTTTCCTCTATACAACATCTAATTTTTGTTTCGCCAAAATCCAGCCCGCGTGCGAGTTTTTTTTTTTGACTTATTTATGCATTTAGGCATAACAATATATCTATTTTAGAAACTTTTCAAAATAAGACACTCAGAGCAATCGTTAATGCTCCATGGTACATAAGAAATAGCGATCTGCACCGAGATCTAGGAATCGCAACCGTGATTGACGAGGTACCAAACTTTGCTCGCAAACTTAGTACTCGACTTCAAGGACATTGCAACCATGAAACTATTCTAACTTTGGATAACAAATCTAACGCGCCGACTACAACGAATGAGACCGTTAGATCTAGCAGCATAAGATGAAACCGCATAAATTGACGGTATTGTAGGGTCCTTCGTTGGAAAGCAGCCTGGCACACGCGATTACTACAGAAGCTTGAATTACTTGTTAAGGAAACTTAGTCGTAGTCTAACGGAAAGTGGAAGGTTTTTTGTGAGTAAGAATCTTACACTACTATGAACACTCTTCAATTCGCGTAAGGTATTTGGGGTACCCTTTAGCGATGAAAAAGTCGACAAGGTCAGGCTTTTTATTCCTATCGGTTGGCCAATATGTTGGCTTACCCGTGGAGAAAAAGTCCACCCCACGTTTCATACTGTTTTTGTACAGTAATCTGCTACTTTCCTCTTTTCGCAAAAACAAAGGCCTAATGATAGCCGATTTCAATGATGAGTGCAACGTTGTAACCCTCCTGCGTAAGCAAAAGATAATCAAGAACCCGCTTTCTTTCTTTCTTTTCTTTGGTCATGGCTCAATTTTGTTAGCCGCATTTTAACGTGAATTGAAACTTAAATTTTATAATGAAATTATCTGTCAAAAGTTTAATAACTATTAGCATTAAGTTTCTACTTTTCTTCTCTGCCGCTACTTTTTCTATCACCTTGTTTTTCTCTGAGGATACTAACGAATTTGTTTTCCTATTATTCTTTTGCTTGTGGTTTTGTAGTTTGCGGGTACGCTAATACTAACTACCTTCTACTTAGAAATGGTTATTAATAATTCATCGAATTCTAGCCCTACCGTGAATTTTAATTCAACTGAGACTGTGTTAAGGGTTTTGAGTAATCATCAGAATGGGTTCAGAGTTGTTCATTTTAATGCCCGAGGTCTGAATGCTGTTAAACTTGGTTTTGCGAGATAACTTTTTGCGAATTCTTAATAGATGTTATATGCGTCGATGAAACTTGGTTTGATTCTAACCTTGGGAATGACATTTATAAAATAGAGGGTTACAATCAATTTCGCAATGATAGAGTGACTAACACAACTGGGGCGGGGTTGCAGTTTAATGCACTGAGTCTCTTTGTAGGGAAATTTGTAAGTTAAGCAATTCGGAAGTTAGGTTTCTTGTCTGTGAGGTATATGATAGCAGTGCCTGCTGCTATAATCCCAACAGAAGATTCTCGCCTGAGCCATTTTTCAATTTCAAATTTCTCGCCTAAGTATGACAACATTGTTATACCTGGAGAATTTAATGCAGACTTGCTAAGGAGAGCTTTTCAGTTGAAGGACTTTGTTACCTCATGTGGGTTTTCAATAATAAACACCTGTAGCCCCACTTGTTTTCGCCCTAATGAAATACCTAGCCTCCTGGATCTTTTTATTGTGACTAACCTATCATCCGTCCTGTTATTTGACCAGCTGTCTTTTGATGTTGTGCCTGAGCATGACTTGATCTTCTGTTCATATGACATTGTTTTCGCCCGTTACGTAGTGCCATCTTACTTTACGTACAGAGATTTTAAGTCTGTCGATCAGAGTTCACTTCTAATTGCGGTTACATCAGTGCCATGGGAAAATTGCTATCGAATACCAGATCCAAATGGAAAACTTGCATGCGTGCAAAGTCTCATTGAAACGCTTTATAACCAACATGTTAAATACGAAATAAAGCCTGTCCCTGGTTCACTTCTGATGTCCTTAATGCTACCAAAAATAAGAACAGGTTTTTTAAGAATTGGATGCGAAATCCTGTACCAATTAATAGGTATGCATAAAAAACTGCACGTAACAGGGCTTCACCAACAGTTAGGGAGTCCAAACGCAACTTTTATGCTCATAAATTGAATGCAACACTACCTGCCAAAGAACTCTGGAGAAACCTGTTTCAGATTGGGGTAGGCAGTAAAAATAATGGCGAATGTGTATTGGACCCGGATGAATTAAACAATTTTTTCGTGGAAACCGAAACCATGTCAAATAGCTTTGACCTGAACTCCTTACCCGATGTCAGAATATCAACAGAAACTGATTTTGAAGTTGTGACGGAAAGTGAAATACTGCATTCACTTCCATCAAATCAAATTATGTTGGAGAAGACGGGATACAACTTCGGTTCATTAGGCTTATATTACACCGAATTGTAAAGCATTTAACCCACGTGATTAATTTTTCCATTACCACATCAACTTTTCCTATTGCATGGAAGCAAGCTAGAGTGATTCCAATTGCGAAAAAATCTAAAGCTGCTGCAGCTAACGACTTCGGCCTATCAGCATACTACCATGCTTATCAAAAGTCTTTGAGAAAATACTTGCTGGGCAGATTTTAAGGCATCTGTCTGAAAATGCCCTACTTTATCCTTTTCAATCTGGTTTCCGAAAGGGCCATAGCTGTTCTTCTGCTAAACTTAAGTATTTTTTTGGGTTTAGTGATAGGGCGGTAAGGCTGTTGCGTGACTTCCTTTCCAAGTGATCGCAAAAAGTTGTCATTGGCGAGAATTCGTCAGCATTCAAGCCACTAAAGCAGAGAGTGCCTCAAGGATCAATTCTAGCTCCAATCCTATTTTGCATTTTTGTAAACGATTTGCCTTTAGTGTGCAATAATAGTTTTATCTACTTTTACGCTGATGATGCTCAGATTCGAATATCGCTTATATATATCGCATTATATACACAGAGAGTTGAAACGTTAGAAAGAAGATTGATGCAGAGTAAACTTCACAACATAAAAGAAGAGGATTCAAAGGGACAAATAGATTATATTAAGAGTGAGACCCTCACGGTATTTATCAATGGACTTCAGGAAAAACTAGCATCATACTTTGTGACACAAAAGCCTATAACTTTAGCGCAAGCGAGTAGATGTGCTCAAGAGGAAGAGCAACGGCTCAACCTATTCAGATCAAATATTAGCAGGGATTATTCAAATAGAAATTTAGCAAGGATTAATTTTACAGAAACAAAATGTTTCAACTGTGGCAAGCCTGGCCATATTGCCCGAAATTGCAGATTACCTAGGAGAGATCGGGCAAGACAAAATGCACAAAATGCACAGGGAAACCGGTCAAATGACCCAGGACCAAGTTCTAGTGGGCAAGGAACAAGTTTCAACCCTTCAAGTGTGTATAAGAAAGAATTTAAAAAGGATTCTAACATTAGGAATTTAACTGTATTTTACGAGATGCGTAATTCAGAAAGCCCTCACGTCAACGTGGTATTTGACAACGAAATTAAGAGAATGATAATCGATACAGGAGCGGAAGTATCTCTTATTTGCGCTTAACATGTGTATGAACGTGAAGTAAACACAAATGGAACTATCCAGTTTAAAGGATTAGGTAGTAAATTGCAAGAAACCATAGGAGAAGTAGTTAAGAACATCTGTTTATTCCCAAATAATAAAGGTCAAGCTCTGAGCAGAGAAGTAAAGATGCAGGTAGTGGAAAATGGATTACTTGGAGAATATGATGGAATTTTGGGTAGCCATTTTCTAAAGGAAGGAGGTTACTCCATTCACTATAAAGAGAAGTATAATAAAAAATAGATACGAAGAAATAACTTTAAAATATTTGAGCGAGGAAAACTTTCTGAAGAAAAGGTCTGAAGCGTTTAGAGTTGTAAAAATAAAAAATAGCAAGGAACTAAAAGAAGACATAGTGGTGCCAAGACAATCAATAAAGGAAGGGATAATAATATCAGAATGCATAACCAAAAACAACAATGGTGAATGTGTAGCCACTATACTTAATACGACGGAAGAGGATTTTAACATAAGCGAAATTCGAATTGTCGGAAGAAATCTAGAGGACTTTAAAATCGAAAAACAAAGAATATCTGAGGTAACAGGTAATATAAGGACAGAACATATGAATAAAGAGGAGTTAGAGAGTATATTAGATATAATTAGGAGTTATAGTGATATTTCTAGTATAAGAGATGAAAAGCTTACTCACACGAATGTGACAAAGTATCAGATTAGGACTACGGAAGGGTGTTCCCCGGTGTTTACTAAAACGTACAGGTACCCAAAAGTACATGAGGAAGAGGTACGTAACCAGGTTGAACAACTGAAGGAAGACGGTATAATAAGAGATAGTAATTCGCCCTCTTTGTATTGTACCAAAGAAGGCGGACGCAAGCGGTATAAAGAAGTGGAGGATGGTCATTGACTATCGGAAGCTAAATGAGCTGACGATAGCCGATAATTATCCCCTTCCGAATATAAATGAAATTCTTGACCCATTAGGGAAAGCAAGGTATTTTACAACACTCGACCTTACTTCTGGATTTCATCAAATCCCAGTCGAGGAAAAAGATATCGAGAAAACCGCCTTCAGCACTCCGTACGGGCACTTCGAGTATACTCGAATGCCCTTCGGGTTGAAAAATGCTCCGGCATGTTTTCAACGTTTAATGAATACAGTGCTGACGGGGTTACAGGGTATTTAATGCGTTGTTTACTTAGACGACGTGGTGGTGTACGGCCAGAGTCTTGCAGAGCATAATGAAAAATTAGTGCAAGTACTCAACCAAATAAGGGCCGCTAATTTGAAATTGCAACCGGACAAGTGCGAATTTCTTCGTAAGGAAGTCCAGTCTTTGGGTCATGTGATAACCGACAAAGGCGTGAAGCCTGATCCTAATAAGATAGAGAGTATAGTTAGAATACAACCGCCATGTAATCAGAAAGGAATTAAATCATTTTTAGGGATGGTAGGCTATTACCGAAAGTTTATTCAAAATTTTAGTAAAGTAGCAGAACCCTTAAATAAACTGCTAAAGAAAGATGTATCATTCAACTGGGGAAGTGAACAACAAGAATCGTTCGAAAAGTTGAAAGAAGCGATTATCAAATTTCCAGTTCTACAGTACCCAGACTATAATAGAAAATTTACCATTACAACGGATGCGTCGAACAAAGGTATAGGAGCCGTTCTTAGCCAACAGCACGGTACTAAAGATTTGCCCGTACAATACGTCAGTAGGACATTAATTCAGGTCGGAGAAAATTACAGCACTACTAAAAAGGAGTGTTTGGCCATAGTCTGGGCAACAAAACAGTTTAGACCGTACATGTACGGGAGAAAATTCGTCGTTCAGACAGAACATAGGCCATTGACTTGGTTGTTTAACGTGAAAGATCCCGGATCTAGACTTGTGAGATAGAGGCTTAAACTTGAAGAGTTTGAGTACGAAATCCGATATAAAAAGGGATGCGAAAACGTTGTTGCGGGCGAACTGTCCCGAAATGTTAGAATGATGCAAGGGGAAGAAATAGGTAACAATAATAAAGAAAATAATAGCCAGGAAATACAAAATTTCGAAGAAGTAGACCAAATAATAGATGACATAGTTAGTAGTATGATGGAAGACAACGCAGTCGTTCCAAGAACTGAAGCTGAGTTAGAGGAGGAACAAATAGAAGAATTACATACTAGCGATCCAGGAGAAGAGGAAGGCAACGAAAATAACGTATGTAAAGAAATAACCGATTTAGAAGAGAGGAAACATATAATAAAAGAAAATCATGACGGGTTATTAGGAGGCCATACGGGTCAGAAAGCAACGTATGCAAAACTTAAGGTAAAGTACCACTGGAAAGGGATGCAAAGAGACGTTGAAGAATACATAAGAAACTGTAAACATTGCCAAACAGAAAAAGTAACCAGGCAGACAAAAAGGAATCCAATGAAAATTGTAACCTCAGCAGAAAGAGCTCTCGACAAAATATCAATGGATTTGATTGGCCCACTCAAACAGACAAACGACGGACATTTTGGTTTGACGATAGAGGACGGTTTATCTAAATTCATAAAATTTATACCATTAAAGGACAAATCTATGGAAACTGTAGCTAAAGCAATCGTTATCGAATGGGTTTTGAACTTTGGACTGCCAAAGATAATCCTGACTGACAATGGAATGGAATTTTGTAATGCACTTTTCGAAGAATTTTGTAAAATTTTCGATATGCAACATATAACAACTAGCATATCTCATCCACAGGCAAATGGTGGAGTAGAAAGGGCACATTGTCGTCTACTGGAATATCTTAACGCCACAGGAAAGGAATTAGATAACATAACAAATTGGCATGAGCTAATGCTAGTTTCTGTTATAACACTGCCGTACATAGTACCACAGGATACACTCCATATGAACTTGTTTATGGATATCCAGCAAACAAACCAAGCGAGGTAGATGATAATAACGAACGAGGTGTATTCGATTATTTAGACGAGCTAAGGGAGAATCTTTTAAAGAAATCGTTGACAGCCAGAAACAGAACTTTGAAGAAAAAGCGAAATGCAAAAATACGATATGATAAAAGGATATAAAAACCTGTAGAATATAAAGTAGGACAGCAAATTTTAGTTAAAAACTTAGTGAAAGGAAAATTAGAGAGTAAATTTAAAGGACCATATAAAATATCAGAGGTACATGATGATTATGTATTAGTTAAGCTAGCAAATAAAGCGCAAAAACATAATAAAGCTAATATTCGACCGTAATTTGCAGAATCGGGAACATCGAAATCAGGAAACTAAATGACAATAGCGGACTATATTTTAACCACAAAGGACGAGTTAGAGAGGTAGGAAGTAAATTAATTTTAGTCAATAAAATCGATATGGGAGAATTAAATGATTACATAGATAATGTTAAGAATATAATAAATACGATTAATGAAGCATGTGTAAGCCATATAGACAATTGTAAGAAATATCAACAGGTAGTTCGAAATAATTTGCTTAAAATTGAACACAAAATTCATATAATATACAATCTAATGGGCAAACAGGTTAGAACACGTAGAGGACTAGTAAGCCTGATAGGTACTGGATTCAAAACGTTATTCGGGACAATGGTTAACGAGGATGCTGAAAACTATTCAGAAACTATAAACATAATTAAGGGAAATGGGGTAGAATCAAAAATGGTATGGAAGAAAATGTGAAGCTTATGTCAAAACTAGGTAAGCAGGTTATCGATGTAAGTACACTGCAAAACATAACGGCCAATAAAATAAATGACATAATCCATTCTATTAATTTGATCAAAGTTGAAGAAAGAAACCCCCAACAAAGCAATTCAATTCAGTCTTATTTCAATGAAATAGTAAACAAAATTAATTTTAAAATTATCCAGTTGGAGTTAGAAATGGAACAGATTATTGACAGTCTATTGTTTATACAAAATGGCGTTCTCCATCCGAGAATCATAGAGCCATTGAAACTTTTAGAAGAATTAAATAAATTACACCTAGAAAACTCTCTTATTTTCGAACCAACTATAGAAAATTATGCTTATATTATGAAAGAAATAGAAATGCATGCATATGCTAAAGATAATGCCATTATTGTAATATTGCAAATACCCCTTGTGACCGAAGAGCAATACGATTTATATGAAATCATTTCTATACCAAAAATTTTTGAGAACGGTCTTGTAATAATTGATGTTATCAATAAATTTATAACAATAAGTAAGGATAAGAAATTTTATAATTTAAAAAATAACATCCAAGATTGTAGAGAAATAAATAAAACCTATGTTTGTAAGTCTCAGTTATTTAAAAGTACATTAGATTATAGCAGTTGTGAAATAAATGTATTCATGCGAAACAAAGCAAATAATTGTATTTTAAAAACGATCAACTCAAAAATTGAAATGTTTTATAAAAGAAAAGAAAATATGTTTTTATTTACTGTTACTGAAGAAACAAAATAACATTGCAATTGTAATAAAGAAAAAGAAGAACGCACTCTGACAAATGTAGGAATATTAGTTTTAAGTGAAAATTGTAAATTCGAGACGGTGGAAACTAGCATTAAAACATTGCTTAAAACAAAAGAGATTAATCTTAAGGACAGATATGCACTAAACGATTTAGAAGATTGTTGTATAAATGTAAAATTAAACAAAGTTCAATTAGATGTAGAACCAATTAATAAAATTAAAAAAAAAAAAATAAATAGAGTAGCGCAACAGCTCGAGGTGAACCAGGGCCAACTTCTCAACAATGTATGCTGGTGTGTTGATTTCTTTACATACAAGGGGACCTACAGTTTTTTGCCGAATCCGAACGGCACTTTGAGAAGTTTTTCAAGACAATTAATACTCTCGGAGGGCTTGTCAAACCCTCGCGGAGGTGGGGACCGTGAAAAGGAACAAGTCTTTTTTTTTTCTTCAGGTGACGATGTCATGATTCGAACCCAGACCTCCGGCGTAGTAAGCACACACACTTACCACTACGCCACGGCACCCCACAAATTAATAAAATTAAAATACGCAATATTGATGAGCTAAATGACCTATCCATAGACATCCAAAATCAAAAGCATTTCTGGGAAAACGTTTTGGACACAATCCCGGAACGATCAAGAGGCATAATTGCTGGTGTTGGAGGTGTTGCCATAGTCATCATAGGATCTATTTTCGCATACAAATATGTCTGTAATTCTGGTGGTCGAACTACATTATCAATCTTTAACAAATATTTTAACAAAAAAAGAGAAGAAATACGTTAAGAAGTTGCCAGAGATTAGGAGAGCATCATCGACGTCATCAGAAGAAATCGTTATGCAAAGTACCGAGCCCAGTTTAAGGGTAAGGTACCCATAAACTTCTTAAGGAAGGAGGTATTATGCTGGTGCAATGCTGATACAGCATTACGCAAAACGTGCCAGACAAAGGTGTCACACAGAAAATACTTTCCCACAAAAATTGAGGGATACAATTCATCGACTGCTGCCGACACCATCAACAACGATCGTCAGCAGAAATTAATTATAAGTAGATGTAAGAAACATAAAATGGATTGAGTTTAGTTTTGACCTCGATCAAATAAAGTTCTTAAAATTCAACCATCGTTTTTTTTTATTCTTCTTTGCGTTGTTCAACAATTGTCGTTTCGCCGGTTTCCTCTATACAACATCTTATTTTTATTTCGCCAAAATCCAGCCCGCGTGCGTGTTTTTTTTTTTTTTTTTTGACTTATTTATGCATTTAGCCATAACAATATATCTATTTTAGAAACTTTCCAAAATAAGACACTCAGAGCAATCGTTAATGCTCCATTGTACATAAGAAATAGCGATCTGCACCGAGATCTAGGAATCGCAACCGTGATTGACGAGGTATCAAACTTTGCTCGCAAACTTAGTACTCGACTTCAAGGACATTGCAACCATGAAACTATTCTAACTTTGGATAACAAATCTAACGCGCCGACTACAACGAATGAGACCGTTAGATCTAGCAGCATAAGATGAAACCGCATAAATTGACGGTATTGTAGGGTCCTTCGTTGGAAAGCAGCCTGGCACACGCGATTACTACAGAAGCTTGAATTTCTTGAACTTAGTCGTAGTCTAACGGAAAGTGGAGGGTTTTTTGTGAGTAAGAATCTCACACTACTATGAACACTCTTCGATTCGCGTAAGGTATTTGGGGCACCCTTTAGCGATGAAAAAGTCGACAAGGTCAGGCTTTTTATTCCTATCGGTTGGCCAATGTGTTGGCTTACCCGTGGAGAAAAAGTCCACCCCACGTTTCATACTGTTTTTGTACAGTAATCTGCTACTTTCCTCTTTTCGCAAAAACAAAGGCCTAATGATAGCCGATTTCAATGATGAGTGCAACGTTGTAACCCTCCTGCGTAAGCAAAAGATAATCAAGAACCCGCTTTCTTTCTTTCTTTTCTTTGGTCATGGCTCAATCTTGTTAGCCGCATTTTTACATGAATTGAAACTTAAATTTTATAATGAAATTATCTGTCAAAAGTTTAATAACTATTAGCATTAAGTTTCTACTTTTCTTCTCTGCCGCTACTTTTTCTATCACCTTGTTTTTCTCTGAGGATGCTAACGAATTTGTTTTCCTATTATTCTTTTGCTTGTGGTTTTGTAGTTTGCGGGTACACTAATACTAACTACCTTCTACTTAGAAATGGTTATTAATAATTCATCGAATTCTAGCCCTACCGTGAATTTTAATTCAACTAAGACTGTGTTAAGGGTTTTGAGTAATCATCAGAATGGGTTCAGAGTTGTTCATTTTAACTTTTTGCGAATTCTTAATAGATGTTATATGCGTCGATGAAACTTGGTTTGATTCTAACCTTGGGAATGACATTTATAAAATAGACGGTTACAATCTATTTCGCAATGATAGAGTGACTAACACAACTGGGGCGGGGTTGCAGTTTAATGCACTGAGTCTCTTTGTAGGGAAATTCGTAAGTTAAGCAATTACGAAATTAGGTTTCTTGTCTGTGAGGTATATGATAACAGTGCCTGCTGCTATAATCCCAACAGAAGATTCTCGCCTGAGCCATTTTTCTCTGCAATTTCAAATTTCTCGCCTAAGTATGACAACATTGTTATACCTGGAGAATTTAATGCAGACTTGCTAAGGAGAGCTTTTCAGTTGAAGGACTTTGTTACCTCATGTGGGTTTTCAATAATAAACACCTGTAGCCCCACTTGTTTTCGCCCTAATGAAATACCTAGCCTCCTGGATCTTTTTATTGTGACTAACCTATCATCCGTCCTGTTATTTGACCAGCTGTCTTTTGATGTTGTGCCTGAGCATGACTTGATCTTCTGTTCATATGACATTGTTTTCGCCCGTAACATAGTGCCATCTTACTTTACGTACAGAGATTTTAAGTCTGTCGATCAGAGTTCACTTCTAATTGCGGTTACATCAGTGTCATGGGAAAATTGCTATCGAATACCAGATCCAAATGGAAAACTTGCATGCGTGCAAAGTCTCATTGAAACGCTTTATAACCAACATGTTAAATACGAAATAAAGCCTGTCCCTGGTTCACTTCTGATGTCCTTAATGCTACCAAAAATAAAAACAGGTTTTTTTAAGAATTAGATGCGAAATCCTGTACCAATTAATTGGTATGCATATAAAACTGCACGTAACAGGGCTTCACTAATTGTTAGGGAGTCCAAACGCAACTTTTATGCTCATAAATTGAATGCAACACTACCTGCCAAAGAACTCTGGAGAAACCTGTTTCAGATTGGGGTAGGCAGCAAAAATAATGGCGAATGTGTATTGGACCCGGATGAATTAAACAATTTTTTCGTGGAAACCGAAACCATGTCAAATAACTTTGACCTGAACTCCTTACCCGATGTCAGAATATCAACAGAAACTGATTTTGAAGTTGTGACGGAAAGTGAAATACTGCATTCACTTCCATCAAACCAAATTATGTTGGAGAAGACGGGATACCACTTCGGTTCATTAGGCTTATATTACACCGAATTGTAAAGCATTTAACCCACGTGATTAATTTTTCCATCACCACATCAACTTTTCCTATTGCATGGAAGCAAGCTAGAGTGATTCCAATTGCGAAAAAATCTAAAGCTGCTGCAGCTAACGACTTCGGCCTATCAGCATACTACCATGCTTATCAAAAGTCTTTGGGAAAATACTTGCTGGACAGATTTTAAGGCATCTGTCTGAAAATGCCCTACTTTATCCTTTTCAATCTGGTTTCCGAAAGGGCCATAGCTGTTCTTCTGCTAAACTTAAGTATCTCTTTGGGTTTAGTGATAGGGCGGTAAGGCTGTTGCGTGACTTCCTTTCCAAGTGATCGCAAAAAGTTGTCATTGGCGAGAATTCGTCAGCATTCAAGCCACTAAAGCAGAGAGTGCCTCAAGGATCAATTCTAGCTCCAATCCTATTTTGCATTTTTGTAAACGATTTGCCTTTAGTGTGCAATAATAGTTTTATCTACTTTTACGCTGATGATGCTCAGATTCGAATATCGCTTCCTCGTAATGAAATGGGTCGCCTCGTTTCACTACTGAATGAAGATCTATCGGCTATCAATAATTGGGCAATAAAAAATGGACTTTTGTTAAACCGCAATAAATGCTCAGCTCTACCCATATCAAATAGATTTTTCGACCTTAGTATAGTCCCCGACATTTGGCTAGACAATTGCAAACTTATAGCGTTTTTCATTGAAGAAAAGATTTGATCTTTTTCGATTTTGCATGTTTCATTGAAAATTAAAGAGCAATTCTAGATCAATTCTCAACACGAAAGATGCTTACTTACTTACTTAAGGTGGCGCTACAGTCCGGGGTGGACCTGGGCCTCAGCCAACAAGCTTCGCCAGCCAGCTCTGTCCCTAGCTAGCCGTCTCCAGTTTCGCACGCGAAGTTGGCTGAGGTCCCCTTCCACTTGCGTGCGCCACCTGAGTCTCGGTGCTCCTCTACCGCGTCGTCCCTGCGGTGTGGATTCGAAGATTTTCCGGGCCGGGGCGTTGGTGTCCATCCGCTCTAGATGACCCAGCCATCGTAGACGTTGTGTTTTGACTCTTTTGGCTAGGTCGGTATCGCTGTACAGCCCGTACAGTTCGATGTTATATCTCCTCCTCCACTCTCCGTCTATGCAGACGGGGCCGTAAATCGTCCGAAGAATTTTCCTCTCAAAGCAGCCTAAAGTGTTTTCATCCGCCTTTGACAGGGTCCATGCTTCTGCACCGTAAAGCAGGACTGGGATGATGAGGGTCTTATACATAGACACTTTAGTTGCTCGAGAGAGGGCTTTGCTACTCAATTGCCTTCTTAGCCCAAAGAAACAGCGATTGGCAAGAGTTATCCTTCGTTTGATTTCAGCGCTGGTGTCATTGTCTGAATTGATAGCGGAACCCAGGTAGACAAAGTCCCTAACTACCTCAAAGTTATAGCTGTCGATGGTGATGTTTTGTCCAAGACCTCGGTGTTGGGTGTCTTTTCTTGATGACAGCATATACTTGGTTTTGCCCTCATTGACTGCTAAACCCATATTCGCCGCTTCCGTCCCAATACTCACGAAGGCTTCACTGACATCACGCTTTGTTCTACCAATTATGTCAATGTCGTCTGCGTATGCAAGTAGTTGAACGGACTTTTGAAAGATTGTACCTCTGGTGTTGGCGCGAGAGTTCTGCACAATTCTCTCTGTGTATCGATTTGGAATTCCTGGGTTTTCTCCAAGATCTGCCGCAGTGTGAATATTTGATCGATGGTGGACTTTTCTGGCCTAAAGCCACACTGATATGTGCCTATCAGATTGTTGACAAACGGCTTCAGGCGTTCACACAGTACAGCAGAAAAGATCTTGTATGCGATGTTAAGAAGACTTATGCCTCTGTAGTTGGCACAACTCAGAGGGTCTCCTTTCTTCAGGATCGGGCAAACAATGCTGAGGTTCCATTCGTCGGGCATGCTTTCTTCCGACCATATCTTGCAGATGAGCTGGTGCATGCTCCTAACCAGCTCATCGCCAGCGGATTTAAAAAGTTCGGCAGCTAGGCCGTCTGCTCCGGCTGCTTTGTTGCACTTGAGCTTAGACACAGCTACTTTCACCTCCTCCAGGTCGGGTGGGCGGTATCGTTCGTATGCTTCGTCGGTAACGTCTTCGCCCGGGTTGAATGGTTCGTTCTGCCTGACAGCAGTTTGGTTCGTCCTCGCCGTTATACAGTCTGCAGAAGTGGTCTTTCCAAATCCTCAGCACCGACTGCGATTCTACAACGATGTTCCCTTGATGGTCCTTACAGGCTTCAGTTCGAAGTTTATACCCTTGGCAGGACCTTTTGATCCTTTGGTAAAACTTTCTAACCTCATTCCTGTTGAAACATCTCTCTATCTCTTCAACCGCGCGCTTCTCGTGCTCTCTCTTTTTCCTTCGGAGAAGCCGGTGCTCCTCTCTCCTCGTAGAGCTCGCGAGCAGCTCTAGTCCTTCTGTGCAGCGCCGCTTTGTATGCTTCCTGTTTAGCTGCATGTGCTTGCCGGCATTCATCGTCAAACCAGGGGTTTCGTTGTGGTCGCCGTGTGAAACCCAGCACTTCAGAGGCGGCGTCTCTGATGGCATTTTGGCAGTGTTGCCACTGGCTATCAATACTTGATGCTGGTTGCATAGGACTTCGTAGAAGGTTTCGAGAGACTCGGTTGGAGAAGGACCTGGCGATCTCTTGCGATTGTAGTCGGCCGATGTCAAACTTCCTCACAGTATTTCCATTACTTGGCGCTGGTCGGGATATCCGCAGCCGTACCTTGGCTACAACAAGGTAGTGATCCGAGTCAATGTTGGCCCCTCGGAAAGTTCGGACATCCATGATACTGGAGGAGTGCCTTGCGTCGATCGCAATATGGTCAATCTGGTTGACGGTTGATTGATCGGGAGATCTCCATGTCCCTTTGTCGATATTGAGATGCGGGAACTGTGTACTAGCTACCACAACGTGTCGCCCCGCAGCAAAGTCGATCAGCCTGAATCCGTTATCGGAGGTCGTGTCGTGCAGGCTATGCTTTCCGACAGTACGACCAAAGATGCCCTCCCTTCCTAGCTTGGCATTAAAATCGCCTAGGACAATCTTAATGTCGAAGCTAGGGCACTGCTCATAAGTTTTGTCCAGGAGCTCGTAGAACATATCTTTGGTCTCGTCATCTTTCTCCTCTGTGGGGGCATGTGCGCATATCAGGCTAATATTGGCGAATTTAGCCTTGATGCGGATCGTCGCGAGGCGCTCGCTTACAGGGTTGAAGCTCAAGACTTTTTGCCTAAGTCTGCCTCCAACAACAAAACCACATCCAAATGGGCGCTGTCTTTGATGCCGATAGCAGTCGCCGTAGTAGATGTCGCAGTTTTTCATCCTTCTTTTGCCCGGCCCGTCCCACCGCATTTCTTGGATGGCAGTAATGTCTGCCTTGCAGTCGTTAAGGGCCTCCGCTAGTTGCTCGGCTGCACGTGGTCTGTTAAGGGACCTTACATTCCACGTGCAGATCCGGAGCTCGTTGTCCTTTTCTCGTTTGCATTGGTCGTCAACAGTAAATCCGTCCGAATCCGAGGCTTGTTTCTGCTTCGTGACTGGTGTTTCTTTACGTGGCCGGGAAGTCACCCCGACGGCACGACCCCCAACCTGGAGGACCAGATCCTTTGCTTAGCTCTAAGGACGGAGAGCCGGATAGCCCGCTCCTTATAGGCCTGAGCTCCGAATACGTCGTAGTAGCCCATATAAGTTGTTCACTAAGTAGTTCGGCCTGACTGGAACTATGGACGCCACCGTTGATTCCATCTGGGGAATTCCTCCGCTGCCGTCCGGATGCAAGGAGAAGTGCCTTAGTGGGAACACTCCTCCCCCCTCTCTCGTCTGCTACCTTCAACAACCTTCCAAAGGGGTTGGAACCCAATCTCCAGTTGAGGTACTAGGCACCCGGTGTTCACCACGGGGAGGTGAGAGTAGGAGTTGATAGACAGAGGTGGGTTTAGAAAACCTGTGGATGCTTGTATCCTCTTGAGTGCACATGTCTATCCTTTGACCACCAACACGAAAGATGCGGTCCCCCGATTTTAGGAGATTTGATCTGAACTCACCCATAAACCTAAGCAATCTCATCTGTCAAATATCAAAAGTTGTCATTTGTTTTTATTTATACATGCGTGGTTGCAAAATTTATTTGCAAAATAATACGGTATAATGAGCGACGAATTGAATTACTTGGAATTCACTTATTGCGCTGAGTCTTTGCTATTAGCATCATCGTCTTCGTCATCATCATCAGAAGATAAAGATATATTTTTCCCCCTTGAAACTGTTGCACGGGATAAACAACACAGGGTCCAGAATTTCGTCTCAGAAGTTGTGGAACGACATTCGGAGTCGGAGGTACACTTATTTCCCTGTTATTATACTTGCAACTCAGTCAACTAATTCCTGGCGGAGTTTCTTTTGCTAGCATATTGGTAAAAGCATTGTTCTATGCTGACGATTTGGTTTTGCTCGCTGACAATCCATCTACGCTCCAACTGCAAATTAACAGACTCGTCTCATTCTGCGATACTTGGGGACTTCAGATTAATGCGCAAAAGACGAAAATTCTTATCTTTGAGGCCCGGAAAAGAAGTAGACTACCAGGAGAGAATTGGTCTCTTATTAACGCTCGCATAGAGGTTGTTCATGAGTTTAAGTACCTGGGCGTCTTACTAACGCGCAACCTTAACTTTGTTAAGCACTCTATTAACAAAAGTAAAGAGGCCTAACTTGCTCTGAACATGATGTGGCCTAAGTTTTTCGCAAATCAAAATATTGATCTGGCCTCAAAATATCGAGTCTTCAGTGCGACTGTTAATGCCTGCATGTGTTATGGAGTCCAAGTTTTCGGCTTTACAGCCTTTGAAGCCTTTGAAGTAGTCCACAGGCACTTTTTCAAGCGCCTGTTCAAGCTCCCTAACTCAACACCGAATTACGCTATTTACGTTGAGTCAGGTATTACGCCCATCTATATACAAAGTCTGAAAGCAAACGCGCACTATATAACAAGTGTAATGAAAAGGAATAACAGTTGCCTACATAGATCAATCATGCTACAACTTCTCCGTACTAATGCCTCGCCTTTTAAATAATGAACCAGATTGCAGCATCCCACGACACAGTGCTTTCTTTGTTAGAGTCTAATGTTGATCAATGGCAGGACAAGTTTTCTGATCTGATTTCAATGGTAGACGAAAAGCTATATATTCAAAACCTCTCCAAAGCAACTTCTTCCACATCTCGGAATGTCTACAAAAACTTAAACCACCAGCTTTCTGTTGCTAACTATTTTCGCAGAGAATTTTCATCCCAAGTAATTAGTACTGTCTTTGAAACCAGAGTCGAAATTCTGAACCTGAACTTTATACCTCATCGAAACGATTTGCCAAAATTGTGTAGTTTATGCAACAGAAGGGAAAACGAAGATGTCTACCACTTCATTGCTATCTGTCCTATTTTACAGGAAATTCGAAGGTTATATTTCCAACAAAGTCAGATTTCTTTGCCACGCTTTTACGATATTATGAATGGAACCGAGGGATGGCTAAGCCTGTATAACTATTGCAAGCAAGCTCTTACCTACCGTAATAGCTTTATGTCATAACATCAGTTGTTCACTCAGTTACTGTAGTATAACTTCTTTAATTTTTTGTTTCAAATCATTAAAATTGTGGTATTTTTATGCCTTCCAGTCATACACAAATGCATTTATTTTATGTTTCAAATCATTAAAATTGCCACACTATGCCACTTTTTAGGTTAGTTCTCCATTTGCGTCTAAGCTAATAATTTTATTTAAATTGTATATTATGTATTATATTATTAAGTAAGAAAAAATACATTTGCGTTTATATTGTTTTTATTAATGAAATGTCTCTTCAGGCAGACGGCAGGTTTTTGCCATGCTATTATTCTTGTAAATTGCTCTGTAAACTCTAAAACGAAATAAAGAATTTATAATAATAATAATAAATATACTTGCAACTGTGCTTCAGAAATATTTCCCTATTTTTAAAGTTCCGAAGAAATTTTCGCGTGACCAGAGGAACTGCGGATATGCTTATAGAGCAATTCCAGAAATCTAGATTCTTTAAACAAAACCGTTGTGGTGGCAGGAAAGGAGTAGATTCAAAATCTCAGATGTTGGCATTTTTATGGTAAATACTTCACTTGATTATTTGAATTACTGCATTTTAAAAAGAAAATGGGCCATGCTGTTATGCGGACTGACTGCAGTTTTCTAATTAATTATCCCAGTCTTAAATTTTATTGAATCTAAAAAGTAATACAGTTTTCAATTTAAATAATCTTATCAATATGTATGAGGAGCGTCGGAAGAACTGTCACGAAGTAGAGGTTAACTTTTAGCGGAGATTTCTAATCGCGAAAAAGAGTGTTCGGAGTGCGAATTTATACACAAAAGCCATATCCCTTTATAATTTTACAACTGAAAAACAAAGTGAAATCAAAGTGAAAGTGTCAAACAAAAAATTAATTGAGTTTTCTCATAATTTATTAAATTGCATTTCGGTTGAAAATAAAGAAAGGAAAAAAGTGTAAAAAATCTGTTTCAATTTAGGTTCAACTAAGTGAAAGAGAAAACCTGAGTGTTCGCCAATACTGCTTGTCGGCTCTTAACAAAAGTCTGCCAACTGATTCAACTGCCATCTAGCTGTGGAAGTCTAATAACAGTGACGCGAAAAAAGTGAAAATAAAAACAATAATGAACATGGAAGAAATTAAGGTTTTACTAAATAATTTAAAAGACGACATGAAAGCAAATATAAAATTACAACTAGAAGGTTCTCAAAATGAACTCAAAAAAGAAATAGCAGGAAGCTGTGCGAGTCTAAAAAAAGAAATCACTGACCTACAACAAGGTTTAGAAGAAAAAACTTGCCAATTAGAACAAGAAATTAATTGACTTAAAAGTACAATCAATGATCAAAGAAATATCATTGAAAATCACGAGAAAAGTCTGCGTCAAAATAATTTTATAATATACAATATGCAAGAAGCTGAGGAAGGTGAAGAAAATATTTATACTGTAGTTCTCGCATTTATTAAAACAAAACTAAATGTCAACATTTGCGACCAAGATATAAACTTTGCAAAAAGGATTGGAAAAATAAAACCTACTAGGACGACCAGACCAATACTTGTTAGTCTTACTTCATAACGTAAAAAGATTGAGGTAATGAGAGCCAAATCACTTCTGCAAGGTACAAACGTTTTTATCAAAAACGACTTATCGAAAGAAGAACGCTTGCAAAGGGAAAAACTCTTCAAAATATGTACGGACCTGACAGAAAAGGGTTTAGATGCAAACATAAAAAGAAACAAATTATTTATTAATGGAAAGGAAGTGGAGTTGGAAGGCATAAATCCTTCACAATCGAAGGAAAAAGCACTAGAACTTCTTCTATCAAACAGTAAAAGAACAAGATCTCCAGAGCAAGTAATCACTGAAAAAAGCTCAAGTAACGAACCAAAAAAGAAACGAGGAACAGAAGACGCAAAGCAAACTTCAAACAACCAGCACAGAACATCCAGCAAAAACAGGAGAGGGCAACTCAATTACGACGAAATACCTATTTCAACAGTCAAATAACAAAGATAAATTCTACGAACGACTTTAAGGTAACCGAATGGACTGGTTAACACGGACAACGATTGGAAAATAACAAAATAAAGAAAGTTTAAGAATATTTTTATTTACGATGAAATCGATTTTGAATTAAATGAAAAGAAAAAAAAAAAAAAAAAAAAGTGAATAAAAATGACAGTGAGTAAAAACTAGTGCATGCATTTAATAAACAATGAGGAAGGCAACGGGAAACCACCTCATTTAATTTTTTCCCTAGTAATCATCCTTATGAACACACAAACACAACAAATGGCCCTCAGTCCCCGGCAGGCCTTAAATGGTCAGAGGGTGCGAAGAATCACCGGTGGGCTTTTTAGAATCGGAACTTGGAATGTGAGAAGCCTGCAGGTAGCAGGTAAATTTGAAAATCTTATTAAAGAGTCAACCAGAATGAACTTAGATATATTAGGAGTGAGCGATGTTCATTGGAGGGGTAACGGTGAAAAAAGAAGAGAAAATTTCACCATGTATTATTCAGGCTCAGATGACAAATATCATAGGTACGGTGTTGGTATAATCATAAAATATTCGCTTAAGAAAATAATAACTGGAGTAGCTAGAATTTCAGATCGCGTTATAGTACTTAAACTTCAAGACAAGTCAAATACGTTAAATATTATACAAGTCTACGCACCAACATTTGACTGCGAAGAAAATATCATTGATGATTTTTATGAACAGGTTGAACGAGCGCTATCACTTACAAAGAAACAAGAAACCACTATACTCCTAGGCGATTTCAACGCAAAAGTAGGAAAAGGAAAAGTTGGAGAAACAGTAGGTGCATGGGGACTAGGCCAACGGAATGAGAGGGGGCAAAAACTTATAGAATACTGCCAACTGAAAGATCTCACTATTATGAACACCTGGTTTGAGCTGCCAAAGAGAAGATTGTACACCTGGACCTCACCAAGTCATAACAACAACAGAGTAGTGAGAAATCAAATCGACTTTTTCATAATTAATAAAAGATTTAAGAACAGCGTTAAATCTATCAAAACCTATCCAGGGGCAGACGTTCATTCTGATCATAACCCAGTTGTTGCAGAAGTAAAAATAAAGCTGAAAAAATTACAAAAGAAAAAGAATAACGTAAGACTGAACTTAGAGCTTTTGAAGGATCAAGAAATAAGGAGCAGGGTAGCTAGAGATGAAAATAATGAGTTAAATAAAATAAAACAAAATAGAAATCACGAGGAACATGTAGTAATAAAATGGAACAACATCAAGAACGCCCTTACGAAAACATCCAAAGAAATACTTAAACCTAAATCCTTAATACCGAAAACACAATGGATAAACAACACCATTCTAAATCTCATGGAACAAAGGCGACTATTTAAATCCAATACCCCAAGGTACAAAGAAGTAAACAGCATAATCAAAAGACAGATAAGAATTGCGAAAAATAACTTTTGGTCGAAAGAATGTCGGGATATAGAAACTCTCAAAAGAAACAACGACAGCTTCAATATGCACAAAAAATTAAAACAAGTAACTGGACTTGGACGCAAGAAACAATATGGGTGTCTGGAAGATGGCGCCGGAAACATATTACTAGACACAAAACACAAAATAGCGGCATGGGTTAACTACATCAAAAAGCTTTTCCACGATGACAGAACTGAACAGTGTCCTCCATGCACAACAACAGGCCCTGATATGTTGGTAGAAGAAGTTTGTCAAGTCATTCGAAAGGCAAAAGAAAAAAAAGCAGTCGGTCCCGATGAAATACCAAACGAAATAATCAAGCTGATAGACGAAAACAACATTATAGTGGTAACTGATCTTTTTAATAAAATATACAGAAGTGGGCAAATTCCGAAAGAATGGCTAAAATCTGCATTTATAACCCTTCCAAAAAAGAACAATGCTAAAAAATGTTAAGATCAAAGAACAATAAGCTTGATGAGTCACATGCTAAAACTTTTCCTCAAAGTAGTTCACAACAGGATATACAAAAAACTCGAAGCGAACTTGAGTAAATCGCAATTTGGTTTTAGGGAAGGCCTCGGAACACGAGAAGCTCTGTTTTCACTTAACACCTTAGCGCAAAGATGCATCGAAATGAACCAAGAAATGTATATCTGTTTTGTTGACTACGAAAAAGCGTTTGATAAAGTTCAACACAAGAAACTGTTCAAAATACTTAGAACAATAAGAATCGATGACCAAGCATAGCGATGACAGCATAATTGAATCGTTATATCGAAACCAAAAAGCATGCATTAATGTAGATGGCGTAGAGTCGGAGGAAATAGATATTCTGAGAGGTGTACGCCAAGGCTGCATTCTATCTCCAGTTCTATTTAATATGTAGAAGAGGAAAGAATATTTGAAGAGGCACTTGGAGATAACGCAGGGGGAATCAAAGTAAATGGAATTAGGATAAACAACTTGAGATACGCGGACGATTCGATTATCATTGCGACAAACGAAAAGGAACTCAATGCAATGATGAATAAAGTTTACGATATACGCTTAAAATATGGACTGAGAATTAATACATCCAAAACCAAGACAATGGTCATAACGCGACAAAGTGCAAGTACAGTTACACTGGTTATCGGTAACGCAAGGATAGAACAAGTCCAAAACATGAAATATCTTGGTACGCAATTTAACTATAACTCGGATCAGACAACAGAAATAAAAAGTAGAATAGAACAAGCAAGATCAGTTTTCAGCAAACTAAAGAAGGTGCTATGTAGTTGTGACATCCAATTACCCCTAAAAATTCGAATTCTTAAAGTTATGTTTGGTCCACTTTACTGTACGGAGCGGAAGCTTGGACACTACGAAAGGCCACAGAGAAGAATTTAGAAGCCTTCGAAATGTGGATGTTCAGAAGAATCCTAAAAATACCGTGGACAGACAGGGTAACCAACGTAGAAGTGCTGAGAAGGATGGGAACCAAAACGGAGCTCCTAAACAAAATTCAGATGCGAAAACTGCAGTATCTTGGACACATCTTGAGAAATGAAAAGTACCAACTTCTACAGGTTATTCTTCAGGGAAGAATTGAGGGCGGAAGAACTGTTGGCAGGCAAAGAACAACGTGGATGAAGAACCTCAGTGAATGGTACAACGTGCCAATAGTTGAACTATTTAGAACCGGACGTTCGAGAGAAACAACAAAAAGGATGATATCCAACCTCCTGAGAGGAGAGGCACCATAAGAAGAAGAAAAAGAAAATATTCCTACTCCAGGTTTGCTGGAAACAAAACCACATACCGGGAAGTGCCTAATTTATTCAATGTAACCGTGTCAACCGTACACAGGCAGTTGAATCTGGTACAGCATTTTTTTAAGAAATATCCACCAGATACATTCGCTTTCCTGAGACCGAAGCTCTCAAGAGCCATATTGAGCCAATCTAAAGTAGAGCATCCAAATGCAGATGTAATAAATGAAGTAGAGGGGGTAAAACAGAACTCGGGAAACGAAATGTACTTAATTATTATAATTTTATTATTAACGACCATGCTATTAATTAAGCTATATCAACTACATAAAAATTCGCTTAAGAAAACATATTTGGCAAGAGCTGCATTTGTTGCAAAAATTTAAAAATAAATTGTTTATTGTATTAATACATAAATTAAAAGTAAATAAAACTATTAAAAAAAATCCATCTAAACATAAGACGATAGGCTACAGATAAACACTTCTAGACTAGGAAACATAATTTTTTTTTTAGTTTAGTTTGGTGCCCCCCAAGGGGCAATTTATCGAGCTTAATACAAGCAAACTTAAAACTAGTCACAAATTCTTACACTAAACTTAAAGCTAGGGGGAAAAAGCAGAGGATGAGACAGTAGGGGTTGCTGAATTTAAGGATGGATAGAGTGTAGGAGATTATTTTTAAGCAATGGTTTGGGGCAGTTAAGATCAAAAACTTCGGCGTACTTATTAGTTAATCGAAGCATTCTGGTAATTGGCTCGAAATTACCATAATTAGCGCGATGAGTAGATAGGCGGAACAAGGGTACAGATCTGAGATTGCGAGGGTTAGGTGAAAAGGAAATCAATTGTAGAAGTTGCGGGCTATCGATGTTTCTGTTTAAAAGCTGGTGAATAAAAAGGATGTCAGCCACATCTCGACGTATTTTTAGTGATTGCATGCCAACTAAGTTTAGTCGATGTTCATACGGCGGCAACACGAAAGGATCAGTCCAACCGAGACCACGAAGAGCGAAACGGAGAAACCGTCGCTGGACTGCCTCAATTCTTTGGATATGAGTTTGCTGGTATGGAGACCAAACTTGACAGGCATATTCAAGAAGAGGTCTAACGAAACTGATATAGAGGGCTTTGGTTACATACGGGTCAGAGAATTCTTTAGACCATCTCTTTACAAAACCTAGAGCAGAATTTGCGCGGCTTATGATATTATCAATGTGGGGACGGAAGGTCAGTTCCTTGTCACAAATAACTCCTAAATCGCGAATCTCTCTCTCCAATGTTATTGGAACAGGTTCATCATTGATGAAGTAGGTTCTTATAAGTTGGGGGGAACGTTTACGGGAGTAGGTGACATTTGCTGACGTTAAGGTCTAAATAATTTTTTTTGCACCAAACTGCAAATTTATTTAGGTCGTTTTGCAAGTCATGGAAATCAGAGGGCGCAGAAATGATTTTTGAGAGTCGCATATCATCTGCGAAGACAGAGGTGTTGGAAGAAGTCAGGACCATGTTGATGTCGTTGATTGCAAGGATGAAAATGATTGGGCCGAGATGGCTTCCTTGGGGGACACCGGAAGTTGCATTGATTGGGTCAGAAACTGAAGATCTAAAGAGCACTCTGTACTGTCGATCCTCTAGGTATGATTTGATCCAGTAAACAAAACTAGAGGGGAAACCGAGCTTCTTAAGCTTGATTGGGAAAGCTAATTTGTCAAAGGCCTTGCTAAAATCAGTGGCAATGGCGTCAACTTCCTTTCCGTCTTCCAATGCGCACAGTGTCCTTGAAACAAATTCAGTAAGATTGGTAACGGTGGATTTGCCTTTTAAAAAACCGTGTTGATCAATTTCTTGATACACGATACTTTCAAAGAGTTTGGATGTGCACGATAGCTTAGCAATGGGCCTGTAGTTACATACATCGTTTTTGTGACTCTTTTTGTGCGTGGGGATAATATAAGAGTCCTTCCATAGGAAGGGAAAGATCGCTGATGCTGTCGACAGACGAAATAAGGCAGTTAGGGGGGGTGCTAATACGGTCATGCATTTTTTAAGAACTATCGCAGGTAGACCGTCAGGACCGGGTGAATAATCATCTTTGAGCCTACTGATTTTATCTGTTACTTGGGCTAGTGTTATGTCCACGGAGAAAGGGGTTGCCTGCGGACAGTTTACCATGTAACTAAAGTAGTTGAAATCAGGGGCAAGTATCGGTTCTGAAAACGATTGCCTGAAAAATTGTGCAAAAAAGTTGGCAATGGTTTGTGGGTCTGCGGACGAATTATTAAGAAATTTTAAAGTTGACGGGTAGCCATCAGATTTTCTTTTGGTATTGATGAATTGATAGAAACGCTTAGGATCAGAAACTATTTTAAATTGCATGCGGTGGAGGTAATCATGGTACAAAGATTCACAGAGCTCGGAGAAGCGATTATATAAATGTTGATAATTCATGTAATCAATTTCGGAACGGGTTTTTAGGAATGTTTGCCAAAGCTTGTTTCTATTATTTCGTAGAAAGCGTAACTCCTTGTTATACCATGGCGGGGATGATGACAAATCTTTGTGCCTTGAGTAGGGAACCGATTGTTGGAAACATGAGAAAATAATGGAGTAGAAAATGGAGAGTGCTAGGTCAATATGGATGTTATCACTTATAAAATCAAAGTTAACATTACTGAGAAGACTATTGAGTTTGTTGAAATTTGCTCGTCGGAAGTTAAAAACTTGTGAATTTACCGGAGCAATCTGAGGACTCGTGTTTTGAAATGAAAAGTTCAAGGACAGAGGGGGATGTAAGGAATCAAGTGTGGATAAGAGGTGAGCACTCTTGGAGACGAGGAAGTTATCACAATCGGACGTAAAAATAAGGTCGAGACATCTATTCATAATGTTGGGTATACCACTCCTTTGGTAGAGGCCGGAATTCGATAGACAATCAATGAACATTAACTCAGTTTGGGACGTCGCGTTTAATGTGACGTAGTGGGATTCATCTTCTGATAAAGTCCATTTTAATCCCGGGAGATTAAAGTCACCCAACAAGATAACACTATCTTCGGGGTTTATCACGTCGGTCAAATAATCCAAAGTATAATTGATTGGCGTATAAGACTCAGTTGGTTGGGAGGGGTGAATATAACAACAGAGTATGTATAAGCAATGTCTGGGGAAAGTGATCTTGCCACACACTAATTCAAGATTCTCAATGTTGGGAATTGGAAAGGGAGACGAATCGAGGCGATTTTTGATTGCTAACAAAACTCCTCGGCCGTTAGGATTTTCCAATCTCACGGGGCCATCCTTGCGGATAACGTTGAAATCGGTGGTGAAGATTTCGGAGTTTTTGATTTTACCAATAAGGTTGGTTTCAGTTAAGGCAAAAATGTCGTAAGGGAGTTTTTGCGAGTTTAAATATACCGCGGAAAGCTTGGTACGAAGTCCTCTTACGTTTCGATAGTAGAGGGACCATACTATAGGACGGATAGGGGGTTGGTTAGGAGCGATAGTAGTTTTTGTAATCGGAACGAGATCTTTGAAGGTGGGAGATCCGCTTAGAGCTAACATGAGAGGCAAATGTAGAAAGGTCATTTGCTACATCGGAAGCCGACATATCAAAGCACTCATGAAAACTATCGAAAATTTTTCGTAATTCTAAAAGTAGTGATACCATGACATTTGTTTTTGTTTTACCATCGACACAGATATTGTTTGTTTTATCATGTAAGTAGGCTAGGTAGAGACGCACATTTTCATATGTTCGGCGATCTCTTAAACGAGAGGGAACATAACGACTTTCAGTGCTGTGATCCGCAAGATGTTTCGTTAGTTTTACTGTAGGGGGAAACAATGGATCTAAAAATGCAGGGGATGGAGTGGGATTGGTTGAGGTCGACGAAACGGTTGTGGTGATTGAATTAAGTGGGGCAATGGAGGGTGCCGTATGAGGATTGAGAATATGTGAGCGAATAAAGTTAGGGCTGTACGAAGTACAAGATGGGGTATGGGTTGTTGCTGAAGAGGAAGAAGGTGTCAAATTAAAAGATACTCGCTGACGCTGACGTTTGGTGTTAGAGTTAGGGGGGCCAGAAGTAATTGCAGGAGTTGTTTGAGTGTTGGGGCAGGATTTGGGGTAGGTGCTTAACTGCCTTGAAAAATTAAAGTTGGGAAGGATTCCTTGTTTAAAGCTCCAGTTTGAGTTGGGTTCCTTGTTCACTTTTAGTTTGTTTAATTTAGAGCTAGAGCTGTTTTGATTTTTATTATATTCCCATTTAGTCATCTTCATCTTGCCTAGGGTGAGCACATCATTCGAGGGGTTGGTGAATAGCCAGTCGTATTTAGATGGGATTGCAAATTTGAAACTTGATGTGGTTCGTTTGAGTTTTTCGCATTGCTGAATAACTATAGAGAAACGCTGGAGAAATAATTTGTTTAACCAGGATACGTTCGCATGCCGTGGAGTAAGATTTGTGGAGTTACTTATTGAAAGCCTGTTGAGCCTATTGGTCCACTCAGCATGTGTCCATGAAGTTCCTAGTTTTACAATCGGCTCGGGTATAACAGGTTGCGGTGTTGAAGAGGGTAGCGCAGCGGCAGCATCGGTGATTTGAGGTTCAGTCGTCTTATCTCCTATTTCGATATCTGCTTGAGAAGGAACAGAATTAACTGAAAGAGAGGAGAGCGAAAGAAAATCCGCATCAGATGCACGAAGTTCTTCCAGTATCGAGGTGTTGTAAGGAGGTTTCGAGGATGAGACAAAGTCAGAAATGACCTTGCAAGACGTGGTTCTTATTTCATCAGCAATGTCACCAATCGTCAGTCGCATTGCTAGGAGATCATTGCTGATGTCATTGGTTTTGCCCAGCATGGTTTCAATTTTGTAAGAGAGATCATAATCGATAGAGTTGGGAGTCGGCTTTGAGCTATTCTGGAATTGAACATCAAGAAAAGCTCGGAGGGATTTAAGCTCAGCGAAAACGGCTTTTGATGTGTTGACTGTGCTAAGTGTTGATACGAAGCTCCTAAGCTCATCTTTTAGTCCAGTAACGATGTTCTGGAGGAGGTCATCTAGGTCAGGCTTAGAAATTGGTTCCTTAGAAGATATTGATCCTTCGATGCTTTGAAATTTAGTATTAAATACCTTCCTTAGAGATTCGACGGAACTGTTCAAATCGTCAAAACTTTTGACGAACGCATCATTATTTGTATTCCGTTCCAGTTTTTTGATACTATGGCGCATCTTAGACCTCAGCTCGGCCAACGAGTCACTCACTGCCATTACTTGTTCATTGTAGCGTTTGATGGCTAGCAATAAATGCCCAAGCGACAAGGACTGACACTCCTCGCAAAAGAATGAGAAAATCCCACAGTACTCGTTTAAGTAAGATCTCGCGTTCCTGCTGAGACCTGTACAGACTGGATGGAAAGTTTTGCCGCAGATCCCCTTGCAAGCAATCACATCCATAGATTGGTTAGCAGCGGAGCAGTTAGATGATCCACAGGCAGGCATTTTTTGTTTATTGTTTATCTTTTTCAGGGGCACAGGTTTGTTCGAATTTTTTTTTTTTTTTTTAGAGCACGAGACTAGGTATTTGTTTATTAAATGGTTGCGCAGCTTGAATGGGAACACACAAAAACTGGGTTATTATCGTGTTTTTTATTTTTTGTGACGAATGAGGGTCAGCGCGGGTTAAATGGGAACACTTAATGTTACGCGGCGGAGAATGCTGAGCAGGCAAAAATTAATATCGTTTTTTTTTTTTTTGTGACGAATAAGGGTCAGCGCGGGTTAAATGGGAACATTTAATGTACGCGGCGGAGAATGCTGAGCAGGCAAAAATAAATTGTTTGTTTGTTATGACTTTTTTTTGAAGGTGATTGATTTAACTTATTTTAATGAGGAAAAGAACAATTGGAGAAACGAAAAACACGTCCGAATAGTGCGAGTACTGACACAGAAGTCATTCACATAATAGTTAATAGTGAATTTTTTCTTATCAAACAAATGGAATGGCTAACTATAGTAAATAGAATACGAACTATCAAAGAAATTTTTGATAGATCCTACAAGTGTATAAATGTTAACAGGCCGATTACAAAAGAAACTCTGTTTAACGAAGTTGTTGTTAGAAAGTTTAGAAAATATAAGAGTAATACTGAACGTAAACTATGCAGAACTAAACTCAAAACACAAAGGTCAGGCAGAACAAACTTTCACGGAACTAAGAAGCAAAATATTAAAATTTCTCAAAGAAAAGATTAAGCAACAGAGCTACCAGAAACAATGCACGAAAAAGTAAATTTACATATAGTTGAGCTAGATGAAAGGTATAAGGATACCACAAAACCGATAAATTCGATAATAAACTCAGACAAAATGACGCAGACTGCAATAAAATTCTTAAATATAGCCTCGAAAATCCTTCCAGTCTTCAACGGGAGCGCCGACCAGCTCCAAAGTTTCTTCGCCGAATTAGAAATAATTAATAGCGTTAACGACGGCAACGATACTGTTTCAAACAAAGTTTAAAGGAACGGCCATTAACCTAATCACAGGACAAAAAACAACAATAGCACACGTAAAATCCAAGCTAACAACTACAGACAAAGGCGAATCTGTATATGTAATCACAGCCAAATTGATGAACATCAGACAAAGCTCGAAACCTTCAAATGCATATGTTAAGGAGGTAGAAGACCTCACCAAAAACTTTCAAAGTGCATATATCTCTGACCAGCACTTGCTGAGAAATACGCAGCAATAAAGACAGCAATAAAAGCTATAATTAAAACTCAAACAACGATAAGGTAAGACTTATCATGGAATCGGGTGAGTTTAGCAACATGAATGAAGCAGTAGTTAAATTTGTGAATTGTTGTACGGAATCGTATGGCCAAACAAATACAATTATGCATTTTTATGCCGTGGAAGAAATTACTACCATAATGAAGGTACCAGCCACAGAAATTCACACCAACATGGGCGGGGCCAAGTTCGTGGAAAAGGTCGTGGACGTGGAGGTCATAATTATAACCCAGGCTACAATGCAAATAGAATTCATCAAAGAAATCATTACAATGCCAATGTACGCGTTACGCAGGAAGCGGAAAACGCAAAAGCCTCAGGTACTCAATAAGTGCCAATAAAATCGGTAAAGTCTATAATATTAATTTAAATCTTGCTTATTATATTTCATCAAAATCCACACTTAACGACAATGTGTCAAATTTGTTAAGTGACACCGGCGCAGATGTTTCTGTAATTAAAAAGGAACATGTAGAAAAAACACGAATTAATACCAATTCAAAAATAAGCCTTAACGGCATAGGCAAAGGTATAACTTACACTATAGGAAAAATTCATGCAGATTTAAAAATAAAAAAAATACTAATAAAACACGATTTTCAGGTTGTACCAGACGATTTTCCTATTCCATCAGAAATACTAGGTCTGGATTTGCTTAAAAAGTACAATTGCATTCTCGACTATCAACAAGATCAAGACTGGCTCGTGTTAAGACCAGATGACTTTGTACAAAATATTGAAATTCTTATGCGAAATTCATTGAACATAAATTCAATATCCCTACCAGCAAGGGCTGAGGTCATCAGATCCATAACCGTTAATTCTACTAAAAAGAAGTATTGATACCTCATCAAGAACTTCAGAAAGGTGTTTTCATTGCTAACACAATAGAAACAAGTAATCAGGCATCCTTAAGGGTGTCAGCACCACCAACGAAAACGTTAGTATAGCAGACCTTACGGTCAAAACAGAAAGCCTTAGAAACTTCGATTTAACATCATCAGTTAAAAACAAAAACAATGACATTAAATTAGACCGTTCCGTACAAACCTGTCCAAACATTTTCCCAAATTTGTAAAAGCAAAGCTCATTAAACTATGTAGGAAATATTTAGATGTGTTTGCGCTCGAAACTGAACCAATATCAGCTAATAATTTCTATAAACAGAAATTACGCTTAAAAACAGACGAGCCAACATACATAAAAAACTACAGAATACCACACGCCCACAAAGATGAAATCACTAAACAGGTGGACAAATTAATTAAAGACAATATTCTTGAACCATCAGCTTCTGAGTACAACAGTCCAATACTGTTAGTATCTAAAAAATCATTATCTGACAAAACTGAGAAAAGATGGAGGTTAGTAGTCGACTATAGAGGAATCAAGAAAAACAAGAAACTAATTGCAGACAAATTCCCGTTACCTAGAATAGATGATATACTAGACCAACTAGGCAGAGCCAAATATTTCTTGTGCCTCGACGTCAGGTTTTCATCAAATAGAACTTGATGAAAACTCTAGGGACATAACATCCTTCTCAACAGACAAGAGGTCCTTGTTTTAAACGTCTACCATATGGTCTAAAGATAGCTCCAAACTCACTTTGACGAATGATGACTATAGCATTCGCAGGCTTAATGCCAGCACAAGCATTTCTGTGTATGGATGATCTAGTCGTATTGGGTTGTTCTGAAAAGCATATGTTAGATAATCTGACAGATGTATTTGAGATATGCCGAAAATATAATCTAAAACTTCATCCAGATAAATGCTCGTTTTTCGGTCACGAAGTGACCTACCTTGGGCATAAATGTACAGATAAAGGCATTCTGCCGGATGATAGTAAATTTCAAACTATCGAAAATTATCCAACTCCTACAAATGCTGATGCGACCAAACGATTTGTTACCTTCTGCAACTATTATAGACGTTTTGTTCCTAGTTTTGCGGAATGCTCACGCCTTTTAACAAGACTTTGTAAGAAAAACATTGTTTTTTAATGGACAAAAGAATGTGAAGATGCATTTAATTTCCTTAAAAGGCACTAATAAGTCCGAAAATACTACAGTATCCAAACTTTCAAAAACAATTCTGCATAAGGATACAGTACTCAATCAGGAGAACGACGGAGTGCAACTCCCGATAGCATACGCTTCAAGGTTTTTCACATAAGGTGAAAGCAGCAAGTCTACAATTAACAGGAACTAGCCGCTATACATTGGGCCATAAAATACTTCCGGCCATATGTGTATGGTAAAAAGTTTCTAGTAAAAAGCGATCATCGTCCATTATATTTGTTTGCGATGAAGAATTCTTCGTCTAAACTTACCAGAATGAGACTTGATATAGAGATGTACGACTATATACCGATTTAGAGATATACGATATACCGTAGAGTACCTGAAGGGTAAGGAAAACTATGCCGCAGGTGCTTTATCGCGCAAAGAGTTCGAAGATATACAAGAGATAAACAAGAATGCTAATACAATTTTGAAGGTAACAACACGACTTCAAAACCGAAAGACACTGCAAGAGGAAAAAATGAGCAAAATAAGTCGTCTGAAAAAATCTATGTATTCATATACAGTTAGTAAAATTCTAAAAATTAGTGCACGAATTTTTTCGAAATTCGATAAAATAAAAATAAAACTGGGGAAAAGATTAATCCGCACTACTGAAAGGAACGACATAACAGTTCATAGAAAAATCGATCTAGATCAATTTTTTTCAAAGCTTGAAAACATAGCTAACTGTAATGGAATAAAACGGTTTCAAATATCACAAGATGATAACTTATTAAAGGACGTTCCGTATGAAAAATTAAGAGACATAGGAAATAAAGGAAAGCAAGTAGAGCTTGCAATTTTCCCTAGACTGACTAAAATAGTCAGCGACGACGAAAAACTAAAAATTAAAAAAAAAATCATGACGACCCTGTTTTTGGTGGCCACCCAGGAATGAAACACATGAACAAAAAAATTATCCAGCATTTTTACTGTAAACACATGACTGCAGACGTTCGAAAGTATGTCAAATCATGCCAAATAGTAAAAGAAATAAAAGCTTTAAACACACTAAACAGCCCCTGATTTTGACGCAAAGACCTCAAAAACTATTCGATATAGTACAAATAGATACTATTGGACCACTACCACGTACCGAGAACGGTATTGAATACGCTGTTACTCTAATGTGTGACTTGACAAAATTTCTAGTCGCAATACCAGTGCTGAGCAAACACGCCGTGGTAATTGCAAAAGCAATTTTCGAAAATTGTACTGTACTTAAAACTCAAGTCGTAGAAAGACAAAATTTTGTATATTTCTAAACTGCGGAAATCGAAGGAGAACGCATACTTTTAAAAAGAAAAAATTATTCACACATAGCGGTCAAATAACAGTTTGAGGTTTTATGGAAAAATAGATAAAATGTTTTATTAAAAGTTTTTTTTTTCTAAAATGTTTTATAGTATTTAACTTAAAAAGTTTTGCAGGCAAGAACTAAAAAGCAAAACTCGGGTCTATGAAGTATGTATTGAATTTTTAAGAAAAAATTTAGTTTTTCGAAAATATTCAAAATTTTTGAGGAATGAAAAGTTGAAAACGGATGCAGTTTTCAGTGTTTGAGGCCATAATTTTTAAAACACCAAGTGCATAAAGCCGATATTGAATAGACGTTTTAAGCAACTCAAAGCTAATCAAGTGATTAAGCCATAATTTTTTAAAAATTATATGAGTTCTGATACTGCCATTTTGACGCATTTTTGAAAATAATTGCAAAAATTAACGAAAAAACTTAAAAGCGTTTTCGGATATTTTTTTATCCCCTATCCCATAGGAGGTAAATTAAGTTTGTCACATAGTTTGTAACACGGTAAAATAATAATGGTAGGCCCCCAAGACCTTAAGGGCATATGATCGAAACCGAATTCTGAATCAAATAAGCCATGTCCGTCCGTCCGTCTGTCTGTGTGTCATACGTTTTTACGGCTTAAATTTTGAGCTAGAGATCTGAAATTTTGTGCATGAGCTCCTTGTCATCCGAAGCAGTACAAGTGTTACATTTTTTCAAATCCACCCACAGACACGCCCACAATCGGTGTAAATGTGCAATGACCTCCAGAACTTTCAAAACTGTAAGATGTTCTAAAAGGCTGATATTCGGCATTTAGGAAATCTAATGAATGTAAGACACAAAAGAGAAAAATAAAATTGGTGGCAATTATTTTAAGGCTAAGTTTTAAAATGCAGTTTACACAATATTTAATTCTACATTTTGTTACATACAAGGCTTTGGAGGCAGAAATGAAGAGATACATAAATTTTCCAGAAAAACGTAGTTTCAACTGGCCCTAAGCCTAACTTAGGAAAGCATGTAACAAAAAAATTAGCAGGTTAGTTTTAAGCAACGCCCACTTTTAGGGGTCAATTTTTAAAAAATGTTGAATTTTATCCAAAAAAATTGCATTTTCACATACATTTAAGCGTAACTTGGAAATATCTGTGTTATAATTGATAGTTTGTAATAAGGGGCGGTTGAACCACGTCCTTTTCGAAATTTCCACTGCTAATAAAATGTCAAAAAATAAAAATAACATCAGCATTTTGCAATGTGAGATAGGATGGGGTATTCAACGGTCCGTTTTACGGAACTTCTGCGTACACACTGTAGCACATACTCACTGGTTTTAAATGTTTCTAGTAACTTGGTAATGGTAAAATGGTAAGGAAGTTTTTTTTTTCAAATTTGGTTGAAATATGACACAAGAAGAGATGAGCTGACTGCGTCAAAAAGTTTAAAAATTTCCGTTTCCGCTCCACATTTTTTTACCTCATTTAAACGAACGAAATATGGCGTGATTTACAATTTTCTCAGAAATCTTTGTTTGCATGATTAATGAAAGTAGCCATTGCTCGCAGGTGGTTTTCTTAGAAATCTTTGTTTGCATGATTGATGAAAGAAGCTTTGCTCGCAGGTGGTTGGAACATTGAACAAATGTCAACAGCAATTGAAAAAATCGAAGTTGTTGTGTTATGGCTTTGAAATATAAAAAATGGTATAAAAGGTCAAGAAAACGTATATCACTCTCTATCTGCAAAATTGTAACAGGTCAAAATTTGAAAGAAATAAGGGAAAAAGTCCATCTTTGAAATAGACAAAAGCATTATCAGTTTTTTATTATATGTTTATAAGAAAAAGAGAAAACACTTTTGACACCGTGTTTTAAGAGTAACGAATCTTAAAATTCACCCAAAATAAAAACAGTAAACTTCAAATGATGAAAAAAGTATCCAACAAAATGTTAAATATATCAAGCAATAATTTAATTAAACAAAAAGAATTACACAAATTGAATAATAAAGATAATTTTAACTTTTAACAATAGCAGATGGACCGCTCCATGTATGTCTTCATACTTGACGGTCTTTTTTATTTATAAAATTAACATATTGTCTATGACTAATCCCACCGTCCCACAAAATTATTTCATGTCATTTTTCCAGCAATCGCAGTACAGTTCTGCGTACTGAGTGGATTTTCCTTCTGAGTTCATCCCACAAATATAAAACGACTTCCTAGCCGTACACACGATGAACGAGCAGAATGGATTCGTAAAACTTCAATTGACTGACATAAGCATTACAAACGAGACAGACATTGTACTATGCATAATAAACCCTGCTGAAATAATAGCATTAGAACATGTGAAAACATGTCTAGTGATCTAGCCCCACTACAACTCGAACAAAGACAAATGTTAAAAGAAGAAATTTTAAACAGCATACACAAGATAAGGACTTAAGTACCCTTACAACATACAAAAAGACGAGGTTTAATAAACATAATAGGAACGACACAAAAATGACTATTCGACCATTCGACCACAGACGGCAGACAGACAAGAGAAAATAACCTAGACTTAGTAGCAACGAACAATCATAATGCAGTCGTAGCAGTGTACAATCATATTACAGTTAATGAATATTCTAACAATACATTTAACATTCTTAACGAGACTATCAGTAAAGAAAGGGAAATAATTTGAAAACAGGGTAGTACTATATAGAGAGTAAAAAGAGAGTTAGTGATGAAGCAAATATATTTTGATCTATTATTTAAACTAATATATATCGATATAAATTTTAAGGCTTTGGCGGTGGTTAGACATAATTATAAAGGTTTTGGGATATACCGCGTTTAAAATAGATTAAGAGTGCAAACCGTACTCACCTCGAACGTTTCGTTTAAGTTAAATTAGGCGTGGTCACCGGGAAACTGCCTAAAACACTTTTCGCGATTAGCTTTCTCGTTCTCTCGTTATTGTGCGTGACGTGGCTGAGAGCAAACAGTGCTCACCGTGTCGCTGGGGCTGGTAAGCCAATTCGCAATCGACGGTGATGAGCTATTATTGGATTCCATGTTCACGACAATTTGAAACTGTCGTCGCGATTGAAATTTTTGTGGCGTTTTATCTTCACGAACAAGCCGTGGGATGTAATGCGACTCCCGAGCCAGTGTCTTAGCCTGGTCAGGTCTAATCCAATGGTGTGCGTTGGGATGGTCTAAGACATGCTCGGCTAGAGCGGATTATTCTCGCTGCTGGAGTTTGGAGAGGAAAGCGATATTTGGGTGGATGTAGATAATTTATCACCCTTTTTGGCGGTCGAATTGGCTAACCAGCCCCAGCGACACAGTGAGCACTGTTTGCTCTCAGCCACTTGACGCACAGCAACGAGAAAATGAGACAGCACTACCGCCTTAGTACCGCTACAACTTGCGTAGTGCTAATCGCCAAAAGCATTCTTAGGCAGTTTCCGGGTGACCACGCTTAATGTAACTTAAGCGAAAGGTTCGGAGTGAGTACGGTTTGCACTCATGATTTATTTTAAACGCGGAATATCCCAAAACCTTTAAAATTATAAAATATATCGAGTCAATAATAGAACATATTTATTATTTAAGACAATTGTATCAGCAAAAAGTAACATATTACATCCTAATATCTTTATAAACGATAAAAACAAAGCATATAAAATAGATTTCTTTAAATTAAAACAAATAAGACGAGTTGCAAGACACAAAGAAAGCATTTTGCTGTTTGCTATTGAAATTCTACAAAACTATGTAATCCCAGCCCTTAAGAAGTACGAAGATCCGAGAAAGCCTCCATGTAAAAGAACCTTTTTCCAGGAAAATGGAGCACGACCGGCTTAGTTAGTGTTGCCATGTTTAAAGGACAGATCCCAGGAACGCTGTCGAAAAGGAAATGTCAATCAACATTCCAACGGATTCGTGAAAGAAAGGAAGGCCTAAACATTCATGGATTAACCAATGCAACGACAACAGCATTTATTTGGCCTCAGCGCCGAAGAGATCCAAAACCGGGTGGCCTGCCGTCATATTCTGAGGACAAATCGGCGTCTCTCACAAGCGGACCATTATGAATGCAGCAGAGTGGGAGGGTTATGATCATAACTTCGCGCCTAAGAGAAACAGAAGAAGTAACCTTCCCCTTAAACTCCTTACTCCTAATCCTAACAGAAACTTTCTAAGAATTAATGCCGAAAAAGAATTCATAATAGAATATAGAAATAAAACCTTAAAAAATGATTAAGAAACAAGTGTAAATGAATTATAAGTGTAAAGTAAGCACTGCGTCAAAAAACAAAATGATAATTTAATCAAAAATGATCAAACCGAAATTTAATATTTAGATGACGAAACCCTATTCATCAAGAATGTAAACACACAAATAAAACAAACTTGTGACGATAGCGATATAAATCTAACAGCAAATTGTTAAATCAACTTTATCAATTGCACTGACTATTTTCTATAAAGATTTCTAAAACAAAGATTGAAGCGAATTATAAAAACTGCAACGATAAAGTTATGAGTTATGATTTTAATGCATATTCAATCGCCGAGTTCTTAGAAAATACTTCTCGCTAAGATTACTAACTAAATCGCTAACATTATGTATGCCGAATCATAATGCCACTTATGTTAAGTATTAAATAGATGTGAACTACACGAAATGTATGAAGTCTCCCGGAATATAGCTTGTAATAAAATAGCTCCAGTAATAAAAGGATTCTTTGCAAGTAAAAAATAATAAATTGCTTTTTTTTACAATAACTCAACGGAGGTTAATTCAGTTGTAGTGGTCGGCTCTGCGGGCAGATCCACATAATTTTAAACTCGATCTGTGGAGCAGGATTCCCAGCTCAACTGTCAAGTTTCAATTATCTAGGTCAAAAAGTAAGCCCTTAAAGTTGTTTACATACGGACGAACATGGCCTTACGAACTCTCTTGTCAGTCTCGACCGTATCTCTGAAAGGTCTTCGGATCTACGGTAATTATTTTACTGCGTTAGGAGCTATATATATTAAACTTAACATACCCTCGGTAATGTATAAAAATATTTCTTTCAGAGTTGCTTTCCAAGAGGTTTTAAATATTCAATTCAGACTCTCCCTCGAAAATGACAAGCCTTTACTTCAAAAGAATAGACATAATGTAGGTTTTACCTGCAGCATGCACAACTAATCCTAGTGTGGCAGTAATATTCTTGTCATTAGCAGCACTCTTGCGTTGAGATATTTGATCAACTAGCATCATGAACACAAACCCTATAAGCAATGGGACACGTCTGAGATCGTCTGAGGATTTCTTACAATCGTTTACTGACCTAAGACTAGCGACAATCCAATCGTACTGGAATGATCCATATTATGATGCTGGTGGTTTGGGACCGCGGATAAATCAGCCGCGTTTCCCGAAGTTGATGCAAGCACTTCTAAAATAACCTTTTCAGCGCCAGGTGAGGAGTCTGACGAGTAAAGCGAGCGAACACCCTCGGGGATTATCACTGTCAATGCTGTTCCAACTAAGAGGCCAGCTCCAAATAGGGTAACAATCTTCAGTTTTTGCTGTAAACGTTAAAACTAAAATTATTACTCAAATGTTAGCTAGGCTTAGTCCATCAAAAACAAACCTCGGACAACTTCATAACAAGTGGAATACTTCCGGCCAAATAAGAGCCCACAAGCATTACTGTGGCCAACAGCAAAAGCATTAAAGTCTCTTCCATGGCTGTCCACTTTTACAAGCACAAAACGATTTCAGTTGTTATCCGATAGAAGCTGTGTAAGCGAAATAAGCTGCCAGTGGGGGGAAAGTATTTTGAAGTAGGCATTCGCCTTATTTTAATATTTATTTGAAGGGCTAAAATGCAACACGGGTTATTCAAATTTCGGCTGTGAAAGGACCAAAGATGTTGCTTCAAAGAATTTTCCGGCATTCAACAGAAACACAACATAAATAGTCTTATGTGGTTTTTCTTTGGTATTGGGTAAAATAAAAACCAATTTTTTTTTTTTTTTTTTGTGGTTGAATCAAACAAAAAATTAAATTTAGTTTTTTTGTGATAGGATAGGTGGAAATAGGTGAGACCTGCCATTTGCTAGTTTTGTTTAAAGGGTATCAGGTATAATCATTGAATTAAGAGACAAGGAAGTGGTGTTTTTGGGGAAAACTGAAGCATCAGTTTTAGTTGTGCGAGTGCGGACTGCTTAGGTGTTCAACCAGGCATGTCATGAGAGACGGCTCGAGGTTCATACGTTTCTGGGAGCTGGCCCTACGTTAAGGTGACATTTGTACCCCGATTCGTGATATATTCACTTACAAGTCGATAATCGACATCGGGCGACTAATGTCAAAATAAATGCTTCACTCACACACACTGTATATGTGAAAAAGAGCTATTCCTTGTCTCTTTATTCAATTGGTATAATGAGATAGTCATCTTCGCTGGGGTGCAGCATATGTTGGGTTTTGAGTGCGTTTCAGGCTACACATTTCAGGTATCGACTGCGTTTCAGGTCATCAAAGCGAGGATCAAGTCGTGGCAATCGTTTGGAGCTTTTATTTAGATTTCCGTGCAGACAAGTTGACTTTTCCGAATCCCGTGCAAGAAAGTTTGACTTTTCCTTTCATATAAGAAGTTTTGTATTATTATTATTAATGCTGCATTGTTCGCTTTCATGAAAAAAAAAGAAATGAATAAATTTATTGCGAACAACGATGAAATCTTTGTTTGTGCAGGCAATCGGCCAATGGCGGTCGGCCATGCATTCAAACAGGGGGAATAACATGTAGCATTTCTTCCGAAAAGCACGTGCCGTAACTGTTTCGGACCGTGGTAGTGCAACTAGTACCTCCACGCTGTGGCAGCTGGAAACAACCTTTTCTCAGTAAGGTCATGTCTCTGCTGGGGTGGTCGGCTGATTCTAGTTGGGCGGGGAGATTGGAAAACTCCCTGTATGCGTGGCGTTTGAACAAGATGCATGAATGTGTATGTAAATGTTAGCATGAGTGATAAATCCCCCTAATCCAAGGTGAAACAGCATATGCCGAAGGATGAATGGCTAGTGGGCAACTAGTTCCGAGTATGCGAACTTGTGGTGCTAGGCGAGGCTCCATTTTAACTAACTGCCCAATTGTGCTAATCCGGAGCTCTGGCACACGGGAATTATATTTCCCGCGGTACCCGTGGGTACAACATTAACAAAGAAAAAGAAAACAAGGGAGGAGACAGCCCTAAAAGTCTCAAAAACGAAGAGGACGAAAAGTCCTCAAATAACACCACTTTGAAAGGTGTAGAGGAAGTACGTGCCTCCACCTCAAGCTTCCAGAAGGAAGAAAATCAAAGTGAAGTAATCACCAATAAAATGGACAAGTTGAAGGTCCAAGAAAACAAGAAAAGGCTTAGTGGTGCGGCGAGGAAGAGACTCGCTTATCTTCTGAAAACGGGGATGAGTGTAGAGGAAGCCAAGCTAAAAGTACTTCAACCTATGAAAGAGGCTGATAAACTGGCCACAAAAAGAGCGAGGTCTGCTGAAAAGACGCCCCCAGATGCCACGAAGAAGAAGCTCTGGTACACTCCTGGTACATAATACAGAGATATCTTCTCGGGGAAAAAAGTGGCGATCCTAGCCAAAGATTTTCCTGCCACGATGTTGACCACAGACCAGAAGTGCTCCATACAAGAGGCTATTATGGACAAGGTAGTTGCCCAAAAAGAAACAACCCTAAAACCTAGGCTTTCTAATGCTGCATTGCGAAAATAAGCAGACTGCAGAATGGTTGAAAATAACCACACAAGAGCTGAAGCCGTTGGAAGGAGCCGACTTAAGGGGCACTGATGAGGGTTCAGTTCCTCAGCCATGTACCCTAGTTGGATACTTTCCGAACGCTGCCGGCTCAGAGTCAAAAAGAATACTTGACACCATTCAAGGACAAAACGAAGGTCTTATGGTAGAGTCCTGGAGGATACTTAAGAGGGTGAATAAGGGCACCACAGTTATGATGGTCTTATCGATGGACCAAACAATATCAAAACGGCTAGAATCCGGAAATAACAAAATCTGGTACAGATTTGGTCAAGTCACCCTGAGGAAACCAGCTCAGGATGATAGGACAACGGGGGAAGCAGCTCGCGCAGAAGGCGACAAGGCGGCCAAAGAGGTTACCAAGGGCGATGAAGAGCCCTCGGCCTCAATATGATTAAGATAATACAAGCCAACCTGCAGCATGCAAAGGCTGCTTCTGCAGAGATATGCCAGAAGTATGCTGCAGGATCGTTTAATCTAGGGCTAATTCAAGAACCTTGGATTAACAGAGGCCTTATAAGAGGGCTCGACATTAAGAACTGTTAATTGGAATATGACACTACAGCTGAGTCTCCAAGAGCAGCTATAATCTTAGAAGAAATTTTTGACTACATTCTCATTCCAGAATTCACAAACAGGGACACGGCCAGCGTTCTTATCAATCTGCCTGGTGAAGATAGTGTAGAGGTAGTGGTTACCTCAGCCTACTTTCCAGGAGAGGATTTAGAAGCACCTCCGAGGATAATTGAACGACTGGTCCAATACTGCCAAAGGACGAATAAGATCCTCCTCATTTGCTGTGATGCCAACGCCCATAGTGGGCTATGCCCATAGTGTGTAGCAACAACAATAGAGGTGAGTCTTTAACTGAATTCTTACTTAGCACGAACCTAGCATTAGTAAACAAAGGCAAAACACCCACTTTTCAAAATGCGATCAGGACGGAGGTGTTAGACCTTACACTAATTACTAACAAATACCTTAACTTAATCTACAACTGGAGAGTCTCAAAGGAAGCCTCATTTTCAGACCACAAACACATCTTGTTTAAACTTAAGATCAACTCCCAAGCCAAAAGAGTTATCAGGTACAGATCTCCTAGGACCACTGACTGGGAACTATACAGAAATTCGCTCAGCAATGAGCTGATTGGGTTTCATCTAATACAATACATCTGGTACAAATACTCCAGAGGAACTGGATAACTCAGTCGTGAATCTCACTGAAAAAATCCTATCCTCATACCACTCAAGCTGCCCGCTCAAGGAAAAAATCACAAATGAATCGGTATCCTGGTGGAATACTGAACTTCAGAAGCTCAGGAAAGCTGCCAGAGATGAGTTTAACAGAGCCAAAAGAGCAGGCGACTGGAAGAGTACAAAGAATCCCTAACTAACTATAATAAAGAGTTGAGGAAATCTAAACGGAGGTCGTGGAAAAACTTTTGTGAGAACCTCAAAGACTCACCGGAGACGGGCGCTCTCAAGAGGTAACCAGGACTCTGTTGGACTACTCAAAGACTCTGAGAGAAACCTTACACAAAACTTGAAAAATACTTAAGAATTACTGCTAAAGACTCATTTCCCGGGTTGCACTTTAAAGGATGGTAATGATTCTGGAAGAAACCCAACCAACTTTCCATACAATAAGGGTAGAGGCTCTGCTATATATAAAAATATTACGTTTGATAAGGTTAAAAGGGCGATCAGGAGCTTTAAGCCATATAAGGCTCCCGGAATGGATGGAATTTTTCCAGCCCTTCTCCTTTACTCCCCCAATAGACTAAAGGCGTGTCTAGTTAAAATTATTAGTTTATGCTAACTGTCAGGCTATGTTCCCCAAAAATGGAGGGAATAAGGGTGATATTCATTCCGAAAGGTGGAAATAAACCACCCGACCTTCCAAAATCATACAGGCCAATAAGCTTATCGTCTAACGGAAAAGCTTATTGAGCTGGAGATCAAAAGTGATGCTCTTCAAAAAGCGCCACTGCAAAGACTACAATTCGCCTATCAGAAAGGGCTATCCACAACCACTGCCCTCCAAAAATTAACAGAAATGGTTGAGAAATCCCTTATGGCTAAAGAGGTCGCTGTAGGGGCCTTTATGGACATAGAAGGAGCCTTCGATAATGCAAATCACAACTCCTTGACCAATGCTCTAAAGAGGAAAAACGTTAATCCTCTCATTATTAAATGGATTAGCAATATGTTCGAATAAAGTCTCATTATAGCCAACTTAGGTAACGTGGAAGTAGTAATAAAAACCATCAAAGGGTGTCCTCAGGGAGGAGTTTTTTCCCCACTTTTATGGTCAATACTAAATAACAATGGCTTCTATACCATTGGATATGCTGATGATCTAGCCATTCTGTTAAGAGGCAAACATGAGGATATAATTGGTAATCTTATGCAAAAAGCCTTGAAAATAACTTGGGAATGCTGTGAGGGTGAAGGACTCTCTATAAATCCCAACAAGACCAAAATTATTCTCTTTACAAGAAGGAGACAGAACAAGCTTCAAACCCTAAAAACTAAAGATATTCCTCTTACAACCAGTGAAGAGGTTAAGTTTCTAGGGATAACTCTAGACAACAAACTCACCTGAAATCCACATATTAATTCAATATGCAAAAAGCTACGCAAGTTTTATGCACCCTTAAACAGCTCGTTGGTAAAACATGGGGACTCAATCCCAAAATGAGCCTGTGGGCCTATACTCAAATGATCAGGCCAATTATTTTCTACGGCGCTGCCATATGTTGGAAAAAGTGTGAGCAGCGGATAGTCATATAAAAGCTAAACAAACCACTGGAGCTATGCGAACCACTCCCACAGCTGGTATGGAAGTCCTCCTAAACCTTCCACCACTACATATAGCTGTTCAGGCAGAAGCAGCAAGACAGGCTATAAGTCTTCAACGCAAATATACATATAAAGAAGGTAATCTACAAGGGCATCTAGAGATACTGAAGAAAGTGGATCTGGTCAGGGAACTGACACTTTTCAGCGATATCATAGATCCTATTGTAAGCTTTAGCAAAAATTACAAAATCTTAATCCCAAAAAGAGAGGAAGAAGCCACAATTTTTCAAGCCGAATTCTTTGTGATTAACGAAGCAGCCCATTGCATTTATAATAGAAATCTCAAAAATGTGAAGATCTCACTATTCTCGGACAGCCAGGCAGTCCTAAAAGCTCTAAGAAGCGACAGATATGACTCCAAGGCTGTTTGGGAATGTCACCAGATTCTAAATAAACTGGCTACCAAAAACAGTGTGAAGCTGATTTGGGTGCCGGGACACGAAAACTATGAGGGTAATGAAAAAGCCGACATTCAAGCCAAATGGGGAGCTGAGATTTCTTTTATAGGGCCTCTTCCCCTCTTTGGTTTCACTAAGGCAGACATTTATCATCAAATTAAAAACTGGACTATCAGTATATGTCTACAAAAGTGGAATAATCTGGAAAGCCCCAACTCCAAAAAATTCCTCAGGTACAACCCCAAAAGAGCTAAGGAAGCCCTAGAACTCAACAGATCCGATCTAAGATTGTTATGTGGAGCTCTCACTGGACATGCAGCATGTAACTATCACCTATCCAAATTAGGCCACAGCAGCACTAAAATCTGTAGACACTTTGGAGAAACAAAAAAAAATATGGAACACCTTTTGATAGAGTGTCCTGCTCTTGCTCTCCACAGATTTAAAATTACTGGGATACCCAATTTAAGAGAGAAAGACTATGAAAACATCCCATCGAGGGAGGTTATCAGTTTTGCAAAGATAGCTCTAAAAACCTATATCAAAGTAAAGGGGTACAATAGATCTTTTAGGTCGCAGTACAAGTGGGTATTATACTCGCACCCTATACATTTAATTCAATTCAACTGTGCAGGCAATATAAAATATAAGATGTTACACAAATCACGCTCGTTCAAGATTTAAAAAAGAAAAACTACTTTAATTATTTGCAACAGGAACATTGACCTTGTCGATTCTATGTTGGTTGCTATAGTTCTAAATTACTCTGCTACACAATGATTTAGCATTATTGTTTTCCGTAAACACTATTGCTTTCATTACTATTGGGGATGACTTCGGCGTTTTTTGGAATACCTGTGGAACCCTAGGTAAGACTTAAGTGGAACTTAAGACTTGTGTGAACTTTGTAGGCTTTATTTGATTGAAAAAATGTTGAAATAGTTTTGAAATGATAATTCTAGAAAACACTTGATATATTTTATAATCCTTGAAAATTCATGCGTAAAAATAAAGTAAGTATCTTTTTGTGAATCAATACTAATTTGCAAATCAAATATTTTCTTTATATTTCAAGAGTATGAGAGCGTATATTTTTGTGTTTGATTTTGTTTTGATGTTAAGAAGTGGTTAAACTTATAAGAAAAGTTTGAGTCTATTTTAAAAAGTCTGCGTAATATAAATTTGTCTTTAATTAACTCACAACTAGCTGTAAATGCTCACAGCAATTGTACATTCTTTCAAACGAGGTGAAATACTTCGCCGAGTTTTTTCATTGAATGCCGATGAGAGCTTAGGGGAATAGCATATACAATACTGGTGTCTAGAATTGGAACCGTTCTTAGGGTTTATCCTTTGTTTATAAGATCACCTTTTTCTGGCGGTGAGATCTATTTCACTTTGTATTGCTTAAGAATTCTTGTGACCTTGTCAGTGAAGCCTTAAGACTCGTTGTCACAAGGAATAGGAACAGAAACAGATTTTCACACATTAGCAACGCAAAAAGCATTCGGCGAATTTAGGTTTCAGTTGCTAATGTATGGGATTCTGTTTCAGTTACTGTTTTTATGTTGCTTGTGACAACGCGGCTTTACCACGCTTCTTTCACTTTAAACCTGCATTGCAATCATGTCCTCTGGCTAGCAGCAATATGATTGTATTCATTGAAACGAAAATAGCTAATAATCTCGGTCCAGTAAGTCGGCTACTTCAATTTCCGAAGATGGAAGATGATATCAAAGAAATCAAATATAACGGATTGGATGTTAAAATTTTTAACTACTGCAAGAGTTTATTGTAAAAAAAATCTCTTGCTAATATATTTTCTTTTGTAAAGTTTAAGACCTTTTTAAAATTTGCACCTTCCGAAGTTATTTGAATTTTTACAATCAAATAAAAATCTTTTTTCAAATAAAAAAAATTGACTTGATTTCAATTATGCCACTAATTTTAGATCAATATTTGCAATTGCTAGCAAATAAATAAAAATTTTATCTGAATAACATTTTATTAAGAAACAATTGTTGATAGTCAAATAAAAAAAATTATGCATGCAAAAATATTGTGCAAACAAAAATACATTTTTCTAAATGTTATTTGCAATCGCGTGATATTTCTTTTTCAGCGTAGGGTTCTGTAATTTGTTTCATGTGAATAAAAACACTATCCATTGGTAGGCCCTACGTTTGTTCCTTTATTTCTTTCAGTTTAGTTTCCTTCCAGTTTATTTATTTCGATTACTTTCTGTAATTGGATAGATAAACTAGTAATAATTAAAACGAAATTATTTATGAAATTCGAATACAATTTAATAATTAAGCAATTCAACTCCATTCTAAGCATTGGTCTAACTTTTAGATCAATGCTAACAGAGTATAAACAGAGCATTGTTTAAATGTACCTGTTCATTAAAAAAAAACTCAAAATAAGTTCTGCACTACTAAAAAATGTATCAAATTCTTTTCGCAATTAATTTGTTTTAAGAAATTTAGACCAAAAATTCGCAGATAATTTTTTTCTTACAAAACGCATAAATTGATAAAATGTATGCAAACAAAAAATAGGCCAAAAGGAAAAAACTCCGCATAGAAACGATTTCCACCTCAATTTGGCTGAACTCTACCTAAGGACTGAACTCAACAAATGGGAATCAGCTGTCTTTTAACATTTGTGTAATCAAAACAAATTCGATTTTCATTTCGCAAAAAACTTAATCCAAATGGGCACTCACTTGGAAGGAAGGCAGCTTTTTCCTTTCCTAAAAGGCATATAATTATTTTTGGTGCTAATCTATGTGCAATGGTGCTAATCGTGCAAGACGCATTTATGCAGTGCTTGAAGCCGACAGATTTATCTGTAAGAACTTGTTAATGGTCAGGGCCAGAGCAGGAAATCGACATGCCCAAAGAGTAAGCCAATTAAAAATTTGTATTCCTTCAAAGTTCTCAGCATTGCATTGAAGGATTACATTGTTTGCGACTGAATTAAAACAATAATTAATGGCAAAATAAACCAAAACCAAATGGAGGCGGACTACTTTGTTTCGCCTTTTTTTAATGACTAAGAAGTCAAAGTAATTCACCTTCCGCCATTTTCAAATGGATTCACTGAACACTTTCATTGCTCACTTCGCAATTAACTCTTATTTTTTTTAAGAACTATCCGAAAATATGTTCACTTTTTTAAAAGATAATAATAGTTCTTCAAAATCATTAATTGCTATGCTAATGGAATGGACACTATATGGCGTGACACTTTATTTTTAACTTCTTTTCTCAAATTCGATTTCAGTGGACTTAAGTCATTTTTCCCCTGGACCCTTCATTTCGCTTTGCTATTTCGAAAGCATTTTGTGCTACTACGAAATCAACCGCGTTATCACAAGCAACGGTAAACAGGAACAAAAACAGAATCCCATATATTAGCAACTGAAACCTAAATTCGCTGAATGCTTTTTGCGTTGCTAATATATGAAATTCTGTTTCTATTCCTTGTGATAACGCGGCTTAAGCGTAAATAAATTTTTATGCATAAGTTAGCGTAACAAAAAGAGAGACTTCCATACGTAATGGTGTTACATTTTTAGTTTTGATTAACATTCGCCAAAAATATATAAGGCATCAAAATTATACTATGCCGAAATATTCCGTTGACGAAGGTTAGAATAAGTACATTGTAGGCGTTGCGATAAAGTACTTCTCAATCTTTAATTAAAGTTGCTGCCGTTTTACTATGAGATAGTAACAAATTACATTTTTTGGCCTTATGTCATTTATTTACTGGAAAAGAACTGAATGTCTTGAAATTGGTTTCAAGCAATTCATTTATGGTCTATATACCATACCATACCAACCCAGCTTAAGATATTTTTACCTTAGCGAAAATTAAATCCATATTTTGCTTAGGAATTTAAAATGCTTTAAAGTGCTTCTGGAGTGAATTCATTTTGCTCAAATTAGCGATCATTCGAGATTTTATTAGTGTAAAAATGAAAAGCTATAAGCTATAAGAAATTTTTCCCATAAAAAAAACTATTATTCTAATTGGCAAATTAGTTTTTTCTAACGCAAAAACATTGGCGGCTCGTCAGGTCTTATTTCAGGGGTTCACACAATATTTCCTCGAATAAAACTTTCCTCTATTGACAAGTCTATTTTAACAACAAATCCCTTAGTGAGATCGGTTTTGAAAAGTATAGCTATAAAACTGCAAATATTAATAATAAACAAGATACGAAACAGTTTTACTTATTTTTAGCTGTAGTACCTAGGCACAAAACCGAAGCAAAATCTATTCGTTTGCTCTATTTTAAATTCAAATAGGTAAATCTATACTAGGCATGCGACACGTTTGCAATAAATATTGTAATGTTTTGGCCGCGGGTTCGTCGAATAAAACTCAATTTCACTTTTATAATTTCACAATAAAACACTTTATTTATCAAACAAACTTATTTAAATTCAAATCACACTGTTATTCAACTTTACTACTCAGAATTCAACACTTTATTTCAATTCAATCGCTTTTTACTTTATTTCCCTTTTTCACAAGTCCACGTTTAAAATATAACGGTCCGTACGAGCCTGTCACCCGTGTATTTATACAAAATTAAGCACCTTCTAGTACGTTCCATACTTCCCCTTTGGCAACTTTCCACTGGTACTCCTCCGCTGAATTCCAAGGAGGGGAATTCGAACTTCAAATATGACAGTTGCTGCCAGATGACTGGAATGACAGTTGGGTATGTTCGTTTAGTGAATCGATGGGTGCATTCCTGCGTGATGTTTTATTTCTTGTCGCAACATAACATTGCACCCCTCTTAGTTTTGTTCGTCCCGAACAAGTACGTCATCATTGCTTCCGCGGTAGCGATGTAGGCGATCAACATGAACAACTTTCATCTTCCCTCTTGGTCTCTTTTGGATTCGGAAAACGACATCATTAATTCGCGTTACAACTTGGTAGGGACCTTCCGAGTCCTTCTGAAGCTTTGGCGATCTACCCTTTTTACGATGTGCGTTGTGGAGCCATACCAGATCTCCCTCGTTGAACTCGGGTGCCGTTCATTGTCTTAAGCTTCAAGTGTGCTGATGAAGTCGTGAGAACACTTCCCTCAAGTTGTCGCGATGTTCAGCGAACGTCTTTCCCAAAACGATGACGTCATCCAAATATACCAGGCAGGTTTTCCACGTCAGACCATGTAAGACGCTCAAAGGTGGCCGGAGCGTTACACAGACCAAATGGCATTGCTGTAAACTGCCATAGTCCATTGCCAGTTGTAAAAGAGGTCTTCTCTTTGTCATCTGAATGAATCTGTACCTGCCAGTAGCCACTTTTCAGGTCAAGGGTGTAAAACCATTTCGCTCCAGAGAGTGTGTCCAGTGTGTCATCGATTCGAGGTAAAGGGTAGCTGTCCTTCTTTGTGACATCATTAAGCCTCCGCTAATCCACGCAGAATCGAGTGCTACCATCCTTCTTTTCACCAGTACAACAGTTGACGCCCACGGGCTTTTCGAGCTTTCGATCAAACCTTATTTTTCCATCGTCGATATCATCTCGGCGGCCTCATCCTGTCTAGCCAACGGAAGTCATCTGCCAGGTTGGCGGATTGGTCTAGCATCTCCAGTGTCTATACGATGTTGCACTACGTGTGTTCAACCATAGTCTCCATCCTGTGACGCAAATATTTAAGCAAACTTGCCTATGAGATTTTCCGCTGTGGTTTGCTGCTCCTGATTTAGCTCACAGTCTCGGAGTATAGTCTTGCATGCCGCGGTCACTTTTGATGGAGAGACAGGACTCGCAGGCTCACTCTCAGTCACGATCGAAATTGCTGCAATGGGTATGCAACTTCCAATCACCTCTCCTCTTCTGAGCTTAACAGTGCGCTTATTTGGGTTCATGAGTCCTACCGGCACCATGTTGTTCTTGGGTTCTGCAAGAATTTTTCCCACGACGCAACTTTTAAGTTATCACCCTCCAAACTTGTCCAAAGAACTGTCTCTGAAGAGGGCCGCAGAATTTCATCACTTCCCAGTATTGCTCGAAGATTCACAGCGTTGTCGTTTATGTATACCATAGGGGTCTCGACGGTTCGATACCTTAGCACCTGCATTCGAATGTCAAGAATTACCTCGTGTGCCTTCATGAAGTCCACGCCAATGACGCATTCGTCGCATATGTCAGCTACCAAGAATTGTTGGATTGGTAAATCTGAAAATAAATCTTGCTTAAAATCGAGATTTTATTCTGCGATTTCAGATTCGATAAATGTCAGCTACCAAATTAACGTTTTAAAATTTAGATCTGTCAGTTTTGATATACCCATTTAAATTTTTTTTTGACTCCAAACGAAACGGCCATTAGACACCTTGTATCAAAAAAAAAAAAAAAATTGTTGTACTGTACAAAGATTCCAGTTATTACTGTACGACGAATCAATTTATCTGTGGTTGTGGTCTTAGAAAAGATCATGTTGGATAGGATTTCCGCTACCATCACCGCACAGTATTCCAAGTACACCTTTTTAGGTTAGTTTTAAGTTTTTTATGATTTTGCAGCATAAATCCATTATTTTTGTGGCACAAATTGATTATTCACAAGTTCAACTCATGCGCAATTGAATCGCTAACTTGATCGCTTACTTAAAAAAATTCCAGCACCCGGATTTAAAATTAAACAACAAGACGCACAAATATGTTTTGAAAAGATTATGAACGCGCAAATGAAGTGTGGGTGTTCACAAACCACAACTTTTGGCAACGCAAAGTTTACCTCCATACTCATCTGCTTGCAGATCAATTTTAATATCATAAACTCATCGGCTAGCAGCTCAGCTATAATATCAAACGCACTTCCTGTCCAACGTTCTTACTCTGTCGGCGACAACGATAGAATCTCTCTCTTCTCGATCTGACCCTTGCGGCGACTGGACGTCCACTTCTACGGTTTGGTACCATGCGACACGATCATATTTAAAAACCCTAATTTGGACTTGATTAATTTCATCATATCTAATTACTTGTATCATATACTAATTAGATCCTAGAGACAACTCTAGTGTTCGGAATTTAATAAACATTTGAAGTCTACGATTCTTGAGTCCTTCCTTACTACCGGCCTAATACCTACAAGCATCTAAAGTGGTGACCCCGACGTGATCTGCATATCCTATCGTTTGCTGCAGTAAAAATCAGCACGCATCCGCAACGGAGAACGAAATGCCGGCGTCAGACAACAAAGAAAGCAAGCCAGGTGACGGAGACCCATCCGCACTTCAACATGAACAACGACAGCAAGAGGTAGCGACGCTAAACGTCAGTGTTAAAGTTCCACATTTTTGGAGAGAGCAGCCGCGCCTTTGATTTGTCCAGGTAGAATCGCAATTTTATGTAGCCCGAATCACCTCCGATGCGAGAAAATTTCATACAGTGGTGGCAGCGATTGAGAGTAATATCTTGAGTGAAGTCAGTGACATACTGCTCAATCTGCCAGAAGAAAACCTCTACGACCCCCTCAAAGGTAAGCTTATCGAGTGCTTTTCTGATTCAAAACATCAACGTCTGAGAAGACTGCCCCAGGAGATAGAGCTCGGGGACAAAATGCCTTTACAATTACTTCGAGAATTGCGTAGTGTATCCGACTCGAAAATGGATGAAAAATTGCTGTAAGCGCTATGGCTGCAGCGTTTGCCCGCGCATATGCGATCCATCATCTCCGTAAGTACAGATGGTCTATCTAATCTTGCTGATCTTGCCGATAAAATTGCAGAGGTAAACGACGCTCCACAAGTCTCTTCGATTAAGATCCGCGATCGAAAAAAACCAATCAAAGAGGCGTAAGCATCTTTGAATGGTTTGCCTAGACTGTACGATGCAGCGTTAGTATCAGCATCGAACAGCAAATTTCCGATCTGACACGTGGAGTCGCTGACCTGCGTCACCATATAGTGACTACCGGACCGCCAATACATTCCCGTTATCGACGACTGAAGCCGGAAATATTTAAAATAGCTAAGGAAGAATTTCAGCGTTTGGTTGATCAAGGCATTTGCAGACCTTCTAATAGTCCTTGGTCAAGCCCACTACATTTGGTTCCAAAGCCTTATGGTGAGATTAGAGTTTGCGGAGATTATCGTGCCTTGAACTCTGTAACAGAGCCTCATAGCTATCCCGTCCGACACATTCAGGATTTTTCCCATTCTCTCTCAGGTAAAAGCGTGTTCTCGGCGTTGGACCTAAGAAAGGCACACAACCAGATACCGATGAATCCAAGTGACATACCCAAAACAGCGATAATAACCCTTTTTGGGTTATTTAAATACATTAAAATTACTTTTGGTCTCATAAAAGCGAGTCAAACATTCCAACGATTTATGGACTTCATTCTGCGCGACTTGGACTGTGCCTTCGCCTACATTTATGACATCCTAATCTTCTCCGAAACGGAAGCTCAACGCCAGGAACATTTGCGGTTGGAATTCGATCGGTTACGTGAATATGGGCAAGCCATCGATTTTGAAAAGTGCAACTTTGCAGAGTCAGAAGTTCGACTCCTGGGGCACACTCTAGATTCGAAAGGAATAACACCACCCAAAAGAGAAAGTCGACGCAATATCAAACTTTCCGAAGCCAACCAAGGTATGTGAGCTGAGACGATTTCTAAACACTAAATTTTTACATGCGCTTTTTTAAAAATGCTGTTGATGCTCAGGCCGTTTTACAACTCCTGATCCCGAAAGGAAACGTTAAGAAAGACACTAGATCAGTCGAGTGGTCAACAGAAGCTGAACGCGGTTTCCAGACATGTAAAGACGCTCTCGCTAATACCACCCTACTGGCACATCCAAAACCCAATGCTCAACTTGCGCTCATGGTCGATGCATCCGACGTAGCCGTGGGAGGAGTATGGGACCCACTTGGGTTCTTCTCACGGAAACTCACACCGGCCGAGGTAAAGTATTGTGTTTACGACAGGGAATTATTGAGTGCCTACCTGTCAGTGAATCCTGCCATCGTCACCTGAAAAAAAAGACTTGTTCTTTTTCACGGTCCCCTGCTCCGCGAGGGTCTGACAAGCCCCCCGAGAGTATCATTTGTCTTGAAAAACTTCTCAAAGTGCCGTTCGCATTCGGCGAAAAATTGTAGGTCCCCTTGTATGTAAAGAAATTAACACACCAGCATGCATTGTTGAGAAATTGGCCCTGGTTCACCTCGAGCTGTTGCGCCACTCTATTTATTTATTTATTTTACCTGTCAGTGAAACACTTCCGATATATGCTGGAGGGTCAAGTATTTTGCGTTTATACTAGCCAGAACCCCTCGCGTTTGCCTTCAAGCAAAAGGCAGAAAAGGGGCCTCCAAGACAGCTCCAATATTTAGACTACATCAGCCAGTTCACCACCGATTTAAGGCACATAGAAGGGCGCAAGAATGTGATTGCCGATACACTCTCACGAATCGCCAAAATTTCGTCCTTAGACACAATTGATTATAGCCAGTTGGCGAAGGACCAGGAAAATGATGAAGATCTTTCAGTGCTGCTGCAGAAAGGTACGTCACATTCTTTAAAGCTAGAGAAGTTTCCTGTTCTTTCAGACACCAGTCTTCCTATTTACTGCGACATAACCTAAGCGAAAGTTCGCCCTTTCATCACAAAAATTTTTCGACGACTTGCCTTTGACAACGTGCACAGCCTTTCACACCCTGGTATTCGAGCTACAATCAAAATGGTTACCGAGTGCTTCGTATGGCCATCAATTCGAAGAGACTGCCAGGAATGGGCAAAGAGCTGATGGCATGTCAAAGAACTAGATTCTGAAAGCACACCCGAACTCCGAATCATATGTACCCATCAACGGACGCCAGGTTTGAGCATCTCAACATCGATATTGTTGGTCAGTTACCGCCCTCGCGGGAATTTCGGTATATACTCACCTGCGTGGATCATTTTTCGAGGTGGATCGAAGCTATACCTATTCGGGACATCAGCACTGAAACAGTGGCAAGAGCACTTTACGAAAGATGGATTTCGAGGTCTGGCGTGTCCCTTAGGATAACGACCGATCAAGGGCAACAGTTTGAAAGTAATCTTTTTAAAGCACTGATGCGGTTACTAGGCGTAAAACATCTGCGAACAACGGCGTACCATCCAGAGGCAAACGGAATAATAGAGAGATATCATCGCACCCTTAAGAGCGCAATCAAATGCCATGCAACTCATCGATAAACAGACGTCTTACCAAACGTTTTGCTAGAACTGCGCTCAACAGTGAAAAGGGATTTTAACGCAACTATATCAGAATTTCTGTATGGAATGGCTCTACGTTTACCTGGCGATTTTCTCACTGACAAAAAAGAAGACAAGAATACGCACAAGTTTGTGAACCAACTCCGTCAAACGATGTTCTTACTGAAACCAGCACCTCCTAGCCACCATGGAAAGAGAAGTATATATAAACCCAGAGATTTAAGTTAATGCAAACATGTTTTCATCCGAAACGATGCTGTACGCAAACCGCTCACACCAGCTTATGATGGACCTTACAAAGTATCCAGCAGAAGGTCAAAATACTTTCAACTTGACATACGCGGGAAGAAGGTAAATATATCTATACACCGTCTAAAGCCCGCCTATCATTTCAGTGAAGATGAGAATCCAGCAATCGATTCGAAAACCATGCAGCCTTCTAAAACCGCCCTAAGCATCAAGAAGAATAAATATTACGTTACCCGGTCTGGAAGGAAAGTGACTTTTCTAGTGTAAAGGGGTGTACCACTGGCGCTTGAGGGGGAGTACTGTGGGTGTTCACAGACCACAACCTTTGGTAACGCAAAGTTTACCTGCATACTCATCGGCTTGCACATCATCTTTAATATCATAAACTCATCGGCTAGCAGCTCAGCTTTAATATAAAACGCACTTCCTGTCTAACGTTCTAGCTTTGTCGAAAACAACGATGCAATCTCTCTCTTCTTAATCTGACTCTTGCGGCGACTGGACTTTCCCTTCTATGATTTGGTACCACGTGACAAGTTCATATTTAAAAAACCAAATTTCGCCTTGATTAATTTCATCAATTATAATTACTTGTATCATATACTAATGAGATCTTAGAGTTGTAGTGTTAGGAATTTAATAAATATTTGAAGTTTACGATTCTTGAGTCCTTCTTAACTACCGGCCCAATAGGTAGGCTTAGGTGAGGTGACGGGCTTGACGTACCCGCGTACCCTAGTTTGTTTTTCGGGGACAAATCCAAACCCCGGAATCAACTCTTTCCACGCATCCCTCTCATCCCTTTCTTCCTTCCCCTTCCATCCAACTGTTAGTGTACTCTATCCTACAGGAGGAGTAGTAAAAACTCACAAATCATAATGAATGGACAACCTAAAGGATGTTTCTACTCCAGGTGGTACCGGCGATAGCCAAAATCCACCCGCAGTCTTTTCGACTGCGGTCGGGGCACGGATTCTGGAGGCCCCAACATTCATTTTTGATATACCCTCCGACTCTTGTAGCTCGGTATCCGACTCGCTCGGAAATCTGAGCATGAGTGAGGCTGCTACCCAGTGCACTGCTACTGACGCGACGACTCGGAATACCCTTGTGGTTGAACGGGCTCCGGAAGAGGCGGGCTCTGAGGTGCGCCAAACTAAGGGTCGGCGGAAGAGGAAAAGGAAGCGGCAGATCGATAAGTCGCGCAAAGAAGCTTTACGGGCTGAAGGCGCTGCTAGTCCGGTCGGCTCTTCGGCAATTTCCATGAAGCGGGACAGGTCGCTGGAAGTCTCACCAACTGAAGGAAATCAGTCCTCTACATCGGACATCGCCTCCTCTTCTGCTGAACCGAAAAGCAAGAAAAAACCCAAGCTAATTATGAGTAACGCAACTCCTCAGGCCCTTGTGTCTGCTTGCGCCCGGTCTCCGAGTGAAGCCGGTGCCTCTCCCATTGAAGGGTGCAGTACTGGCGGATCGAAACCGGACTTCGCGAGCACGGGCATGAGTCCAGGAAGCGCACAAACCGTCAGTGCTGCCCGTGCACTGGTGATGGATGCTGGTGATGTGACCTTAACAGGCTGCAGCACTAGTGGACAGAACTGTGTCGACGCGGGCGGTCCTGAAGGTCAGTGTGCCACTGAACCTGGAAAACCTTGAGCGCACGACAGCTAAGGTGGGAGATCAGAGGCGTTCTTATCGGAATGCTGCTGTCTCCTCCTTAGCAGTTCTAATTGGGAAAGCAGGAAATGACAACAGTTTGAGTGCTGCGGAGTGCGAATACTGCAAAACTCGACTGTTAGAACTTGCTGAGGCAACTAATGCTTGCATTCAGGTGGAGAGCTGTGGTTTGAAGGACGGAACCTTTTGGGTGAAGACCTCATCGCAGCAAACCTCTGAATGGCTATGCAGTATGGTGCCGAAAATCCCTCCCCTTGGGACCTCAACTTTTGAGGTCAACAAGCCACCCAAGCTAACGCGAGCCGTCTGCTGGATCCCTGGGAAACTGGGGAAAACGGCGGATGTGCTGAAGCGTTTGCGAGCCCAGAATCCTGGCCTCGACACAAAAGCCTGGATTGTCCGTTCGCATAGACCAAAAAAAAAATCGTCTTAATGAAGATGGTAGTTGTTTGGTCGTGGGCATGGACATGGCTTCTGCCGAGGTCATTGAATCTAGGTACAACATGCGTCCCATCTGCATTTTGGTAGGATTCACTTCCGTTTCAATGCCAAACAGCGCTAATAGTGTACGTAACCCTGAGTCTACATCCATAATGATTATTCAGATTAACCTACAGCTACTACACTGCAAGGCCTCTACTGCTCTTCTAAGTAGCATGCTTGCGGCATGTAGTACAAAAACATGCATAACATCCATCCAGGAACCATGGATGTGGAAAGGTAACATCTGTGGTCTTGGTGGGTTGAGTGCTTCACACGACATTCCTTACGATAAGAAGTCCGAAAGACCTAGGACTTATCTTATCGCATCCAAATCCTTAGAGGCCGTCACGATCGAAAGGTTTTGTGCCCAAGATCTGGTTGCTGCCTCTATTCCCTGCCATGCTAACGGAAAATGGGAAACCTTTGTCGTTGCCTCGGCCCACTTCCCCTATGACTCTTTGACTCCTCCTCCACCAAAGGCAGTTGTTGAGCTTGTAGATTATTGTGAATCCAAAAGATCGGGTCTCGTCTTGTGCTGCGATGCTAATGCTCAGAATACTATCTGGGGCAGCAGCAAATGTAACGCAAGAGGAGATCGTCTTTTGGAATTCATCTTATCGTTTGACATTACCATCAATAATTTGGGTCACAGACCCACTTTTGTTACCGCCAGGAGACAGCAGGTAATTGACCTTACCCTGTCCAACAAGTTTTCAAGGACTATCGCAAAATGGAGGGTATCGCCAGATAGCACCCTGTCAGATCACAGATACATCGAATTTCAAATCAATTGCGAAGTTCTACCTTTGCAAGAGAGGAGAAATCCAAGAAAAACGAATTGGTCACAGTTTAGAGAGAAGCTTGGCCACTCTGTTCAAGTTTCACTCAAACTGAGTTCACGACAAGGGGTAGAGATGTCTGCTCAAAATCTGAACAGCATCCTTACCCGTTGTTTTGAACTCGCGTGCCCAGTTACGAAAAACCTCCGTAGAAAATCGGTACTTTGGTGGAATGCCGAACTGCAGCGTATTCGCAAAGAGACCAGGAAGCTCCTGAATCCTTAAAAACCAATTTAGTAGAAGACTGGAATCTATATCGATCAAGGCAAAAGGATTTTAAGAGACTTATTCGCAAGTCGAAAAATTACTCTTATAAAAAATTTTGTGACGAGATCGAATCTCTAAGTGAAACTAGTAGGCTTGCGAAAGTTCTTCAGAGGAACAAACCAAGCAGCTCGCTTCAATACTCAAACCTGATAGCACCTACACTGAGACCAAGGCGGAGACCTACAGTCTTCTCCTTGAGACTCACTTCCCGAGAAATCAGGTCACCACGTGCTCTTCAGTGGTACCGGCAACAGTGGCCATTGCAGAACCAGCGAACACAACGCGGCTTAACTGGTACATTGCATCTAGAGTGGTGACTGATGACGCTATCAAATATGCTATTGCATCTTTTGAGAGCTTTAAGTCACCTGGTCCAGATGGAATCTACCCGGTTATGCTGAAGCAAGGTTTAGGTCAGCTGTTACCCACGTTGAAAAGAATTTTCACTGCGAGCCTTGCCTTACATACCCACCCTTTGGCGTATGGTTAAAGTCGTTTTCATACCAAAACCTGGTAAGTCAGACTATAGCCTAGCCAAAAGCTTCAGACCCATAAGTCTGTCTTCCTTCCTGCTGAAAAGCTTAGAGAGACTGGTTGAGCTGCGCGTGCGCAAAGTTGCTCTTCGTTTGCACCCTCTTTCTGAGATGCAACACGCTTATCAGCGCGGAAAATCCTGCGAAACTGCGCTTCAAAACCTTGTTGGTAGGATTGAATGTGCTTTTGACCAGAAGAAGTACGTGCTGGGCGTTTTCGTCGATATTGAGGGTGCTTTTGATAACGCGACGTTTGATAGCATGTGCAACTCAGCCAGATAACATGGTGTAGATGAAACATTAGTTCAATGGATTAGGGCAATGCTTATGAACAGGACGCTGATAACCGAAGCAGATTGTGGCAAGTGCGTCATAACTGGGGTAAACAGGGGCTGCCCGCAAGGTGGTGTTCTGTCTCCCCTTTTATGGTGCATGGTTGTAGACTCTCTACTATCGGCTCTCAACCTTCCTGGAACCTACACACAAGCCTACGCGGATGATGTCGCCGTTCTTTCTGTCGGCTCAAACCTAGGGACTGTGTGCTCTCAGGCGCAGACATCCCTGGACTTGATCGATGGTTGGTGTACTAGGAATGGGCTTTCAGTGAATCCTCTTAAAACTACGGTTGTTCTCTTTACGAGAAGGAGGAAGGTCACTGGTCTGACTCAACTAGTGCTTAAAGGTGTAACTATCCCGATATCCGATGAAGTCAAATATCTGGGAGTAATCCTTGATAGAAAACTTCTACGGTCCAAGCATGTTGAATCCAAAACCGAAAAAGCATTGTCCACCTTCTGGCAGTGCAGAGGCGCTTTTGGCAAGACATGGGGCTTAACTCCGAAAAGGGTCCTCTGGATCTATATTGCCATGGTTAGACCACTCCTCTCATACGCATCGGTTGTTTGGTGGCCTTCCCTAGCACGCCGGGCTCTGCTCTAGATGCTTTGATGAACCTCCCCGCCCTTGATATATTTATCATGGGGTGTACGCTGAAAACCATCTTTCGCTTAAAGAAAGGTGGTTTTTGGTACCACACGCATTGGAATTTTGAAGAACTTGTTCGAGAATTGCCCTTTAACCCCTGTCTTATGGACATGCCCTCTGACGCAATGACCCCAGAAATCCTTTTGCGACAAAATTACCAAGTCAACTTTCCTGAGGTAATGGAATCGCTTCGGCCAGACTCTGAGCCAGGGAAAAAATGCCATCGAATTTTCACAGATGGCTCCAAAACCGGACAGGGGTCTGGTGCTGGAGTCTTTGTAGAAAGCGAGAACATTAGACTCCACTACCCCTTAGGTAAATATGCGCCTGTCTTCCAAGCGGAGATTTTCGCTATCCTAATGGCTATGCGCTATATTGTGTAACAGGTGGAGGGCAAGAAGCATATGCGTTTGCAGTGACAGCCAAGTCGCTCTAAATGCGTTGCTCAACCCTCTTACCTCGTCCAAGATAGTGCTCGAACTCAAGAATTCGTTGAACTTAGTCGGAAGGCTAAATGCAGTGAATCTTGTTTGGGTTCCAGGTCACACTGGTATCCAGGGAAATGAGATCTCTGATGAGCTTGCTATACTTGGCTCAGAAGAGGTTTTCTTAGGACCCGAACCTGCTTTAGGCCTGCCTGTATCTGTTGTCACGTCTGCCATTGATACTTGGGTTTCTCGTGAGCACAGGGCTCGTTGGCGTGACTGCGATGGGTGCAGACAGACTAAACGACTACGGCCGGACATCTACGAGGTGTCAGCGTCTTTTCTTTTATCTCTTAGGAGAATCGATTGCAGACTTCTTGTAGGCGTCCTTACCGGCCACCAAGCTTTTGCTAGACACTTGAATGTGTTAGGCTTAAGCGAAACCACCACCTGTCTTGCCTGTGGAGAGGACGACGATACAGCGGAACACTTTCTCTGTAGTTGTCCTGCCTTTGCTCGCATCAGGTGGCGGATCTTTGGGGCTGACGTGGTGAGAGCCAAACACCTAAGCTCTTCATCACTGAAGCTCCTTCTCATCTTTCTTCGAAAGACGGGTAAACTAAATACATTAATGTAAGGTGTCAGCATGGTAGTACAATGGACCAGTAGTTGTGTCTGACTGCTCCATCGGATAGTAGCAACCTCCAACAAAAACGAAAAAAACGAACCGGCCCAATACCTACAAGCATCTAAGGAAGCATAATTAGCAGACAGAACTACTTATTTTTTTTGTACAATATTCGTCCGGTTTTCCGTATGCCTTTACATACGAAATTCATATTTTGGTTAGATAGGTTAGTTTTCAGTTTTTAACGATTTTTCAGTAAAGAAAACATTATTTCAGAGGCACAAATTTATAAATAACAAGTGCAACTGATGCGAAATTGAGTAGCATACTTGAAATCCAATAAAAACGATGTTTTCATTCTTAAAAACGAGTGAGAAAAAATCCAGCTCCCGGATTTAAAAGTTGATTAATTGGTGAACAAAAAGACGCACGAACTCAATTGTTTTAGATTATGGACGCGCAATTTAGGCACAATTTGCTGACTTGATCATTTCTATGATTTTCTTGTGTAAGTCTCGATTTGGCTTTCTACTGCATATGGGTTTCCATATGCATTAGCATACGGAATTCAATGTAAGACAATTTAGGTTATCTTTATAATTTTAATGATTTTTCGCTGCAAATCTATTATTTTAGTGCTAGAAATAGCCAAATAGCAAAAACAAGTGACGCGCAATTGAGAGGCGTACTTAAGATCTCACAAAAACTATGTTTTCATGGTTGTAAGCGAATGTGAAAAAATTGCAGCACCCAGATTTAAAACTTGATTTAAACAAGAAAAGGACGACTTCTTGGAAACAGTGTGGTTTCTAACATCCCTCTGGCCACGACTAGACGAACCAGTGAGTAAGTGCAACAGTGCGTATAAAATAGCTTCGGTCCGTCTGTTGCGGACCGCTGTATATCCTATTCCTATTTCTATTCCTATTCTCCTTTTCATTCCTATTCTCCTTTCCATTCCTATTCTTCTTCCCATTCCTTTTCTCCTATCCATTCCTTTTCTCCTTTCCATTCCCATTCTCCTTTCCATTCGTTTATTTTCTTGTTTTCTATCCCCGTCCCGTTACCATTTATGCACCATTTTAAAGAAAAAAAAAACCTTCCTTTTAAGTTCTTGTTCGCTTTTTTTTTTAAATAAGGGGCGTGGCATGTCCAACCCCTTTAACCGAAAGTCAATATTAGCATAGAATTATCCAAGTTTGTGACTAAAATTTACGCAAAACTGTAATTTTTTAGTTCAACTTCAATAATTTTGTAAAATTGACCTCTACAGATGGGCGTGGCCGAAAACTTTGTATGTAGTAAATTTTATTTCTTATTCTATACTTATAAAAGCATCGAAATCCATGTTTTTGCGGAAATTCATAGGTTTTTATGGATGTATGCCCCTAAATATGGGTGTGGCCCAAAACTTTTTATAATTAAATGTAGAACTTAATATTTTCTACATAACATATTAAGTAAAAATTTTTCAATTTGGAACAAAAATATTGAATAAATTGCATTTGAACAATTACTCTCTAATTCGATGCCAAAGATGTAATTTTTTGGGTTAAATTCAACAATTTCGTAATATCAACTTCTAAACATGGGCATGGTAAGAAACTTTGTAGAAACGAAATCTAGTATAGAACCCGGTGAAGCTAATGTGCTCAATTTTATTTCTTATCCTTACTTAAGTTAGGCTAAAAAGTAGTCGAAATCCATGTTTTCTGGAAAATTACAGGTTTTTCTTAAATTCTGCCTCCAAATAAGGGCCTGTCGAAAAACTTTGTATGAAAGAAATTTAAAAAGGTGTTTTCTACATAATATGTAAATTTTTTTTCGATTTGAAGCGAAAATATTGAATAAATTGCATGTGAAAGATTACGCTTTCAATCGATGCCACGCCCACAAGGGGCGGTCTGCGGACTTTATTTTGATTTTTTATGACTTGTAATCACTAAAAGATGCTAAATAAAAAATTTCAGTTTCTCACGACGTCTTACAGTCTTGTAAGCACCGGAGGTTATTGCACATTTAGACCGATTGTGGGAGTGTCTGTGGGCGGATTTAAAAAATTTTAACACTTGTATTGCTTCGGATGACAGAGAACTTACGTACAAAATTTTAGCTTCCTAGCTCAAAATTTAAGGTTAAAAATTGGTGACATAGGGACGGGCGGACGGACATGGCTCATTCGACTCAGAATTCGGTCTCGATCTTAAGGTCTTGGGGGTCTATCGTCATTATTTCGCTATGTTACGTTTATCATATTTATGTTACATACATCACCTGTATCAAACTTATATATATACTTATATACTCCATTCCTGTGGAAAAAAGTATAAAAAAAACTAGAAGGGGCACAAATTTAATTGTTTTAATTTATTGACGGGAAATTGAAGCACAAATCGATGGCAACAATAATTTTGATTCATTTTTAATCCGGGTGCCAGCTTCACGGAGCTCATTGCTCTGAGGAAAATTGTACATATTTCGGGTGAAAATTTTGTTGATTTTCACTTAAAAAAAACTTGTTTTTTTCTGCAAGGAGGTTGAAATTTTTCTGTGTGAAAATCATGATGGTATTTGTTTGCACATAATTTGTAATTCCTGCACACACTGATCACTGATGCCGACCGCGCACTTCAATTTCATCATCATCATTATGATCATTTTCGAATGCCGCTTATCCTTCAAAAGGCTCGCGGAGCAAGGGTGGCTAAATGGTTTCTCCATCGTTCTCGATCCTTCGCCACCAACTCAAGAGACTCCGGCGCGATCCCCAGGCGGGACTCAGAGAGGTTCTTTACTTGATCCCACCACTTCTTTCTTGGCCTATCAGGGGGGCGACGTGCTCGCATCTCGGCAAGCATGACCTGTCTAGGAAGTCTGTCAGGGGGCATGCCAGATCTTTGCTTTCGCTCCAAGCTCAGCTTTCCTGACGACCGGCCGGCGCAGTTCCTTTACTATTGCTCCAGCTTGGCCAATTCTACAGGACAACTCAGTATCATTCCTCTCATCTTTCGTGAAAAAGACCCCAAGATACTTAAACTTCTCCAACTGTTTTAATGGAACTCCATTAATGTGCAAGGTACACTGCACAGGAGCTCGGAAAACAACCATCACTTCCGATTTGTTCACGTTTACATTCATCCCAGTATCACCACAGACGGCTTTAAGCCTATCCAGTGCTCGTTGAAGTTCCTCTTTGGATGATGCAAGGATGGCCAAATCATCTGCGAAAAGCAGATGGCTCATCCTGATGCCAGCCAATTCGAAACATTGCTCGCCAAGACTGCGCTTCACCATCCAGTCCATATCTGCTATGAAAAGGAGCAGTGAAAGAACACAGCCCTTGCGAAGTCCAAAGCGCACATCAAAAGGACGGGATTCGATGCCATTAATCCGAAAACAGCTTCTGCAGTTTCCATACGAAAACTGGATGGCTCTCAGAAGAGGCCCACTCAGCGCATAGTTCTGCAAAACTCTCCACAGTGTATCCCGAGGGACTCGGTCATACGCCTTTTCCAGATCTAGAAAACACGCATAGACTGGTTTGGCATATTCCCAGGCCTTCTCAAGAATAACCTTCAGAGTAAAAAGCTGGTCGGCCAGGCCGAAAGTCGCTCTGTTCTTCCCGTAACAAAGGCTCGATTACAGCTATGGAACGCGTTTCCAACACCTTCGCGAATACTTTTCCCGGAAGACTCGAGAGAGATATGCCTCTACTTCAATTACTTTTTTCAAATACTTCAATTTCAATTTTTAAAATGACGTGAGTACTGCAAATAAATCACTTCGCACAGCCACCATTATTTTTCTCGCTCTAAATTTCGATGTATTGAAAACTATAAAATAGCTGCGAAGGGTTGGCATAGGTAGAAAAGGGGTGGGTAACTTTGTTTTCACGTCATATGAAAATGATCCTTACACAAGTTTTGCAGTTTAATTGTGTTAGTAAAGAGTACATCTTTTTTTTTGAATTTCTGTCCTGAATTTCCACTTGAAATTCCGAAGTGAAAGTATTCCGTGTAAATTGCCAATTGGTATATAATGTTGAGCTGTTGCTCTTTCTAGCACTCAAGCCAAAACGAGGAAAATGCTGCCAGACTGAAAATTTAGGTTCAACGACAAATAAAGAGAACGTTTTTGTTTGTCTTTTCTGAGCGGAATGACAGTGGAGAGAACTCAAAACTCGAATGTATTATTTAAGCGCGCGTGCACGTGAAGTTGAAATATTCGAAATGAATAATGTGCGTTTTGTTTGGGGTCAAGATAAAAAACAAATAATAAAAAAAAAAGTGGGTATGTCAAAACTGACAGATTTGAATTTGACAACGTTTCTTTGGTGGCAAAAATCAGGGGAAATTAAGGGGAAAGCTGGCATTTCTCGAATCTGAAATCGCAGAATAAAATCTCGATATTCAACAACATTTATTTTCAGATTTACCAATCCCAACACACTGTGTTGACAGTTCGCTTGTTTACTTCGTGTAAATTTGGAACGGGTTGGTCTTTCTAGAGAAATAATTTTGTTTTGACTCATAAAATGTTTGTATTTAATTAACTAGTGGAAAAACTTGAATTTCAACATGGGCTCGAAATCGAAAAACTGTATTTATTCTCATCATATTTTTGGGCAGTCACAGGAAGCGGTATTTGTATGTTTTTAGGCCAAGAAGTACCCACGACTTTGCCGAAGATTAAATTAAAGCAAAGAACATTACAAAAAAGTGGCGTTTACAAAGTTAAATGTAAAGACTGCGACGGCATTTACATTGGAAAAACTGCAAAATCCTTACAAACGCGGAACACCTGGAACACTTCAGGAACACCTGAAGTCATCTATCCATCCAAACCCATCATCAGGCCTCTCCCAACACATTCGGATGAGCGCACGATTGCTCAACCGAGGACGTGGAACTACTCCACCATTTTCCGGTAGGACGCGTATTAGATAAATACGAGATTCTTGAAATCAATAAACACAAGAGCCAAAACATTTTGAATTGCCAAATAGATCTGGCCAACCGCAGCCCCCTTCTTAATTGTTGTTTGTTTTCAAATTCTTGAAAAAAAAAATTATTTGCTTGACTTTTTACGTTTTCTTTTGTATCACACTATATACTTTTTACCTAACTATTTATGTTATAGGTCATGATAATTAATGGCGAAAATTTTTTATTATATCTGCCTATAAGAATAAAGATATACCTATATTAAAAATTATAAAGAAAGAGAGAGTAGGATACTGATAAATTGTATGGTATGGTCAGTGCTCTGATGATGCCCCAATAAGGCGAAACGCGTAAGCGGTAATAAATGCAGTGCTCAAAAAAAATTGTGGAATCTTAACACGTGTTTTATTTTAATTTGTATCTTCGTTATGTCTCCATTCCACCAAGTGCCAAAACCATACTCTATTGAGTTGATTAAAGCAAAGAAGCTTTGAATTGCGTATATTATAAGGGACTTGGTGCAGAAATATAGTAGCAAAGAATAAATTTGAGGTTTTTAATGTGTTGTATGCCTGCATACCTTCCTGACTCACACGTGTCAGGTGAGGTCGTCGTACGCAGAACTTTCAGCGTAATTCGGTGTAAGGTTTCGTTATACTTAGCATTGCAATGTAACTCGAGCAGTGTGTGAGCCAGTTGCGTTGGCCAATTCTATGAGAACCGATTTACGCTGACTAAGATTAAAATGCGACGACATTGTCTGGCCTTGGCTTAGCTAAAAGTGAGAGGTTTGTGGTGAACTCGGTGACAGATATTCGGGGAGTCTGAATCGCAATCGCTAACTAATCGGTCGTTCTTTACTTTCAACATTTTGGCGCAGCATGGTTCGCGAATTTACGCATTACGCATTTACGCGGATTAACTTCCTAATTATAAGTGCAAAACGAATTTTTCTTCAACTTAAATAAAGACTTAAAAAGTACAACAACTTGAGAAAAAATAAAATTAATGTGAGTGAAAGTGTTCTGTTGAGTTTATTAAACGTACATCAATTTAAAAGCCCAGTCATTCATGAGCATTCGGACGTGTATGATACGTAGTATTCTTTCTCTTTCTTGTGCTCCCTTTGATTTGCAATCAAATCTAAACGCGTTAGATCACCCGATACCGAGGACAAACCTTTATCCTCGGTTCAAAAACTTCGTATTAACAAAGCTAACAGAAAAAATATTAATATAGATTCCAGACAAAATTTCTGGAGTCCCTTACAATGTTTACCAGACAGTGACACAGATGATATGGACGAAGTTATTCCGCCAAACGACAGTGCAGTGAAAAAAATTAATATACCACCTATTAAACTGCTCCAAAAATCTTGTGATGACGTGCACAAGCTTATGAAAACATTAATTATATCTTCTTATTGTGTCAAAAAACTATCCATTGGGATTAAAATTATTTGTGAAACAGCCGAAGCATATAATACCGTGCTTGAGAAACTTAAAGAAGAGAACTGCCAGTAATTCTCCCATGAGCTTAAAACCGCGAGAGTGTTTAAAGTTGCTCTGTATGGGTTGGATGGTATAGAAACATCCGATCTTAAGAACGAACTAATTAAGATTGGCCTTAAGTGCCTGGACATTAAAAAAATAGTGAAAAAATACGAACACTTCAGTGATTTTTTTTATCTTATATCACTTGAAAATGGCTCCATTAATTTAAGCGAGCTTCGTAAATCTTTTCGATCAATAATCCGCACTCAAGTAAATTGGAGTTTCCAAAGAAAACTAAAAGGTAAGCTGACACAATGTCACAACTGCCAAATGTTCGGTCATGGTGAGTGTAATTGCCACATTAAAACATATTGCGCTGGTTCCGGACCACATAAAACAAACGAGTGTGACAACCCAACACTACTAAAATGTGCAAACTGCAGAGGCAGCCACATGTCCACCGATCCTACGTGTTTGAGCAGAGTAAAATACATGGAGCTAAAACCAAACTATCTCAAAGAGATGCACGAGCCCAACCAAGGGCTTATAATCCAGCAAAAACGACCGCAGTCCCAGCCCCGTTTGTTTCTTATTCTTAGCCAAGTGTTTCTTTTGCATCTATGGTCGACTTTCCGTCTTTACCGCAACCGCTCTCACAGCGCCATCAACGACAACCGCACGCTCTGAGAAAATTACTTGCTAGTGTTGGCCCTTCTTCATCAAACACGTGGGAGAGCCCTCCGCCTTTATGTTCGCAGCCAACTGCCACCGTAAACCATTGCAACACCGATGCATCGCTATTTTCAGCTGAAGAACTTAATAACTTAGACGACTTGGCTTAATAGTAAAGCAAAACTCTCCACTCCAAATTTCAAGTGCAATCGACTTGATAGGACAGGGAGAAGAGGTGGGGGCGTTGCCATTCTAATTAGAAGATCGGTTCAACATTCGCTTTTACCTTCAATAAGAACGAGAATGTAGGTGTGGAGGTTAAGTTAAAAAATAGAAATGCAATAAAAATCTATTGTGTGTATTTTTCTAGTCGCTCTACTTAGACTAAAAAGGGTAGGCCTTAAAAATGATTTAAGAAAATTATTTACAATGAGCGGCGATTAATCGGAGGAGACCTTAACTGTAGACAAATACTCTCTGATTCTTCTGTGATACTTCCTGTTAGCATTTCGTTTCCTCCTAATCCTACGTACTTTCTAGCTAGTTCTCGTGGCCGTCCTTCAGTGATTGATTTCTTTTTTATTAATTGCCCTAGTCTTGTGACTCAACCAGTTTCGTTGAGTGTACTTAGTTCCGATCAAAACCCAGTTGTTTTTCAGCTCCTTTCATCGGCGGAAAAGAGGGCGGATTATTTGCTTGATTTAAAAAATACAAACTGGTCCTACTGGTCCTAAACAGTGTGGTTTCGAACCTCCCTCTGGCCACGACTAGACGAACCAGTGAGTAAGTGCAACAGTGCGTATAAAATAGCTTCGGTCCGTCTGTTGCGGACCGCTGTATATCCTATTCCTATTTCTATTCCTATTCTCCTTTTCATTCCTATTCTCCTTTCCATTCCTATTCTTCTTCCCATTCCTTTTCTCCTATCCATTCCTTTTCTCCTTTCCATTCCCATTCTCCTTTCCATTCGTTTATTTTCTTGTTTTCTATCCCCGTCCCGTTACCATTCCTTCCCGTTACCATTCCGTTACCTTCCCAAAAAAAACCTTCCTTTTAAGTTCTTGTTCGCTTTTTTTTTAAATAAGGGGCGTGGCATGTCCAACCCCTTTAACCGAAAGTCAATATTAGCATAGAATTATCCAAGTTTGCGACTAAAATTTACGCAAAACTGTAATTTTTTAGTTCAACTTCAATAATTTTGTAAAATTGACCTCTACAGATGGGCGTGGCCGAAAACTTTGTATGAACGAAATCTGGAATAGTATCCGGTGTTCTTTATGTAGTAAATTTTATTTCTTATTCTATACTTATAAAAGCATCGAAATCCATGTTTTTGCGGAAATTCATAGGTTTTTATGGATGTATGCCCCTAAATATGGGTGTGGCCCAAAACTTTTTATAATTAAATGTAGAACTTAATATTTTCTACATAACATATTAAGTAAAAATTTTTCAATTTGGAACAAAAATATTGAATAAATTGCATTTGAACAATTACTCTCTAATTCGATGCCAAAGATGTAATTTTTTGGGTTAAATTCAACAATTTCGTAATATCAACTTCTAAACATGGGCATGGCCAGAAACTTTGTAGAAACGAAATCTAGTATAGAACCCGGTGAAGCTAATGTGCTTAATTTTATTTCTTATCCTTACTTAAGTTAGGCTAAAAAGTAGTCGAAATCCATGTTTTCTGGAAAATTAGAGGTTTTTCTTAAATTCTGCCTCCAAATAAGGGCCTGTCGAAAAACTTTGTATGAAAGAAATTTAAAAAGGTGTTTTCTACATAATATGTAAATTTTTTTTCGATTTGAAGCGAAAATATTGAATAAATTGCATGTGAAAGATTACGCTTTCAATCGATGCCACGCCCACAAGGGGCGGTCTGCGGACTTTATTTTGATTTTTTATGACATGTAATCACTAAAAGATGCTAAATAAAAAATTTCAGTTTCTCACGACGTCTTACAGTCTTGTAAGCACCGGAGGTTATTGCACATTTAGACCGATTGTGGGAGTGTCTGTGGGCGGATTTAAAAAATTTTAACACTTGTATTGCTTCGGATGACAGAGAACTTACGTACAAAATTTTAGCTTCCTAGCTCAAAATTTAAGGTTAAAAATTGGTGACATAGGGACGGGCGGACGGACATGGCTCATTCGACTCAGAATTCGGTCTCGATCTTAAGGTCTTGGGGGTCTATCGTCATTATTTCGCTATGTTACGTTTATCATATTTATGTTACATACATCACCTGTATCAAACTTATATATATACTTATATACTCCATTCCTGTGGAAAAAAGTATAAAAAAACTAGAAGGGGCACAAATTTAATTGTTTTAATTTATTGACGGGAAATTGAAGCACAAATCGATGGCAACAATAATTTTGATTCATTTTTAATCCGGGTGCCAGCTTCACGGAGCTCATTGCTCTGAGGAAAATTGTACATATTTCGGGTGAAAATTTTGTTGATTTTCACTTAAAAAAACTTGTTTTTTTCTGCAAGGAGGTTGAAATTTTTCTGTGTGAAAATCATGATGGTATTTGTTTGCACATAATTTGTAATTCCTGCACACACTGATCACTGATGCCGACCGCGCACTTCAATTTCATCATCATCATTATCATCATTTTCGAATGCCGCTTATCCTTCAAAAGGCTCGCGGAGCAAGGGTGGCTAAATGGTTTCTCCATCGTTCTCGATCCTTCGCCACCAACTCAAGAGACTCCGGCGCGATCCCCAGGCGGGACTCAGAGAGGTTCTTTACCTGATCCCACCACTTCTTTCTTGGCCTATCAGGGGGGCGACGTGCTCGCATCTCGGCAAGCATGACCTGTCTAGGAAGTCTGTCAGGGGGCATGCCAGATCTTTGCTTTCGCTCCAAGCTCAGCTTTCCTGACGACCGGCCGGCGCAGTTCCTTTACTATTGCTCCAGCTTGGCCAATTCTACAGGACAACTCAGTATCATTCCTCTCATCTTTCGTGAAAAAGACCCCAAGATACTTAAACTTCTCCAACTGTTTTAATGGAACTCCATTAATGTGCAAGGTACACTGCACAGGAGCTCGGAAAACAACCATCACTTCCGATTTGTTCACGTTTACATTCATCCCAGTATCACCACAGACGGCTTTAAGCCTATCCAGTGCTCGTTGAAGTTCCTCTTTGGATGATGCAAGGATGGCCAAATCATCTGCGAAAAGCAGATGGCTCATCCTGATGCCAGCCAATTCGAAACATTGCTCGCCAAGACTGCGCTTCACCATCCAGTCCATATCTGCTATGAAAAGGAGCAGTGACAGAACACAGCCCTTGCGAAGTCCAAAGCGCACATCAAAAGGACGGGATTCGATGCCATTAATCCGAACACAGCTTCTGCAGTTTCCATACGAAAACTGGATGGCTCTCAGAAGAGGCCCACTCAGCGCATAGTTCTGCAAAACTCTCCACAGTGTATCCCGAGGGACTCGGTCATACGCCTTTTCCAGATCTAGAAAACACGCATAGACTGGTTTGGCATATTCCCAGGCCTTCTCAAGAATAACCTTCAGAGTAAAAAGCTGGTCGGCCAGGCCGAAAGTCGCTCTGTTTTTCCCGTAACAAAGGCTCGATTACAGCTATGGAACGCGTTTCCAACACCTTCGCGAATACTTTTCCCGGAAGACTCGAGAGAGATATGCCTCTACTTCAATTACTTTTTTCAAATACTTCAATTTCAATTTTTAAAATGACGTGAGTACTGCAAATAAATCACTTCGCACAGCCACCATTATTTTTCTCGCTCTAAATTTCGATGTATTGAAAACTATAAAATAGCTGCGAAGGGTTGGCATAGGTAGAAAAGGGGTGGGTAACTTTGTTTTCACGTCATATGAAAATGATCCTTACACAAGTTTTGCAGTTTAATTGTGTTAGTAAAGAGTACATCTTTTTTTTGGATTTCTGTCCTGAATTTCCACTTGAAATTCCGAAGTGAAAGTATTCCGTGTAAATTGCCAATTGGAATATAATGTTGAGCTGTTGCTCTTTCAAGCCAAAACGAGGAAAATGCTGTCAGACTGAAAATTTAGGTTCAACGACAAATAAGGAGAACGTTTTTGTTTGTCTTTTCTTAGCGGAATGACAGTGGAGAGAACTCAAAACTCGAATGTATTATTTAACATTAATAATCACGCGCGTGCACGTGAAGTTGAAATATTCGAAATGAATAATGTGCGTTTTGTTTGGGGTCAAGATAAAAAACAAATAATAAAAAAAAAGTGGGTATGTCAAAACTGACAGATTTGAATTTGACAACGTTTCTTTGGTGGCAAAAATCAGGGGAAATTAAGGGGAAAACTGGCATTTCTCGAATCTAAAATCGCAGAATAAAATCTCGATATTCAACAACATTTATTTTCAGATTTACCAATACCAACACACTGTGTTGACAGTTCGCTTGTTTACTTCGTGTAAATTTGGAACGGGTTGGTCTTTCTAGAGAAATAATTTTGTTTTGACTTATAAAATGTTTGTATTTAATTAACTAGTGGAAAAACTTGAATTTCAACATGGGCTCGAAATCGAAAAACTGTATTTATTCTCATCATATTTTTGGGCAGTCACAGGAAGCGGTATTTGTATGTTTTTAGGCCAAGAAGTACCCACGACTTTGCCGAAGATTAAATTAAAGCAAAGAACATTACAAAAAAGTGGCGTTTACAAAGTTAAATGTAAAGACTGCGACGGCATTTACATTGGAAAAACTGCAAAATCCTTACAAACGCGGAACACCTGGAACACTTCAGGAACACCTGAAGTCATCTATCCATCCAAACCCATCATCAGGCCTCTCCCAACACATTCGGATGAGCGCACGATTGCTCAACCGAGGACGTGGAACTACTCCACCATTTTCCGGTAGGACGCGTATTAGATAAATACGAGATTCTTGAAATCAATAAACACAAGAGCCAAAACATTTTGAATTGCCAAATAGATCTGGCCAACCGCAGCCCCCTTCTTAATTGTTGTTTGTTTTCAAATTCTTAAAAAAAAAATTATTTGCTTGACTTTTTACGTTTTCTTTTATATCACACTATATACTTTTTACCTAACTATTTATGTTATAGGTCATGATAATTAATGGCGAAAATTTTTATTATATCTGCCTATAAGAATAAAGATATACCTATATTAAAAATTATAAAGAAAGAGAGAGTAGGATACTGATAAATTGTATGGTATGGTCAGTGCTCTGATGATGCCCCAATAAGGCGAAACGCGTAAGCGGTAATAAATGCAGTGCTCAAAAAAAATTGTGGAAGCTTAACACGTGTTTTATTTCAATTTGTATCTTCGTCATGTCTCCATTCCACCAAGTGCCAAAACCATACTCTATTGAGTTGATTAAAGCAAAGAAGCTTTGAATTGCGTATATTATAAGGGACTTGGTGCAGAAATATAGTAGCAAAGAATAAATTTGAGGTTTTTAATGTGTTGTATGCCTGCATACCTTCCTGACTCACACGTGTCAGGTGAGGTCGTCGTACGCAGAACTTTCAGCGTAATTCGGTGTAAGGTTTCGTTATACTTAGCATTGCAATGTAACTCGAGCAGTGTGTGAGCCAGTTGCGTTGGCCAATTCTATGAGAACCGATTTACGCTGACTAAGATTAAAATGCGACGACATTGTCTGGCCTTGGCTTAGCTAAAAGTGAGAGGTTTGTGGTGAACTCGGTGACAGATATTCGGGGAGTCTGAATCGCAATCGCTAACTAATCGGTCGTTCTTTACTTTCAACATTTTGGCGCAGCATGGTTCGCGAATTTACGCATTACGCATTTACGCGGATTAACTTCCTAATTATAAGTGCAAAACGAATTTTTCTTCAACTTAAATAAAGACTTAAAAAGTACAACAACTTGAGAAAAAATAAAATTAATGTGAGTGAAAGTGTTCTGTGGAGTTTATTAAACGTACATCAATTTAAAAGCCCAGTCATTCGTGAGCATTCGAACGTGTATGATACGTAGTATTCTTTCTCTTTCTTGTGCTCCCTTTGATTTGCAATCATATCTAAACGCGTTAGATCACCCGATACCGAGGACAAACCTTTATCCTCGGTTCAAAAACTTCGTATTAACAAAGCTAACAGAAAAAATATTAATATAGATTCCAGACAAAATTTCTGGAGTCCCTTACAATGTTTACCAGACAGTGACACAGATGATATGGACGAAGTTATTCCGCCAAACGACAGTGCAGTGAAAAAAATTAATATACCACCTATTAAACTGCTCCAAAAATCTTGTGATGACGTGCACAAGCTTATGAAAACATTAATTATATCTTCTTATTGTGTCAAAAAACTATCCATTGGGATTAAAATTATTTGTGAAACAGCCGAAGCATATAATACCGTGCTTGAGAAACTTAAAGAAGAGAACTGCCAGTAATTCTCCCATGAGCTTAAAACCGCGAGAGTGTTTAAAGTTGCTCTGTATGGGTTGGATGATATAGAAACATCCGATCTTAAAAACGAACTAATTAAGATTGGCCTTAAGTGCCTGGACATTAAAAAAATAGTGAAAAAATACGAACACTTCAGTGATTTTTTTTATCTTATATCACTTGAAAATGGCTCCATTAATTTAAGCGAGCTTCGTAAATCTTTTCGATCAATAATCCGCACTCAAGTATATTGGAGTTTCCAAAGAAAACTAAAAGGTAAGCTGACACAATGTCACAACTGCCAAATGTTCGGTCATGGTGAGTGTAATTGCCACATTAAAACATATTGCGCTGGTTCCGGACCACATAAAACAAACGAGTGTGACAACCCAACACTACTAAAATGTGCAAACTGCAGAGGCAGCCACATGTCCACCGATCCTACGTGTTTGAGCAGAGTAAAATACATGGAGCTAAAACCAAACTATCTCAAAGAGATGCACGAGCACGAGCCCAACCAAGGGCTTATAATCCAGCAAAAACGACCGCAATCCCAGCCCCGTTTGTTTCTTATTCTTAGCCAAGTGTTTCTTTTGCATCTATGGTCGACTTTCCGTCTTTACCGCAACCGCTCTCACAGCGCCATCAACGACAACCGCACGCTCTGAGAAATTTACTTGCTAGTGTTGGCCCTTCTTCATCAAACACGTGGGAGAGCCCTCCGCCTTTATGTTCGCAGCCAACTGCCACCGTAAACCATTGCAACACCGATGCATCGCTATTTTCAGCTGAAGAACTTAATAACTTAGCTATGGAAATGATAACTAAATTATCTGTCTGTGAATCAAAAATAGAACAATTTAATGTTATCGCACATTTAGCGACTAAGTTTTTGTATCCTAATGATAAGTAATATGGTAGATAGGTACTTAAATATTGTTACTTGGAATGCAAAGTTAGTTCGTCATAAACATTTCGAACTGATCGATTTCTTAAGCAGCGAAAATATTGATAATGCGTTAATAACTAATAACGACTTGGCTTAATAGTAAAGCAAAACTCTCCACTCCAAATTTCAAGTGCAATCGACTTGATAGGACAGGGAGAAGAGGTGGGGGCGTTGCCATTCTAATTAGAAGATCGGTTCAACATTCGCTTTTACCTTCAATAAGAACGAGAATGTAGGTGTGGAGGTTAAGTTAAAAAATAGAAATGCAATAAAAATCTATTGTGTGTATTTTTCTAGTCGCTCTACTTAGACTAAAAAGGGTAGGCCTTAAAAATGATTTAAGAAAATTATTTACAATGAGCGGCGATTAATCGGAGGAGACCTTAACTGTAGACAAATACTCTCTGATTCTTCTGTGATACTTCCTGTTAGCATTTCGTTTCCTCCTAATCCTACGTACTTTCCAGCTAGTTCTCGTGGTCGTCCTTCAGTGATTGATTTCTTTTTTACTAATTGCCCTAGTCTTGTAACTCAACCAGTTTCGTTGAGTGTACTTAGTTCCGATCGAAACCCAGTTGTTTGTCAGCTCCTTTCATCGGCGGAAAAGAGGGCGGATTATTTGCTTGATTTAAAAAATACAAACTGGTCCTACTACAGATACGAAATTAAAACGCGACTTCAGAATGCACCTCCCACTAATCTGGAAAATATTTCTAGTGAAGAAGAAATTGACTCGCTCGTCCAGGGATTTACTGACCTCGTCTTAAGTTCTGTGGATGCGAGTGTGCCCAAAGTTGAAAAAAATATCTTTCTTAAAAGGATTTCTTAAAAGACTTTGGCAAAGATATCAGCATCCAGTTCACCGTATGAACGTGTCAGCCCTCGATAAACTTATTGCGCAGCATATCAGCCACGAGCGCAATAAAGATTGGAGCCAAAAGCTAAGTAAGCTTGACAAGAACGCTAAACCGTTTTGGAAAATAGCAAAAGTGCTTAAAAATAGAAACAAGCAGATTCCATGTCTCAAAAACTCTGGTGGCACCTACTGTACTGATGCCGATAAAGCAAATGTTTTTAGACAAACCTTTGCTATAAATCATACCGTTGCTGTGCATTTGGGAGAACCAATAAATAATAATCTCGTAAATACCACTCTGCAATCTTTTCGTAGAGCTTCGGCGGATACTCCTTCATCTGAACTTCTCATCCCAGATGATATTCACTACCACATAAAAACCCTGCAACCAGGAGGTCAAAAAAAGCAGGAGGTCACGAAAAAATTAGTAATGCTTAGCTGAAGCATCTACCCAAGCAAGGTGTGTTGTTTATAACATTTCTGTTTAATGTTTGTATGAAAATGCAGTACTTCCCAAATTCGTGGAAACAAGCTAAGGTAGTGCCCATCTTAAATGCTGGCAAATCCTCCGAGAGCCCCGAGAGCTATAGGCCAATCAGCTTACTTAGCAACATAAGCAAGCTCTTTGAAAGAATTATTAAGTAAAAGTTGATGCAGTTTATCGATGAAAAACATGTTTATCCTGATGTGCAATTTAGGTTTGGGCACTCACATAGCACTTCCCACCAAGTGCGGAGAGTATGCAACAGCATAAAAACAAATCGCTTAGAAGGCAAATCGGCTTGCATGTTCTTACTAGACATAAAGAAGGCATTCGACTCTGTGTGGCACAACGGCCTTATTCACAATGTGTTGAAGGTCAACTTTCCCCCTACCTAGTCAAAATAACCCAAAATTTTCTGTTAAATCGCTGACTTATGGTTCACGTTAATAGTGGTGTCTCAGTGCTTGGTCCTTCAAGTATGTTATTTCCCAAGGATCAATTCTCAGTCCAGTGCTCTACAATGTGTACGTCTCTGATTTCCCCCACATCCCAAATTGTGATGCAGCTATCTTTGCTGACGAGCAAATATATTAGCAATATTTTGTTCCCATAAGTTCGCTCTCACTATTGAGACGAATCTAAAATATGCGCTACAAATATTGATTGAATATTACAATAAGTGGAAAATTAAGCTGAATCTCGATAAAATGCAAGCCACCTAATTTATCCGAAAAAACAAAGCTTGCTACCTTCCGAGCTCTCAGCTTTCAGTTTACAATAGATTTATAAGTTGGGGAAGTTCTGTAAAGTACCTAGGATTACATCTAGACAGCAAATGCACTTTTAGTGATCACGTAACTAAAACGATAAGAAAGTTTAATACTTTATTTTTATACTTATACTTAATTTTCTTTTTGTTACTTTTTGTTTTTATTAATTCATTTATTTGATTAATTATTTATTTGTATATTTTTTTATTTTTTCTTTATTTACTTATTTATTTATTATTTATTTATTTATATACTTATTTATTTATTTATATACTTTTTTATTTATTTTATTATCTACTTATTACTTATTATATAGGTACTGTTGTTTTTGATTTATTCTTTTACTAACAACTACACATACTTACTAACATATTCACTTACTCACTTTCCTATTTGTTTATTTAGCTTGTAAGGTTTATATTCCCTCACGTGGCAGGTGCCTTGTCGAGTGCGTCATCTTCTATGACGCCGGTGTGGGGGCTTAAGTTGCGGATTTTCAGCCGCCGTTGGTCGGCTGCGGAGCGACGAACTAAGTCCTGCCAAACCTGTTTCCAGTGGTGTTGTGAGCGTATTGCAAACCGTACCGAAGGATGCAAGGCTGGGGGTTTAACCAGCCTCTAACGAGCTCTCTCAGGTGCCTAGGCGAAGACCTGCAGATAAACCTTAGCCTTACCCCGGTATTGCGGCTCTGCCGGGGCGGACCTTTCCGGCCATTCCCGTGGGACCAAAATAGCTAAACTAAATAAAACAAACAAGGATTAGGGAGAGGCCATGCTATGTGCCAAAAACGCGGACGATACCCTACCGGTGGTTCCATGCGATCCAAACGTGGTACTACCAGTCTGTTTAATCGAAACTGAGGATACTTCAATGGAAAGGGAGGAAGAGCTACTCGCTGAACACTCCGATGATTCCGAAAAGAAATCCGGCCACAAAAAGGACTCAGGGACAAACTGGGCTCAAGCGGGTTGTAGAAAGGTAGTGCCGGGGGGCATAGAAGAGAAGTGTTTGCCTCGAAGAGAACATGATCTTTCGAGGACGCTTCAAGGACGCCGTAGAAAGCGAAATGGGGCGAAACCACAGTGGGGAGTCCCAGCAAGGCAAGTACAAGCCGGGCGGGCCAGTATAGCGAGGTGACGAGGAATCCACTACAGCTTGCTGTAAGAGACTCCAAGACACCAAGCGGGCAGTACAATGTTGAGGAGTGTGGCAGGAAGATTGAGCAAGCCCTCGGGGCAGCTATTATCAGCCACATTCTGAAAAACACGGGTACTAGTACCCCGACCTACGGCAGAGTGAAATAGTCTAAAGGCATCACGTACATCGACTGCAAGGACCAAGCTTTAAATGACTTTGCCAAGACAGTAGTGGAAGGACTATAAGGAAGGAACTTAAGGCCGTTCCCATAGACTAGGTCCCAAACAGGGCAAAGGGTAGGCTAACTATTCCGGAGATGGGAATAGTTAAAGACGACATTCTCCGCGTGCTGGAAGCACAGATTCCTATGCAGGATTGGGAAATTATCAGCGAGGAAAAGCCTAGAAACTGTCTTTAAAACCAGAGTCGAAATTCTGAACCTGAACTTTATACCTCATCGAAACGATTTGCCAAAATTGTGTAGCTTATGCAGCAGAAGGGAAAACGAAGATGTCTACTACTTCATTGCTATCTGTCCTGTTTTACAGGAAATTCGAAGGTTATATTTCCAACAAAGTCAGATTTCTTTGCCACGCTTTTACGATATTATGAATGGAACCGAGGGATGGCTAAGCCTGTATAACTATTGCAAGCAAGCTCTTACCTACCGTAATAGCCTTATGTCACAACATTTTTTTTTTTTTTTTTTCCGTGGGTAGGTAAAAACCTTCATAGGCACTATGAGAATCGAACGCGCGTGCTCATAGTAGTGTGAGATTTTTACTTACTAAAAAACCTCCCAATCTTTGTAAGACTACGACTAAGTTTCCTTAACAAGTAGCTCAAGCTTCTGTATAGTAATCGCGTTTGGCAGGCTACCTTCCAACGAAAGCACCTGCAATACCGTCATTATGTGCGGTTTCCTCTTACGACGCTAGATCCAACGGTCTTGTTCGTTGTAGTCGGGGTGCAAGATTTGTCTGATCCAGAGCTCAGATTATTTCGTGGTTGCAATGGCCGTGAAGGCGAGTGTGAAGTTTACGAGCAAAGTTTCTTACTTCGTCGGTCACGGTTGCGATGCCTAGATCTCGATGTAAATCGCTATTTCTTATATACCATGGAGCATTTACGATTGCTCTTAGTGTCTTATTCTGAAAAGTTTCTAAAATAGATATGTTGCTTGGTTTGGTACAACCCCAAAGTTGTATACCGTACGTCCAAGATGGTTTTAGCACTTGCTTATACAATAGCAGTTTGTTATATACGCTTAGTTTCGAATAACGTCCGATAAGCCAATTCAGTTCTCGTAGCTTGAATTCAAGTTCATCGCGTTTCTTTTTAACGTGTGGCTTCCACTTAAGTTTTGCGTCTAGGGTCATGCCTAAATATTTCGCCTCGTTTGCTTACGGAATTTGTACCGAGTTTATAAATAGAGGTAAGTTGATTACCCTCTTGTAAGTAAAATTTCCATGCGTTGATTTTGTCTCATTTAGGAGGATTCGCCAGGGCTACAGTCGTTGTCTCTACTTGAGGTACATCTATTGTAAAAAGTAAAAACAGTATTGGACCGAGGACGCTATCTTGTGGAACGCCGGCTTTTATTTCTTTGAATTCTGAGTATTCGCTCCCGTATCTCACTCGAAATAGTCTGTTGGCAAGATAAGACTCTAAGAGTTCATACATTTTTTCCGGCAAAACTTTCCGTAGCTTATATTTTAGGCCTTCGTGCCGAACTTTATCAAAGGCTTGGGATACGTCAAGAAAAGCGGTAGAACATATCATTTTCGCTTCTAAGGCTTTCTCAATTTCATTAGTTATTTGATAGACCAGGTCAATTGTTGAATGTTTGAGCCTAAAGCCGAATTGGTGATCCGGAATCAATCGTCTTTCTTCAATTATTGGTTGCAGTCGTTTGAGCACAAGTTTCTCGAAGACTTTAGATATAATCGGCAGAAGCGAAATCGGTCTATATGATTTGCCGTGGAACGTATGAAATTCTCATTGATGCGTTTATGATGTAGAGATGCTTGACTAACGCTCTTTTCGGTAGCTCCTTCAAAGTTTCTCCAGTAACTAGGTCGTAGCCTGGAGCTTTGTTATTCTTCAAATTTCGGATTGTTTGACGAAGTTCAGACAGTGTCACGGTTTTCATTCGATAATTGTCTAGTGCCGCATTGCGATACAGATCGTCAACCAACGGCTCCCCGTCAAACGGTTTGAACGTTTCTTCTAGATGCTCTACAAATACATCTGCATTCTGTTTGTTGCCTTTTGCCCATTCACCGTTATCTTTTCTTATCGGCGCCGAGTGTACTATAGGCTTTTTAATGGACTTCATGGCTTTTCAATGTGAATAGTTTGACCCTCTATCGGCAGTCAAGTTTTCGATGTAGCTGGTAATCTCACGACTTTTAAAATCTTAAAGTAAGTGATTTATTTCGTTAGATAGCCCATTCAGAATGGTTTTATCAGGAGGAGCTCGAGACAAATGCCAACTCTTTCGAGCCTTTCTCTTTTCGCGTATGAGCTCTTCAATTTCACGCGGGTATATTGATCCGCTTTTCCACACTCCAGTCTTTCGGAAAGAAGTATTTTTCCAAGCAGCGTTTTGAATAGTTCTAACGAGTTTATCGACTTCGTCTTCTATTTCTAAAGGGGTTGTAAGTGGTACTTGTAGAGATACATTTTCTTTGCAGTATTTCCTAAAGCCATCCCAGTCGGTGTTGTTATTAGTTCGCCTGGGCGCTCTCTCATTTTTTGCTAGACTTCCGCTTCAAAACGACTGCCGAGTGATCCGAACAGAGATCATAGCCTTCTTCTACATTTGTGAGGTGGCGAGGAACCCCTTTTGCGATAAAGAAATCGACAAGGTCAGGTAATTTGTTTCTGACGGTTGGCCAATACGTTGGCTTTCCCGTCGAAAGGAAAACGACGCCACGTTTCATGCTAGCTTTGAAGAGTACTCTACCTCTTGTTGAATTGCACCGTGATCCCCAAAAGGTGTTTTTCGCATTAAAGTCCCCGCCGATAATAAAATTCGACCCAAGTAAGTCGAAGAGGGGAGTAAGATCGTCGTCCGCTAGCCTATACTGTGGAGGAAAATAACTCGAGGCAATATTATAATCTTGGTGACCTATTTTTACCGATACTGAAGTTATTTGCATAGAGTCAAGCTCAATTTCTTCGTTTTTATAATGCTTAATGCAGTCTTTGATGTAGAGAGAGGATCCGTCTCTCGAATTTTCTGATGGATGATGCGCTTGGTAGTCGATGTAACCTCTAATTTTGGGTCCGGATCCCTTCTTAAAGTGTGTTTCCGAAATCAGGCATAGGTCAATATTTTTTCCCCGTAGAAGAAATTCTAGTTCGTCGATTTTCCTTAAAAGACCATTTGCATTCCATGTAAGTATGTTAATGAGCTTCATGTTCATGATTTGTTATTCGTTTTGCGAGGTTTAAACTCTAGCTCGCTCAGTTTGTCAAATATTACTTGATTAACTTTAGTTTGTTGCTCAAGCTTTTCCAATATCATAAATAATATTTGAGATACCGAATCTGTTGTGGTAGGTTCTGGAGGTTTGCTTTTGTGTGACGCGACTTCAGCGTACGATCTTGGGCCGATGAGTGATGATTTTCCCTTTGTACTTGGACCGGCGACGTTTTCTTGCGGAGTTTGTATTTTTTTCCTTGTCAATCTCGTATTTCTGACCGATTTTGGAGTTTTCGGCTTGTCAGCTCTAGAACGTTTTGGGGTTGTGGCCCTATCTACAATATGTTGCTTAACGGTTTCGTGACGTTTTTGTAGCTCTATTGCGATTTCGCAACCTCGGTAGCTCGCCGGGTGACTTCCATTACAATTGGCGCAAGTCGCTGGGGCCTGACTGCTTACGTTGCAATCTTTTGAAAGATGTCCACCGGCGCATTTGACACATCGCGGTTCTTTTTGGCAGTACGCTTGAGTATGTCGGAAGCCTTGGCATCGCTTACATACTAGTCTATTGCCCTTTCGCTTGGGCTCAATTTTTACCCTGATATTTAGGATTGTTTTTATTTTATATATTTCGTTTATGTCATAACATCAGTTTTTCACTCAGTTACTGTAGTATAACTTCTTTAATTTTATGTTTCAAATCATTAAAATTGTGGTATTTTTATGCCTTCCAGTCATATACAAATGCATTTATTTTATGTTTCAAAACATTAAAATTGCCACACTATGCCACTTTTTAGGTAAGTTCTTCATTTGCGTCTAATCTAATAATTCTATTTAAATTGTATATTATGTATTATATTATTAAATAAGAAAAAATACATATGCGTTTATACTGTTAAGGTTAATTCTCCATTTGCGTCTAAGCTAATAATTTTATTTAAATTGTATATTATGTATTTTATTATTAAATTAGAAAAAATACATTTGCGTTTATATTGTTTTTATTAATGAAATGTCTCTTCAGGCAAACGGCAGGTTTTTGCCATGCTATTATTCTTGTAAATTGCTCTGTAAACTCTAAAACGAAGTCAAGAATTTATAATAATAATAATAATAATAATAAGAGCCTAGAAATGGTTTCAGGGGCTATATTGTCGCCTTCGGCGAGTTACCCGGGAACCTAAAGGCGGAAAAACAGCTTCTGTTGTCCTTTGCAGCTAGCGAGGTTACCCTAAAGCTGATGAAGTGGACTGCGGAAGCACCGAAGGCGACGGACACTGCGATGGAGGCGGAGAACACCGATGAAGGTGATCCAAATAAACTTCCATCACAGTAGGGCTGCCACAGCCAACCTGAGGCTGTTCCCCGAGAGCAGCTGGACCTAGCCCTAATTCAAGAACCCTGGATTGACAAAAAGAACGGGGTTTTAGGATTAGGGTTAAAAAAAATTCTCTCTTTACAATATAAAAAATAAAGGTAAGGCGAGAACCTGTATCGTAGCAAACAAAAATCTTCATATATTAATGTTACCTCATTTCTGCACAGGTGACCTTATGGTGGTGGAGCTTAGAGGGACGGACGAAAACTACACAGTAGCGTCGGTCTACATGCCATTTGACGACGGTACCTCGGTCCCTCCGGAATCTTTGAAGACGCTAGTGAGAGCGTCCGAACAAGTAAGAAGAATTCAGTCTTAAACTGTGATGTCAATGCCCATCATACGATCTGGGGAAGCTCAGACATTAACGCCAGAGGCGAGGTTCTGTTTGATTTTGTCCTTAGCTCCAACGTAACAGGGGAAATGATCACCTTCATTACAACGATTTTTTTTTTTTTTTTTAAATTACAGCGAATAGGATGGAAGTTTTGGACGTAACTTTTGGGTCTCAGAACAGCTCTGTTCAAGTAACGAACTGGAGAGTATCTAAGCAGGCATAGCTATCAGATCACTGCTGGATACTTTTTGAGATACAGGTAGGCTCTCAGGATAGGAAATTTCAAAAACACAAAAAGAGCAAACTGGGTGAAGTTCAATAAAGAACTGCGGAGGACTATCTCCCCCTGCCCAGACAGAGATATCACTACCGAGCATGAGATCGACGATACCGTCGAATACATTACCGGGGTGCTCTCCAGTTTTTTTGAAAAATCCTGCCTAAACAGCAGTACATAAGGGAAGCAACGCCCTCCCTGGTGGAACTCCAAGATCGCGGAGCTCATCAAGAGCTCAAGGTCTAAATGGAATCTTGCAAAACAGGGGCTCATCGAATGGACGACCTATAAGGAGAGCATAAGAATTCTGAAAAAGGAGATCAGATTTGCCAAAAGGAATTCGTGGAAGAATTTCTACGAATCAATCGAAACAACAACTGAAGCGTCCCGACTGAGAAAAGTCTTATCCAAAGCGCCCATACTGCTATCTTCACTCAGGAAGACAGATGGCGATTGGACCTCGACAAACAAGGAAATGCTGGATTTGCTGGCGGGAACTCACTTCCCAGGGTGCACCGATACCCATGAAGATTACGCTACAGTAACGCAGGGCTCTCGGACGAAGATGAAGGAAGAAAAGATCAGTCCTATAACCGATGTAAAAAGGCTGGCCTGGGCGATCAACTCCTTCGATCCCTTTAAAGCACCAGGGATGGATAACATCCGACCAATAATGCTCCAAAAGGCAGGGGAAACTATCATTCCATGGTTGAGTAACGTCTACAAGTCCTGCCTAAAGCTCTGCTATATTCCCAAAGCTTGGAGAGAAGCCTGAAAGATATTCATACCCAAGGCAGGGAAGCCAAACCACACTACGCCAAAGGACTATCGACCCATAAGCCTGTCTTCATATATGCTCAAGGCGTTGGTGCGGCTTATTAACGTGTAGAGAGCTGATTAGTGATAACTATATATCAAAATCACAGCAGCGTACATGAGAAGCAAATCGGTTGACACTGCACTACATAGAGTAGTAACAGTAGTAGAAAAATCCTTGGAACACAAGGAGTACACTTTGGGTACCTTTCTAGACATAGACGGGGCGTTTAATAACATTGAGGCAGACGCGATACTGCGCAGCTTGAGAAACGCCCACCTAGAAAGCAGTCTATGCGACTGGATCGGGCTCATGTTAAGCACACGAAAGGTAAACTGCTACCTAGGCGAAGTATGCAGCAGACGAAACGTCAGCAGAGGAACACCGCAGGGAGGTGTCCTATCTCCGCTCATATGGACCATGGTAATGGGCGAATTGCTAAAAACCCTGGAGAGGGAAGGCTTCATTGTGAGCGCATACGCAGACGATGTAGAAATCCTGATCCCAGATAGACTCCCATCGATCCTCAGTGACCGACTCAGATACGCACTCCGCATTGTTGGAAAATGGGTTGAGGGTCGAGGACTGGGAATAAACCCCTCTAAGACGTTGTGTTGTTTACCAGGAAAAGAGTAGTTCCCCCCCTCAGCAAACCAAGAGTGGGGGGAGTGGAGCTACCGTTATCCAAATCGGTAAGGTACCCAAGCAACACAAATGGCTCTTAATGATGTCTTCAAGAACACTTTTTCAAATGCAAACAAAATCTTGATGATATCTAAAAGAGCCTTTTAAGACTTAAAAAGACCCAAAGGGGAGGAGCTTATTGTATGGGAGCAAAAGTTCTTTAAGATTAATATTGCGAACAATATTAAGAGGTCATTAAGAGACGCTGTCCAGCTTGTGTCATCGCGTTGCGTTCTTTCTCTTTCACGCAATAACAAATTTAACAAACAGAAATGAAATGGAATAAAACTCTGCCACCAGATACATCACATTTCCTAAATACTCAAACACATTTATCCGATTCCGCGCAATATGTACAAATAATGTTATGATTTTGTATTTCCCTAAACTAATTTTGATGGGCAAGATAAGATTTATCTGGAAAGATTATATTTTGCCCCCTTAAAAATCACGCGCCTTAGAAAAGTCGCACTGCAACATTTTTCGAAAAATAAAATTCCACCTTTTTTATATGATACCGTATGTACACAAATGCCATTTTCGATGTCGTTCTCATTCAATATGGCTAATCAAATCCAGTCAGTGTTTACATCTTTAAAATGTATAAACTTACTCTGCGATAAGTGTTACAGATCGAAGACATAAACCATATATGCTGAAGTTAGCATTGATCTACACTACAATTTAGATGTATTTAAAATATCTTAATGAGGTCAAATAGAAGATATCGAGAGTTCTTTTTATCTACCGTCTTAAAGACATCTTTGGCTGTCATTTTCAGATGTCACCTCCTTATTCTCTCTACAGAAAATAGTTTTGAATACCTTTTGTAGTTCTTTTGTTAGGAATAGAAAATAATGTATATTAAAAGACTTCATTTAGATGAAATTAAGTACAGTGGTATTAACAACCGTGAAACAAGACTCCACTAAGAGTTCAAATTGATTTGGCAGATATCTTTAAGAGTTTATGTGTTGCTTGGGTACCTAGGCGTCATATTAGACTCCAAACTCAGCATATGGAAGATCGTGTCAAGCGGGCATAAATGGGCATTATACGCCTGCCGCAGAACGTTCGAAAGCATGTGGGGACTGCAACCAAACATGGTACACTGGATGTATATAGCGGTTGTAAGACCCATTTTAACTTACGATGTAGCTGTATAGTGAAATGCTACGGAAAAAAAGTGTCATCTCTCTAACCTCACTAAAGTTCAAAGGGCAGCCTGCATGGGTATAACAGGGTCCCTAAGTACCACACCCACCCCGGCAGTGGAGATATTACTTAACCTCACCCCCCTGGACATATACTGCAGCAGCAAGGCAGCTAAAACAGCTATTCGCCTAAGGTAATCCGGACTGTGGTCTCCAAGGTCTTATGGACACGCCTCTGTGGAAACTCAATGGGCTGCCTCCACAGATACTCCAGTCACGGATTACCTCCCTATGACAAACAGGAGATTCGCTACCAGAATACCTGAAAGAGGTGAATGGGAAGATAAGACCATTAAAGGAGATGACGAGATCGCCGTATATACTGACGGTTCTAAGATGGACGTCGGAGCCGGTGCGGGCATCTTCTGTGGAGCTCCGGGACTATGTAAATCTTTTCGTATTAATGACAACTACAGCATTTTTCAGGCGGACCTGGCAGCCATAATCCAAGCTGCCTCCGAGCTGAAGGAACACGGCCCCGCAAACAAGACCATCACCATATACTCTGACAGCCAAGCGGCAATTAAAGCCTTGGAAACAGACGTAGTGAAGTCAAGGGCTGTGAAACTATGCAGGGAAATTCTGGACGAGTGGCACTTGGCAACACTGTAACTGTGTGTTGGGTGCCAGGTCACACCGATATATCGGGAAACGAAGAAGTGGACAAGCTTGTGAGATATGGGTCTGGGATGAATGCATCTCTAGTGCTTTTTTTTTTTTTTTTTTTTTTTTTTAGAAGGTGTTTATTCATGAAAAGTCTTAACAATTTTTATAAGTACCTGCGAAGCCTTGGCTTTTCTGCAGGAGATTGTGTTTTTACATTTAAAAAAGTTACAGTAAGCTTAAGTGCACTTTTATTTTTTTGTTTAAAATGTGTGTTTACTTTACGTTTGTGTTTCGTTTAAGAAAATTTTAGCTTTAATTTATTTTTAATTTTAAGAATTCAAAAAGAAGCTTTTTAGTTGTTTTTTCCTAGTTTGAAAATTTTCAATATTTACTAGATCTCTAGGTAATTCATTAATTATTGAAGGAACGCTGTATTTAAGTCGTCTACCATAATTGTTGTGGTTTCTAGGTACTTGAAGCATACCCTGGGCCCGTCGTCTGGTGTTTATTAGATGATCTACTGGTCGAATGAAGCGCCCATCATCGTAGTACTCCAGAATTAATGTCATCTTGAAAATGTGGTCGACTCGAAGAACTTTAAAGTCGTTGCCATGACTTCGTTGATTATTGTTTTTAACTTGTTTAAGTACTGCGTTTTGAAGTCTCTGAAGCTTTTGAATGTGTGTTGCAGCTGCGTTTCCCCAAGCAAGAATGCCATATCTTAGTTTTGATTCCACTAATGCAAAATAAGCTTGCCTTAGGACAGGTTCATTGGCATGGTATCGCAAATGAGATAATGCATATAATGCTTTCTTTAACTCCATGCGTAGTTTATCGACGTGTTTGTCCCATATCAAGTGGCAGTCAATAATTACTCCGAGATATTTGTGACTTTCTACCAATTCAATAGCCTCATTCGCAGTGTTAGGACAGGCATCATTGTTTAGATATATTCTACTCTGCATAGGCTTAAATTGTGGACTTCGAATGTGCATCATTTTAGTTTTGGAAGCATTGATGACCAATCCATTATCGTGACACCATTTTATTGCAGCATTGAACTCTTTTTGAAGCATCCTTATCCCCGTATCCAGACACCTGTGTGAGACCACAATCGCAGTATCATCAGCAAATGAAAATGGGATGCTGTCCTTAAAAACCCGAAGAAGCTCGTTGGTGTAAAGGATGAAAAGAAGGGGGCCTAGTTTTGATCCCTGTGGAACTCCATACTTCACTTCCTTTTTGTCGCTTATTACTCCCTTGATCTTTACACTGAACCACCTGTTGTGCAGGTAATCGCTAAGCCAATCAGCCATTACACCTCTAATGCCAATCCGCCGTAGCGCTTCTACTAAGCTATCATGGTTTAGTGTATCGAAAGCTTTACTGAAGTCCATGAACAGTACTAGGACATGGTGGCATTTATTTAAGCTTTCATTCACACAGTTAGCGAATTCACCTAGCAGTTTCCCTGTATTTTTGTTTTTTTGGAATCCATATTGACTTTTATGTATCAGTGAGTGTTTGTCAATAAAACTTTGTAGCCTTCTCAAATCTATAACAGTCCCGCTGAGCTCGATAGCACGTAGGATACTGAATCCTTAAGTAGAGCCAACCTACGTTGGACAGAACTTGATGCGTGCAGACACACAAGGGAGCTGTGGCCAGCGGTAAGCAAAAAGAGGTCACTATTTTTGATTGGACTAGCCCGCAGGTATATCCGAGTACTCACGGGGATACGGGACACTGCGCTGTGGGTCTACATGCTAATCGGCTAGGCATACCGCATAACGATTACTCTGTTCGTCACCTGCTTTGCGAATGGACAGCCCTAAACAGCATCAGGCGTAGTTCCCTCAGCAGTTACTTCTCCAACGAGCTCGAAGATATAAATAATATAGATCTAAAGGAACTCCTAAGATTTGTATACAAATCCGTATGGGTCCAAGAGGGCGGAACTCTGGGCTTCTAACAGCGAACTATTTCCGTTTTCGTTCCAGGTAATAAGAAGGTTCCCAATGGACACAATCGACCCAACTACTGGTCTAAGTGAAGCCGTGACTATTGTCAAAAGGGCATCCATCAACTAAACCTAACTTAACCTAAGGTTTATATTTATTTGATATGTTTTTTTTATATGTTTAAAAAACCTAGACTTACAGGTACTTTACTATTTTCTATTGCCTTTTGTTTGCCTGTTGCTCTTAATTTATAATTAACATGGCTAGTCATTAAACTTAATATATGTATTCAAATTATATATCGTGTTAAATATATTTTTTTTTGCATTTCCAATTGGGGGTTTTTGCCTCGTATTTTCCTCCAACTTACACAACTTTTTTCTTTTTGTGTCTTATTAGCTAATACCCGAAGATAATGTTTCAGATTGAAAGATATACTATTATCAATTCACTGTATTGTAAAATGTGCGGTTACAAAAAGTACCTTTGTTAACATTATAACGAAACAAAACTATATCTATCTATCTATAAAACCTACATTTTTCCTGACAATATTCCTGTTAAAATCTAAGAAGCCAAGTCAATCAAAATCAAAATCATCTTCCAAAATTTTCAGTGAAATGTACTGACTTTTCACAGGTAAGTAATTCAATTTTTCTTTGATTGCTTTTTTTTAGTTTTCCGCTGGTGTTTCTTGAGAATATCCTAAAACCTCGAGTTAGTTTTTTTCTAGACTACGCTTAGTTTTTTGTTTTTTTTTGTTTGTTTTTTATGCACCTTTTGGGGAGCTAGAATAAGTGCACGGATAAGTGGGAAGAAAAAGCTCAAAGTTTGAAAGACCAAGTTGAAGAATTGCGCAAGCAAAAACGAGAGGCCAAAGAAATTGAAAGGCTCAACGATATTCGTCTTGCTGAACTAAAACCGTTAACTTCTTGGGACGTGTATTCGCTTATTCGAGCTCAAAAAAGTTCAACGTGGGGTCAATTCACAAGAGTTGAAACCACAGACGCGATCGTCTAAGAGCTTCTCAGTGCCGCGAAGACTGAAATTGGTAAAACTAGCGCCCAGTTAGAGGAGCTTAGGCACCAAAACAGGGCCCAGTTGAAGCAAATATCAGCTTTAAAGGAAACTTTGTGCGACGCTGAGATCGAAAACAAGGAAGCGATTTCAAGAGTTAACAAACTTAGCGAAAGGAGTAAGAGTTCCACATCTTCTTTCATCTCAAGCTCTTTACGTAAAGTTGAAAATTTGCAGAAACCACTGCAATCAGGACCACAAAAAGGCACTACGATGAAAGTTGGTTTTGTTTCAGACTCCACTCGAACAAAAATGTCATTCGAAAATGTGTCTAAGGTGGTTTGCCGTTTAGTGCCACAGTTCTCCGGAGAGAGAACTCCCGATCTTGTGGGCAAGATTAATGAGCTCATGAACGCGTGTCATTTGAGTGTCAAGTGTTTGGGAGAAAGTGAGACCGAAGAAATGTTTATCTCCCTAATCTCAACTAGGTTTACTGGCGATGCGTTCGAATTAGTTCAAAAAAATATGAGTCTAAAACCTTACCCTAACGCGAATCTCTGGTCAAAACTGCGTACCTTTTGGTACGCTTGACAGCATTATGACAGAGATAAAGAGGTGCACACCGATGATCTCCGAGGATTTTCAAACGATTGCTAGGCGGTTACGGCACTCGGGGTTAAAGCAAGAGAAATCATTGATTCTCGGTACTCAGCCGCGGAGTCAATAGCTCTTGTGAAGGAACTACAGAATACAGTGATCACTGTATTCACAATTCATGCTTACAGCCGCTGAGCAAGATCTACAGAAACTGGCAGATTTAGCTTGTAGAACTAGCCTAATCATTGGGCCGCAGACATGCTACAGCAGCCTGTTGGGAACTATCCGCTGCCAACTAACCACTCCTCACCTTACTCTCCAACTGTCCCTCAATGGCCAAATTCGTTTGCAAGTGATCGTTCCCAATTTAACTTGCAATCGCAGTATTCCTCCGGTACACCATCCTTACAACCAACTCCTCAAATACCTCAAATAGCGGCAATACACCATACATGCTGCCAGACGTTAACGCACCCATACAAAAGGCACCGAAAACAATAAATACAGTCCAGATCAAGTGTGGTTTCTGCAACAAGCCTAACCACTCTTACGCCAAAGGAAAAACACACCTTATTGCTTATTGGGCATACACAGGACGTTTGTCCCAGAAGCACAGTTTTCACTGTAAACAAAAGAATACTGAAACGAAAATGCCTTTGGTGCTCTCGTCTGGGAGAAAGAGAGTTTTTCAGTAAGAAAAAATATCAGGACGTCAATTCGGTAAACTCAAGCGGGCGCAGCCAAGATGAGGCTGTGCCCTTAAGCCTTTTGAAATTGAACGACATAATATAGACAAGCCCATTAACAATTATAAAACAGGAGCCGAGGTAGTGGATGTAGGTAATAGGGAAGGCAATGAAAATGAACGCACACATCCTAAACGAAAATGCCACACTAAAATACGGTTTCGATTTCTAACAAATATAATTTCACATACAAAAATTGTTTTCCTATACTTTTGTCAAATGCTCTTATTGAGTAAATCATTTGTTTTCGGGAAGTTCACCGCTTGCCAAAAATACACTAGAAAAATAAAAAGCAACGCCAGAAAGTTTGTAAAAACTCAGGCCCAAAGACTAACTTCATTTAATGTTAAAGAAACCTAAAAACTTTTTTCTAGGAAGTACCCTTGTATAAAACACGATCTGTTCCTAGCATATAAACGCAAGGGGAGGTAACGCAATTTTTCTGACTGACACTGACGGTGAGGTTAGTCTGATCAAACACTAACTACTAAAGGAAATCGAAGTTAGCCCAACAGAGTGCCAAGAGTTAGGCGGGGCATTTGGGGCAATAATGGTAACATTAGGTACACTATCAACAACAATACCGTTGGCTAGAAATTATCAACCCAAAGCAAAATTCCACGTCATAAACGACAATTGCGGAATACCTGCAGATGGTATCTTGGGTCGCGACCTGATTTGGAACTGCTCAATAATTGACTCGTTCAATAAAAAATTAATCTTTTTTAGACAAGCAGTCTACACAGGTATAGTAGTTAAACTTCATCTTAAGTCCTAGAAAGAATCGGAAAAATTTGGTAGAGATCATCGTTCGAGTGTTTTCGAAATCAAAGCTAGGACTAAAACGGTAATAAAACTAAAGGTTAAGACTTGTTGGAAGGATATATTGGTCCAAAGCCAGGAGCTCAAACCGGGTGTCTACTTAGCCAATACAATAACAAAAGTTAGGGACGGTCACATTCAAGTCCCAATAATAAACGCCAATACGGAACTTTTCCGTTCGGATAAAAATTTCACCCCAGAAAATCGGTGTTAAATATATGTAAACAGGAGCCGACCAGGCGAGTTTCCGAACTAATTAACACTTTAAATCGGGCACGGATTTAAATAAAGAAGAAAGGCAAGCTGTGAAAGATATTTGCGTTAAATTTAATTACATTCATTTGAAAGGAAACCCAATGACACACACAAATGTTCTTACTTATAAGATACCTATTAAAACTGACCAAGCACCTATTAATCAAAAACAATATCGCCTTCCACAAATCGCCAAAGACGAAATCAGCTTACAGGTCAACGAAATGCTGCAGGACGGTGTACTTTCGCCCAGCAAGTCACCTTGGAACTCTCCTCTTTTGATAGTCCCCAAAAAGCAGGGGGCAGATGGCCAAAAGAGATGGCGAGTCGTGGTTAATTTCCGAAGGGTTAAAGATGTGACTATAAAGTACACTTTTCCTCTGCCAAGAATAGAAGATATTCTAGAGCAGCTAAGAAATTGCCGTGTGACAATTTCCCAGAACATAGAAATATCACAGAATTTCAGTAATTTTTGGGCTTGGCAAATTACTACCGCAAATTTATTCCCGACTTTGCTAGGAAAGCAGCGCTCATTAACAACCTGTTGTGAAAGGATGTTAAATTTAAATGGACAAAAGAATGCCAAACAGGTTTTGAAGACCTTAAAAGAGCAATTACTACATCTCCAGTTCTTATTTATCCGGATTTCACAAAACCATTTATTGTAACAACCGACTCCAGTAATGAGGCGCTAGGTGCAGTGTTATCACAAGGGAAAATTGGTCAGGATTAGCCCATCGCTTACGCAAGCAGGTCACTTAGCTCGGCAGAGAAAAGGTGTTCTACTATAGAAAAAGAGCTTTTGGCTATTGTTTGGGCTACGCAAAGTTTTCGTACTTATCTGCTGAGCCGTCCTTTCACTGTATACACTGATCACCAGTCGTTAAAAGGGGTGTTCAATGTTAAGGACCCCACGTCCCGTTTAACTCGGTTTCATCATAAGCTCTCGGAACACGACTATAAAATCGAGTATAAGCCGGGTAGGGTAAATAAAAACGCAAATGCTCTTAGCCGAATACCGCTCACAGAAAAGGAAGAATACTGTTTGGTTGTTACAAGAGCACAATCGAAAAAAGACCACGAATCTATTGCTAATTCAACTCAACCCGCAAGCAATGTGCTCGAAACCAAAACAATTTCCAGCGACGGTCCGAAACCACAACCATGCGAATTCCTGACAGATCGAGGCGAAATCCAAACTGTACTACATGATTTCCACAATTCCGCACTAAGTGGTCAAAGAACCTTATCGCGCGTAAGGCAGCAGTACAGGTGGAAGGGGATGAAGAAAGATGTTCTAGATTTTGTGAGAAGTGTCCTTAGTGTCAAACAAACAAAAGTTCGCCAATGACTAAAGCACCCATGATTGTCACCGACACCCCTCGCCTTCCGTTTGATAAAGTGTATATGGATATGGTGCTAGGGCTTCCAATTTCTAACTGCGGGAATAGGTACATTCTGACTTTTCAGGACGATCTAACGAAGTTCATGGATTGCGCGGCTTTACCAGATGCCGAGGCGTCGGCAGTTGCAAGGGTTTTTTTTACTATATAATAATTACTAGGTACAGAATTCTTAAAATTCTAGTAACCGACAACGGTACAAATTTTGTATCCAAACTATTTTCCGAAACTTGCAAGTTTTTTTTCCCCGTGGGTAGGTAAAAACCTTCATAGGCACTATGAGAATCGAACGCGCGTGCTCATGGTAGTGTGAGATTCTTACTCACTAAAAAACCTCCCAATCTTTGAAGGACTACGACTAAGTTTCCTTAACAAGTAGTTCAAGCTTCTGTATAGTAATCGCGTTTGGCAGGCTATCTTCCAACGAAAACACATGCAATACCGTCATTATCTGCGGTTTCCTCTAACGACGCTAGATCCAACACTCTTGTTTTTGTAGTTGGCGTGCAAGATTTGTCTGATCCAGAGTTTGGATTATTTCGTGGTTGCAATGGCCGTGCAGGCGAGTGTAAAGTTTGCGAGCAAAGTTTCTTACCTCGTCGGTCACGGTGTAAATCGCTATTTCTTATATACCATGGAGCATTTACGATTGCTCTTAGTGTCTTATTCTGAAAAGTTTCTAAAATAGATATGTTGCTTGGTTTGGTACAACCCCAAAGTTGTATACCGTACGTCCAAGATGGTTTTAGCACTTTCTTATACAATAGCAGTTTCTTATATACGCTTAGTTTCGAATAACGTTCGATGAGCCAATTCAGTTCTCGTAGCTTGATTTCAAGTTCGTCGCGTTTCTTTTTAACGTGTGGCTTCCACTTAATTTTTGCATCCATGCCTATATATTTCGCCGGTTGCGTACAGAATTCGTCCCGAGTTTATAAATAGAGGTAAGTTGATTACCCTCTTGTAAGTAAAATTTACATGCGTTGATTTTGTCTCATTTAGGACGATTCGCCAGGCCTTTGTCCATTCAATATTTTGTTCAAAGCGCGTTGGAGTTTTCCCGTTGACCTGTCACTCGTCTTTCTTCAATTATTGGTTGCAGTCGTTTGAGCACAAGTTTCTCGAAGACTTTAAATATAATCGGCAGAAGCGAAATTGGTCTATATGATTTTTTGTCGTTCGGGCATTTCCCTGGTCTCGGAACCATTATTACCTCTGCGACTTTCCATTGCCGTGGAACGTATGAAATTCTCATTGATGCGTTTATGATGTCGAGAAGCTTGACTAACGCTGTTTTTGATAGCTCCTTCGAAATTTCTTTGTTATTCTTCAAATTTCGGATTGTTTGACGACGTTCAGACAGTGACACGGTCTTCATTCGATAATTGTTTTGTTCCGCGTTGAGGTACAGATCGTCAACCAACGGCTCCCCGTCAAACGGTTTGAACGTTTCTTCTAGATGCTCTACAAATACATCTGCATTCTGTTTGTTGCCTTTTGCCCATTCACCGTTATCTTTTCTTATCGGCGCCGAGTGTACTATAGGCTTTTTAATGGACTTCATGGCTTTTCAATGTGAATAGTTTGACCCTCTATCGGCAGTCAAGTTTTCGATGTAGCTGGTAATCTCACGACTTTTAAAATCTTAAAGTAAGTGATTTATTTCGTTAGATAGCCCATTCAGAATGGTTTTATCAGGAGGAGCTCGAGACAAATGCCAACTCTTTCGAGCCTTTCTCTTTTCGCGTATGAGCTCTTCAATTTCACGCGGGTATATTGATCCGCTTTTCCACACTCCAGTCTTTCGGAAAGAAGTATTTTTCCAAGCAGCGTTTTGAATAGTTCTAACGAGTTTATCGACTTCGTCTTCTATTTCTAAAGGGGTTGTAAGTTGTACATGTAGAGGTACATTTTCTTTGCAGTATTTCCTAAAGCCATCCCAGTCGGTGTTGTTGTTAGATAACCTAGGCACTCTTTCATTTTTTGCTAGACTTCCGCCGATTTTCAAAACGACTGCCGAGTGATCCGGACAGAGATCATAGCCTTCTTCTACATTCGTGAAGTGGCGAGGGATCCCTTTTGCGATAAAGAAGTCGACAAGGTCAGGTATTTTGTTTCTGTCGGTTGGCCAATACGTTGGCTTTCCCGTCGAAAGGAAACCACGCCACGTTTCATGCTAGCTTTGAAGAGTACTCTACCTCTTGTTGAATTGCACCGTGATCCTCAAAAGGTGTTTTTCGCATTAAAGTCCCCGCCGATGATAAAATTTGACCCAAGTAAGTCAAAGAGGGGAGTAAGATCGTATGTAAGTGTGTATGTATGCATTCTTTATTCTCATCTACAAATATTGAGTTTAACTTATAGCTAAACATTCACATTTCTTAAGATTAGGACAATAGTTTATAACATTTTTATCTTATTTAAAATAGATAGAGATAATGCTACAATTCATAAACATGTACCATTATTTTGTTGTGGGGTGAATAGAAAAATAACTAGCTTGAAAAAAAAAAAATCATAACATAAATTTTAAGTATGTAATTCCAAAGTTTCTTCAAAATAAGGACCAAGATGAATACAAAAAACTTAAACAATGTAGTGTAACAAGATTTCGATTTCATTAATGCTATGTAAAAGAAGCCACGACTTTACTTTCTTAAAAAACACGGAAGAATTTCTTATGTTACGTATTTGCTCAGGAAGTTTGTTAAACAATTTGCGGGATACGACGGAATAAGAGTTTCTAAAAAGAGTTGTCCGGAAAGGATGGTATGGATAGAACAGTGCGGTTGGTGCTTCTTAGGTTATATAAACCAATGACAGGACTCTGCATGTAGCCACTTCTAATGAAAAATATTTTTAAAACCTTGTAGCATAACATGTGCTTTACTGGCAGAATCTTTGTTTTTCTATATAATTCTATTGAGCGGGTTGAGCGAGACGAATTGCAAATTTTTCTAATTTTTCTAATTCTAAATTTTTCTAATCGCGCATTTTTGTAAGACAGTAAGTTGTTGTAAATTGTTGTTGAAGGCACCGCTCCAACAACTAATACCGTAATCCAATCTAGAATGAAATATGCCATAGTAAACTGTTCTCAGCAGTTCATTAGAGCATATTTTCCTCAGATTATATAGACAACGAATAGCAGAAAGAAAATATTGTTTTAAAAGGGCAATATTTTCAGTCCACTTAAGATGCTGATTTATTGTAACGCCAAGATATTTAATTCAATAATGAAGTAATTTGCTTTACATAAGTTTCTCGAGTTGAATAGATGCTGAGAATCAATGCTTGGACAATTTATGTTAAATAGAGTGTACCTCAAACAATCAGGTGCGTGGAAAGTAATTTCAATGTCATTCAATGCTTTTGATGCAAGACCGAAAAACATCAATTTTGTTTTGTCACTAACAATAAGTTTATGTTCCGCGAACCATGATCTTAACAGACAAACATCAAAGTTAACATCAGCAACTAAATTTAAAGGATGAACCGCATCGTAACCAATTGCGAGATCCTCAGCGAAAGCTTTTACATTCCCAATAAAAGGATGCTCAAATAAAGAATTGATGTACACTAAAAATAGAATGGGCCCCAGTACTGATCCTTGAGGAAAACCCATGTTCAGATACTTCGATTCGCTTAGTACATCTTGTACTTTAACTTTTTGCCTGCGGTTACGTATGAAGGATGCAAACCATTCGTAAACCCAACCACGAAAACCAGCATTATAAAGCTTGTTCAAAAGACATTTGTGGTTTACCATATCGAAAGCTTTGGTTATGTCCACGAAAAGTGCGCCACAAAATTTTTTGTCATCGATACCTTTTTGTATAAGCGAGCAAAAGTCCAGAAGAGCATCTTCTGTTGATAGCCCTGATCTAAAACCAAACTGAAGCTTGCTGAAAAAGTTTTGTTTTGAAAGAAATCGCAAAATCCTATTTTTCATTATCCTTTCAAAAACTTTCGAAATAGAGGATAACCATGAGATTGGTCTATAGTTATTCCTATCTTTTTTGTTGCCTTTTTTAAATAGCGGTCTAACAAAAGCCAATTTTAAATCCTCGGGAAAGACGCCTGAGAGGACACTCAAGATAAAAATGTGTACTAGGATGTCCACCAAGTTTATTGCTATTTTTTTAAGAACTACATTCGAAATGCCATCCATACCAGAAGAGTTCGAGTTTTTAAGGGAATTGATTGTTTTTAATATTTCCAGGCCAGATATGGGTTCAAAATAAAAACTATTTCTGCTGAAGGCACCTCCTGAAATTCCAACATTTGTGCAACAGTTACAATTTAGCGAAACTTCACCGGGACATAAATCTTGACCAACAGAAACAAAGAAATCATTAAATAAATTTGCTACTTCTGCTGGGCTAGTCACTACTACGTTGTCATTGTGGATTGATAAGGAGCTCTTTTGGTTTTTTACTTTTCTATTAGTAATGATGTTGTAAGTAAAATTTAGACTTTCCATTCACTTTTGGGGTCGCCTTTTGAACTTCTTATTTTGTTCAGGTAATAATTTCCACGACTCAATATTACTTCTTTGCTAACTTCTTTACAAACTTTATTGAAACGTTATTTTAAATTTGTATTGTGTGGATGCTTTCGACGTTTAATTGATAACTTATTTTTTAATTTAATTTTTCTCAGTAGTGCCTGATCTATCCAAGGTCTCAACCTTCTTTTTGAATTTTTTATTGTGACAAAGTGTGTAGAACTACATATGTAGCTTTTTAATTTAGACAAAAATAAGGCATACGCCCCGGAAGAATCTCGCATGGCAAAAACATCTTCCCAATCAGCACAAAGAAGTTCAAAATTCAGTTTCTCAAAGTCGATTTTGCAAACCCGTCGCTCGAAACTTTAGAATCGCTCTGGCAATTCCTTATTACGCTCTTAAGAACAAAACCTGTCATACAATGATCTGTTATACCCAGATCGAAGACTATGCCAGCCATGGAACAGCCTTGTTGACAAATTCTCGAGAAACGACCAAAAACGTGATCAATACAAGTACCAGTGGCTGGTCTTGTGGTCTCATTAATAAAAGCTAAAAATTCATGCTGAGCTAAAAGAAGACAATAACAATCTAAAGACGGGCTTGGGGTTAAGATATCTAAATTTATGTCTCCTAAAAGGAAAAGATTTGAATCCCGCTCACTATCAAGGAAAACAGAAAGTTCGTCAATAAACACTTGAACCGGTTGTAGGTGTAATCTGTACACGCAAACCAAACTGACTTTTTCGTTGTTTAAACAAATTGAAATTTAAATTACATCAGCACTACACAGACTATACTTCTTTACGTCATACTCATAAACATCACGAATAAAAACTCCAACTCCGCCCGCAGTGTAAGAGTCATTAGGATTCGCTTCAAAATTGTAATTTGGCAAACTATAATTTTTAATTTCATTTGAGAATATCCAAATTTCAGAAAGGAAAATTAAATCGGGCAAATTTTTAAAGGAATCCAGATTGCAAGTTAATAAATCGAAATTGCTACGAAGACTACGAATATTTTGATGCACTACATAAAAGGATTTGGTATACGAACTACAATTTAAAAATATATCATTGGGACTATGTACGGTTGATGTAGTGAGGTTGTTGCTTATAAGATCAAGATCATTTATTGAATTGATCATGTTATCTAGACCTGAATGTTATTTAAATCCTCAAAAGATCTTTTAACAATAACCTCACTATTTTCGACCTTTTTTAAGAGCAGTTGGGAATTCTTAAACCAAAGGAAATCAAATTTATTCTCTATTTTAAAATTTTTTGCAGCCATATATAAAGCTCGATTGTAACGTGTAAGCGAATGATTAATATAAATACTATGGTTTTCATTACCGGCAAATAAAGATACTTTCAACTTTCCCCTCTCAGTTTTTTTCTTAGACACTATTTGTTGCTTTACTGCATGTGAAGAGAGTTGAACATAAACAATGCTTCCATTTGCATTTGACTTAGTTTTTTTCATGGATTTTACATAAACTTTTTGGATGTCATCTTTGGAAATATTTACATCCAGCGCTTCATTGAGTAGTTTATGCACACAGGTCGCCGCATTGTTGTTGTTGACCTTGGTATACCAATAATTTCGACCGCATTTTCTTTTAGCTTCTGTTCCCTCCAGTTCAATCTGTTCTCAAGTACAACTATTTTATGCCTCAAATCAGCATTTTCCTCTTTTAACCCATGTAGAGACGAAAGCATTTGGCTGTTAATTGTTTTAAGACTGATGATCTCGTCGTAAAGGAGCTTGAGAGTAATTGTGACGTTTTGCTGTGCGAGTGCCGGTGACTGAGGTGACGAAGACGATGAGTCATTCGATGCATGAACGGGTGCAGCTAACTGTTGGCCCTTTTGCGCACATGTAAGTTCAGTTCGAGGTGTTGTTGTTGTAGGTTGCATTGGCTGTTTCTGCTTCGAAGAGTGAGCACTGAATTTCGCTTTGTCGGCCTTGGAGAGGGCTGCATTTTTTTGTTGGAGATCTTTCGTTTGTTGTTCTAGCGGTTGCTTGGCTGCTTTTTGGCGTTCTTTAGATTGTAGCTGAGAAGTTGAAGCTTGCATTTGATCAGCTTCGTGTCTGCTTGATTGAGGTGAGGAAGAAATTGTTGGCACTAGAGGCTGTTGTTGTAGCAATTGACGACGCAGAGTACTGCACTTATCACATCGATATTTTGTATTGATTGAGTGCATATATTCAAAGTCAGCAGGAGCTATCTTAACACAAGCACAATGAAAAGTGGACGAGCAATCCGAGCAAGCAATTTTATATTTCAGACTTCGGTCTATTTTGTCTTCGCAAATATGACACTTCATCTTAACTTGGAATTACGTTATGACTTCTTGAGAGGGAACGTTTAATTTAAACAAAGCACGCACCCCATGACTTTATAGAAAGAACACGTCCGCTCACGTCGATCAGTTGTGAAAATATGATCGTCGCCAATTTACGCTGACTAATAGAAAAGTGCGACGACGTTGTCTGGCCTTGGCTTGGCTAAGAGTGAGAGGTTTGTGGTGAACTCGGTGACAGATGTTCGGGGAGTCTGAATCGCAATCGCTAACTAATCGGTCGTTCTTTACTTTCAACAAATGTATAAACATAACAATGGCTTATTTTGTTTCTAGTTTCGTCACAAACAAAAACAGGAAATTCCCTGCAATAAAGCCACAGCAAAATGTAAACAAGCAGGGGATGGGAAACTTTTTTTCAGTTAGTACCTAACAAAGTAGGGATGGAAAATTTTTTTTTTCAAATATAGTACTTAAACGGAGCTAATGAACTCAAACTAATTTTTACACACTATAAATGTGTGCGCTCCAGAAGCACTTTAAGCACTTTAAATTCCTAAGCAGAATATGGATTGAATTTTTGCTAAAGTTAAAAGTGTATTGCAAGCTGGGTTGGTATGGTATGGTATAAAGACATCTTCAATGAAATTTTTGAAACCAGTTTCAAGGCATTCAATTCTTTTCTAGTAAATAAACCACATTAAGCAAAAAAATTTTTTGTTATAATTTCGTAGCAAACCGGCAGCAACTTTAATTAAAGCATAAGAAGTGCTTTACCGAAACGCCTACAATGAATTTAAGCCTTCTTTACCGGAATATTTCGGCGTAGCATAATTTTAATGCCTTAAGCCGCGTTGTCACAAGGAACAGGAACAGAAACAGAAACAGAATTTCATACATTAGCAACGCAAAAAGCATTCAAAGAACTTAGGTTTCAGCTGCTGATGTATCGGATTCTGTTTCTGTTCCTGTTTTACGTTTCTTGTGACAACGCGACTTAAAGCGTAGTTGAACACAATGCTTTTAAAACAGCGATGTGAAATAAAAAGTCAAGGGGAAAAATGGCTTAAGTCCACTCAAATCGGTTTTGGGAAAAAAGTTGAAAATGAAGTGTACACGTCATATAGTGTCCATTCCATTAGCATAGCAATTTATTGCAGATATTAGTGATTCCGAAGAACTATTATTGTCGTTGAAAAAAGTGAACACAATTTCGAACACAATTAACAGATTGCTGAAAAAAAAAAATGTTATGGTTAAGCAAATTATCATATTAGCTTGAAGAAAACATAGTTTTTACAAAACACTGTACTTTTACTTAGATTGTACTTTTTTGCCTAACCCGACCCAGTTCAATTGTATTGGCCTTCAAACCCTTCAAACAAAACTTACATATTGCAGGTCTCACCTATTCCCACCTATACTATCTTAAAAAATCTCAATTTAATTTTTTGTTTGATTCAACCACAAAAAAATAAAATTTTGTTTTTATTTACCCAATACCAAAAAAGAACATAATAAAGCCAAATTATTAACATGGTAAGCCCGGCAGCTAAATCTGAACGCTCCAAATGCGAATGTCGAGCAATTACGGCAGCAGCGAGTGTAAACAAAAGGGAGCATAACATAAGGCTGAAAAACTACGTAGATTCTAAAGCCCCAACCATAATAGACTTAAGTGGGATTAACCTAATGTCAAAATACATCGAAAATCCCACTCAAGTTCTGTCAAATGCTTACGGCACCCATAATAGACTTCAGCAAACGCTTCGGGCATCGTATGAAATTTGTGTGTATATAACCAGCTGTCAAATTTCCGTGCTGAACCTCTCACTTGAGTGGGACTAAACTTAAGAGAGCAAGCGTTAACGAAACCGAGCAAACGGCTATTATGGTTGTGGCATACGAATTGAACGGAATGGGACATTTCGGAAAGCCGACTAAGCCGACTTAAGCCCATCCAAGTCTATTATGGTTAGGCCTTAAGTCGAAAACGCTCACTGCAACGGAGCTCGAAAGTCGACTAGGAATCCTAGAGTCCTATTTTAAGCAGTTGCTCTCCTATCAAACTCAAATAGAGCTATTGGCACCTTCTGACGCTGGCCACAGTGATCTAGAGGACTTGTATATTTTCTCTAATCAAAAATGCTCTCGCTTTTAGGATCAGGGAGGCACACAAGTGTTGCAGAAGCAATCCTTCAGTGCCGCACTCATAAAATCATTTGCGAAAGCTTAAGCTTCCTCGGTTCAATGCGAAATATTCACATAACAAGAACTTCATCCATTCGTTTACGGCAATGGTGGACAATGATCCGAGTTTGACCAGACGGAAAAATGCAATCATTTTTTGACTTGTCTGAGTGATCTAGAACTAGGCACAGTCAAAGCATTTCAAGTCACGGAAAAAAACTATCCGAAAGCATAAGCAAGGCTTAAGGAACGGTACGATAATGACACGATTATATATCTCGAATATATTTTCGAATTATTCGACCTACCTAAGGTTCCCAAGGTTTCCGCTGTTTGGGTTGATAATGCCTCAGCTCTGTTCAACTCACTGCAGTCGCTCGGGTCTTATGAAATATGGAATGCAATCGTGATATACATCGCGATGTCTGAGGTGGATTCGGAGATACAATCAAAGTGGGACGAACGCTTAGATTACAAGAAGCATCCAGAATGGAAGGATTGTGCTGTGGTTCTTAGTAGACGTTGCCAATAGCTCGAAGTGAGAGATGGTAAGCAGTTGAGAACAGAATCGAACCAATCGAGGAATGTTAAGGCTATACCCATAGATTTTACTCAACGTCATTTAACTTCTTTAGCGGCTACCAAACCTGTGACTATTCGTTCTTGTGCATTTTGTCAAAACAATACCCATTCGATTTATAGCTGTACGAATTTCGCTGGACTTGCAGTAATGGATCGATTTTCAAACGCAAAGCGGTTAGGTCTCCGCTTGAATTGCTTGGGAAACGGTCACGGGGTAGCGAAATGTCCATCAACATATAGATGCAAGCAGTGTAAGCAACCACAGCATAGTCTGCTGCATCGTAATCACTATTCGGAGAATACTATTGAAAATGAACTACCCCTATCATCAGCAGCATCCAACACGGCAGTTGAACGGGCATTTTAGCAACAACCTTTATTTTGGTCAAGGACGCTGCAAGCAGTGTAAGCAACCACAGCATAGTCTGCTGCATCGTAATCACTATTCGGAGAATACTATTGAAAATGAACTACCCCTATCATCAGCAGCATCCAACACGGCAGTTGAACGGGCATTTTAGCAACAACCTTTATTTTGGTCAAGGACGCTGCAGGAGGATTCCAATTAAGAAGAGTTCTTTTATATTCTGGTTCTCATGTTAACTCGCCAAGGATCTTCAGTTACACAAAGAAGAGAAGAATGTCGATATTGTTGGTATAGGATCGTCGGAAACCAGAATTTGGTTTCAAACACAAACAACTATTTGCGATTACTGGGTATCAGCCAGATTCTGCACTCAACGTGAAGAACTGGAACGTTCCAGTCAATCTTGAACTTGCCGATGAATTCTTCCATAAACCATCACGGATAGATTTGTTGATAGGTGCTGAAGCTTTCTTTGATCTAATTCAAGTTGGCCAAATTAAACTAGGACAAGAACTTACTTTACAACACAAAACTTTTTGGGATGGATCGTTTCGGGGAAGTATAAAAGCTCCCTAAACATAACAACAAAATCATGTTGCCTAGCTTCGCAGGAAGATTATCTCACCGAGTACGTTAAAAACTTCTGGGAAGTAGAAGAGGTCGTTGTTCACATATCGGAATGGACAGAGGAGCAAAAAGACTGCGAGAAACACGCTTTCGAGAAACATACGTTTATCGAGAATATTAAGACTGTGCCTAATGGATGTCTTACGGCTCAACTCCCCTTTAAAAATGATCCAAGTGTGCTAAGAACTTCACACAATATTGCATTTAAGCGATTATTCGCTCTAGAGCGTGGATTTTCCAAAAATAGTTCACTTAAATCGCAGTACACAGAATTTCTCAATGCAGTGACGATGCGTCATATAGACATTTAAGACAGTGTCTACCCAAGCCAAAACACAAAAGAACTAATTTCTTATTGCCTACCTCAAAATAAAATGTTAACTAAATAACAGACAAAGCTCAAAATACTTACATATGTCTACCATTTGCACTTTCATCCCATTAATCCATTCCATTAATTGATATTGAATTGAACCAAATGCAGCAAAAATTTGTTACACGAAATAAATATACACGGCAAGCATGCCTACTCAAACACACACATTTAAGCCAATTGATTCTTTATATATTTTCACCACGCACGAAAGCGACAAGCTGTGTCGTCATTGCGATCGTGATCGGAAAACGAAAATCTCCGAAGATGCTGTTTTCGTTTTTGCCCAACTGTAGGTAAATCCAGCAGAAAAATCGAAGTGTGACATCACTCATTTTTTGGATTCGTATATGGGAAAGGTAGACAGAATTGAAAATGTCTAATAGTTCGTTTATTTTGAATTGGCTTCAAAGTTGAACACTTCTTGGGTGGCTGTGGTTGTGCGTGTGTAGAAAATTCTGATAAGAACGAGGAATAGAATGAAGGGCAAGATAGGACAGGAAAGAATTTAATTATTTGGACGGAATAAGTTATTTTATATTTATTCCAATGGTTGCGAATGCTGTGCGTGGCTTTTTTTAATTCTTAGTGTTTTTGTAATTTTTATGCGGAGCTGACAGGGATGGTTGCGTATTTTTCAAAGTTGCATAGTAGGTAGATACCTTCATAAAAAAAACGCTAATAAATACCTATTTCAGGAAAGTAAAATTATAGATAAATAATGGATGTTAAATGGATTTTTCAGGAGTTGTTGATCAAAATGCAAGACAAATAGGTACCTTAATCAAAATGAGTCTTAATGTCTACCTAGTTTGCTCGAGTGCCGGACGTCCCTGTGAATACATGCGATTGGGGCACATGACTCTAGTCACGAAACCCGATTCGAAGAAACCACATTACTATCTTCCACATCAACGCGTTAGCATCTACAAAAATGAGAGTGATTTTTGATGGCTCGTGTGGGACATCTTCTAACCTATCGCTCGACGGAATCTTTATGGTCGACCCGACAATGCAGGATTATCTACTCATCATATTGCTTCGCTATTAACCGACCTGTATGCGCTTATAGCAGATATTTTCAAAATGTATGGGAAGATTTTAGTGCACCCTTCTCATCGAAAGTCTCAACTTATTTTATGGAGAGAGAATAAACATACACCAGTTAAAACTTATCAACTGAATACGGTTACCTATGGTACGTCCGCAGCTCCGTTCTTAGCGATCAGATGCTTAAATATTTAGCAGACAAATACAAAAAGCATATTTAACTAGGAGCCCATGTCCTTGAGAAAGAGTTTTATGATGACATGTAAACTGGAGTGGTTGATTAAGATACGCTGGCGCAAGTGCAAGGAGAATTTATAACCATTCTAAAATCAGCGGCGATCGAACTTTCGAAATGGAATGGTAATAGCTCTGAAATTGAAGAAGCAGTTCAACCCCAACATAAGGAAATCCAGACAAATGAATCTAATCTAAGTAGCACATTGGGCATTACATGGGATCCACAAATCGAAACGTTTCTCTTTTCATACAAACCCAATAAAACTTTTACGAAATTTACAAATAAATTGATACTTTCTCTGTCATTATCACTTTTAAATCCAATGGGTCTCATTAGCCCTATACTCATTAAAGCAAAAATTATATTCCAAAAGCTACGGATTGAAAAGGTGGGCTGGGATGCAACGATTCCCCAGGCCATCGAAGACGAGTGGCGACAATTTATGCAGGAGCTACATTCGTTGCAGAACCTTACAGTTTCCAGATTCGTTCTTTGCGCAAATAGAAAAAGTTTCCAAGTTCACGGCTTTGCCGACGCATCCATGAATACATATGGCTGCTGCATATACCTTAGGTCTATATATGCAAGCGGTAAAATAGAAATTAAACTCTTCGTCGCCAAGTCCAAGTTTGCTCCCGTCAAGAGGCAACAGCTTCCTCGTCTAGAACTTTGTGTAGCCCATTTGTTGTCCAAATTATGGATAAAGATTCAAACAATTTTCACAGTGAAATCATCTGCAGTGTAGAATAGAGGGTTGCAAATCAAAGCTCTTCAAGCCAATTGGGATCTGAAGGGATCTCTTAAATGGCTTAATCCTTTCATTCAGCTTAAAGATGGCATTCCATTTCTAAGAGTAAAAATACGCTTAAAAAATTGTGACGGAGGATTCCAAGTGCCCACTTTTACTCCCAAAAAACTGCAATTTCACACAGGTTTTGGTTAGACACCTGCATAGCGGTCGGCCATGCATTTGAACAATGTAGCATTTCTTCGGAAAAGCTCGTGCCGTAACTGTTTCGGATCGTGGTTGTGCAACTAGTACCTCCACGCGGTCATGTCTCTGCTGGGGGGGTTGGCTGATTCTAGTTGGGCGGGGAGATTGGAAAACTTCCTGTATGCGTGGCGTGTGAATGAGATGCATGAATGTGTGTGTAAATGTTGGCATGAGTGATAAATCCCCCTAGTCTAAGGTGAAACAGCATATGCCGAAAGATGAATGGCTAGTGGGCAACTAGTTCCTAGTATGCGAACTTGGGGTGCTTGGATTGTGCTAATCCGGAGCTCTGGCACACGGGAATTATATTTCCCGTGGTACGAAACATAATATGTATATGTAATATATATGTTCGTGGGTACAACATTAACAAAGAAAAAGAAAACAAGGGAGGAGACAGCCCTAAAAGTCTCAAAAACGAAGAGGACGAAAAGTCCTCAAATAACACAACTTTGAAAGGTGTAGAGGAAGTATGTGCCTCCACCTCAAGCTTCCAGAAGGAAGAAAATCAAAGTGAAGTAATCACCAATAAAATGGACAAGTTGAAGGTCCAAGAAAACAAGAAAATTCTTAGTGGTGCGGCGAGGAAGGGACTCGCTTATCTTCTGAAAACGGGGATGATTGTAGCGGAAGCCAAGCTAAAAGCACTTCAACCTATGAAAGAGGCTGATAAACTGGCCACAAAAAGAGCTAGGTCTGCTGATAAAACGCCCCCAGATGCCACGAAGAAGAAGCTGTGGTACACTCCTGGTACATCATACAGAGATATCTTCTCAGGAAAAAAAGTGGCGATCTTAGCCAAAGATTTTCCTGCCACGAAGTTGACCACAGACCAGAAGTGCTCCATAAAAGAGGCTATTATGGACAAGGTAGTTGCCCAGAAAGAAAGCTTCGTAAAACCTAGGCTTCCTAATGCTGCATTGCGAAAATGAGCAGACTGCAGAATGGTTGAAAATAACCACACAACATCTGAAGCCGTGGGAAAAAGCCGACTTAAGGGCCACTGACGAGGGTTCAGTTCCTCAGCCATGTACCCTAGCTGCCGACTGTTGTTGGTTTTTTTTTCTTATTGCTTTCAGGGATTAGATATCAAACTTGAACTACGTTTGGCTATTGGTGTTGCAACAGTGGAAACCAACATGGGCAGCAGAGCAGAGCGGGAATTGAAGTTTGGGCTATTATCTCGAGATGACTTGCGCGAGGAACTTAGGAAGCGTGGTTTAGAACAAGGCGGGCTGAAGGATGAGCTACTAAAGCGGTTGCTGGATGCAACAGACTCGACGATGGCCGATCAACCTGCTGCTAATGATACAAGCGGCGGAAAATCTGCTGTCACAGGTGAGATAGCGAAAGATAATGAACTACAGCAGCTGCGAGACGAAATTCGACGCTTGACGAAAATGTGCCTGGACCTCGCCACCACAAAGGAAGCATCTATACTAGGTGATGAAAATAAAGGCGCTGCCACATCCACCGATGCCACACAAGCTAGAGCACCTTGCTGTGTCACTAATATGTACACTGTGCGAGACGTCGCCGAGATGTTGCCGGAGTTCAATCCCAAAACTAGCTCGGGCCTATCGTCAAGGGCATGGAAAAAGAAAGTCGAGGATATCCAGCGTATATACGGGCTCGAAGCAAGGCTGGTACTAATGGCTGCAACCACAAAACTGGTGGGGGCGGCCAAACTGTGGAGTCAAGTTACGACGCCAGAGTCTTTAGAAGAATTTTTCACTGGCCTATGCAGAACGTTCCCAACTACTGTGGATGACGCGGACGTCCATGATCAACTTCGAGAACGGAGACAGAGACGAGGAAAAGATGTGGAGGAGTATATTTTTGAAATGAAGATGATTGCCTCACGTGGGAATGTACAAGATCGTTCTTTAATTAAGTACATTACACAGGGGATGGTGGACGAGGTATGCCAAGAAGCATTTAGGGTGGTGGAGCCAACTTCTGTCGATGATATTCTCCGTAGAGTCCGGTTGATAGTTGGGTTGAGAACAAAGGGGCGGCATGTAATGAAGAGTCCCGATCGACGAGAGATGGACCATAGGGCAGAGGGAAAAGCACCGAGCGATGAAACTACGAGAAGCGTGGTCAGGTGTTTCCTATGTCAGGAGAAAGGTCATTACAAAAGGGACTGTCCACTACTACGTAAGCAGACGGTAGAAACTGGCGAAAGCACGGGCGGTGCCGCGGGTGCAAGTGCTACAAGAAATTCTAGAGGATCTACACAACTGCTGCTAAGGGAAGAGTCAAACAAATACATGAAAGATGCTTTCGTGGATGGTTACCCAGTAAAAGCATTTATTGATCTGGGTAGTGATTGTGTTACTTTGCGTGCTTCAGTTGCCAAGGATGGTGAGGTAGCGTATGTCGAGGACAGTAGGCGCTTAGCTGGGTTTGGGGGAGGCGCATGTCAGACCATCGGACGAGCGTACGCTGAAGTGTCGGTCGACAAGCTTACATCCTGGTGCGAAGTCCTCATTGTTCCAGATGAAAGCCAACCATGCGAGATGCTGATCGGACGTAAAATATTGGACCAACCCCAAGTAAAATTGGTTAAATCACTTAATTCTCTATCTATTGCGGACTGCATGATGGAAACAACTAAAGCGTTGATGGTATCCGAAGGGGTTCCTGTGAAGGATACGTTACCATTGGAGGAACTTGAGGTCAGGGAGCTTGAGGAAGGAGATAAGCAAAACCTCGAGAAGATTGTGAATGCATTCCGGTTGCTTTGCCAAGCGCCCAGAGGAGTTGGGAGTTTTCCGCTTTGGTGAGTGCTCAATTGAATTGACGACGACAGCTCCGGTTTACCATATAAAATCACATTTGCGAAGAGAGAAGTGATCAAGGTTATGGTGCCCCAGATGTTAAAGCAAGGCGTGATACGACAATCATGCTCGGACTATTGTGCACCAGTGACGTTAACCAAAAAGAAGGATGGCAGCGATCGTTTTTGCATCGACTACCGGGCGTTGAACAAGGTGACCGTCAAAAGGAAGTTTCCCATGCTCGTTGTCGAGGAAGTGATCGAGTCATTAGCCGGAAACGCATTTTTTTCGGTGCTGGACCTAGCTTCTGGTTACCACCAGATTTGTGTTAAAGAGAGCTGCAAGAAGTTTACGGCATTTGCGACCGATGATGGGCTGTATGAATTTAACCGAATGCCATTTGGCCTGGTAAATGCACCCGCATACTCCCAGTCCTGTATGAATGTACTCAAATCACGTCTAAGAAAGGGAGATATAGCGGTCTACTTGGATGATGTTGTAATCGCAAGCCGATCCGTAGGAGAAGGTATGCAGAAACTTCATCGGTTCCTAGAAGTCCTACGGGATTCGGGTTTGGCATTAAATGTGGCCAAGTGCGCATTCCTGCAGACGGAAATCGAATTCTTGGGCTACCAGGTGAGTAAGGAGGGTCTACAACCCAGTAAAAGGAAGACAGATGCGATAATATCGTTTCCAAAACCAAAGGATGTCCACGGCGTTCGACAGTTCCTGGGACTCACTGGTTTCTTTCGAAAGTTTGTTAAGGACTACGCGCACTGGGCGACACCGTTGACCGACCTCACCAAAACAGACTGCCCGTTCGAGTGGACAGAGCGGCAAGAGGGGGCTTTCCAGAAGCTTAAGAATGCACTCATTAATCCGCCCGCCCTTACGCTATTCAACCCGGAGTGTCAACACGAGGTGCACACAGATGCGTCATCGTTGGGCCTGGCTGGAATTCTGCTGCAACGGGAAACTAACAACACCTCCCTACGCCCCGTGGTGTTTTATAGCCGAAAGCTGGCCACAGATGAAAAAAAGTTTCATTCATATGAGCTAGAAGTCTTGGCCATAGTGGAAAGCTTGAACCGCTTTAGGGTGTATCTACTAGGCAGACATTTTAAGGTCGTTACGGACTGTGACGCAATTGTCGCCACCAGCAATAAGGCAAAGTTGATTCCTCGCATCGGTCGATGGTGGCTCAAATTGCAAGAATTTGATTACGACACGGTACATCAGCCGGGGAAGTTAGCTACGCACGTAGATGCCTTGAGTCGACAACCAGTGGAAGAAGTGGAAGAGGTGCACCCAGTAGAGGAAGCGTCGGCGTTCACCTTGAACATTCATATATCTGATGAGGACTGGGTAGCAACCATGCAGTGGCAGGACTTGAAATTGCAGGATATTATCACCACCGTGAAGGCACCTGGGGTGACGTCAGCGAAAAAGAAACTACAAAGCGACTATGTTGTGAGAGGGCATCGGCTTTTCCGAAAGGTGGGCGAGGTCGAGAGATGGGTCGTTCCAAAGGCCATCAGATGGACGATCCTAAAACTATGTCACGATGATGTTGGGCATCCAGCCGATGAGAAGACGCTCGAGAGGCTGAAAAAAACCTTTTGGTTTCCAAAGATGAGAGGTTTTACCAGAAATTACATCAAGTCCTGTACTGAATGCGCATACGCCAAGAGGAGAGGTGGCAAGTCGGAGGGTGAATTGCACAGCATTGAACGCATATCCGTTCCATTCGACACCGTGCACCTGGATCATCACGGGCCCTTCGCGAAGGGAAAGGGTGGCACCCGATACATCCCTGCATTGGTAGACAACTTTACAAAGTATACCATTTTGAGAGCAGTAAAAACAACAAAAAGCAAAGGTGTTGTTGTTATACTAACGGAAGTAGCGAGTTATTTTGGAGTGCCCAGAAGAATAGTCAGCGACCGAGGAACGGCATTCACCTCCAGAGAGTTCAAGCAGTTTTGTGAAGAAAATGGAATTCAGCACATCAAGACCGCCGTGAGGACGCCGAGGGCAAATGGTCAGGTCGAGAGGTTCAACCGAACAGTCCTAGCCGCACTCAAATGTATGCACTCTGCGGAGAAGGGTGGTGATTGGGCAAGCTGTTTGCGATCAATGCAGTGAGGAATAAACACTAGGCGGAACTGTACAACAAAAGCGAGTCCGCATGAGCTTCTATTTGCCTATACACCGAGAAGCATAATTGGTGATAAGCTACTGCTGGAGCTAGGAGAGTCGGTGCATGTAGATGGACGCGAAATGGCGAGACGTAGCACTGCAGAACATTGAGCACACCCAGGTTCGTCAAAAGGAGACATTCAACGATTTAAATAGGTCACCGACGAAGTATGAGCCGGGTGACCTTGTCCTAATTGAGAACGAGCCGGCGGCTATGGGAGATTCAAGGAAATTAGTACCACCCTATTAGTTAGAAAATGCTAGTATCTACAGCTTTTTTCTTATAATTTTTTGTCAAATTTCATATATATTTATTGAAAAAACAGTCATTTTAAGCTAAAATCCCTTAAAAAATGGGCGCGGTCAATGAAAAATCTAAAATTTTTTAGCTTCCTTAAAGACAATCATAAGGCAATGTTACGTACCAAAAATTAATGCGCTAGCGCCATTGTAACATAGCTAAAATTTGCAAAATGTATTTTTTTAAATTAGAGATGGTCGCACATACAGGCCTGTAGTGGGCGTGTCTGTGGGCGGATTCAGCTTATTTTCAAACTCGATCTGAAAGACTGGACTTCCAACTAACCCACAAAATTTCAGCTCTCTGCCTTAAAATTTAAGGCCTAAAAGTTGTTTACATACGGACGGACGGACGGACGGACATGGCTTAACCGATTCTCCTGTCGGTCCCATTCATATCTCTAAAAGGTCTTAGGGGTCTACGGTGATTATTTCACTGCGTTACAAACTTAGCATCAAACTTAGTTATCCCTGGGTGGGGTATAATAAACTGATTGTGTTGTGAAAATTGTGTGAAGACAATTCAAAATGGGTCGAAAAATTGAACAATTGACAACAGCTGAGTTAAAAGCAGAATTGGGTAAAAAAAACCTCCAAACTTCGGGGCTCAAAAGGGAATTGTTGCTCCGACTCCAGGACGCTATTACCGAGGAAGGTGGAGACCCGGACGCGATGCTGTTCGTAATTCAAGAAGGACAGCAACAAAGCATAGTAAGTACTGGCGATGAAATGCCCGCTTTCATGAAATTGCTTTTGGAAAAATTCGAGAAGCTAGAGAGCGGTCAGAAAGAACAAAAGATTGCTTTTGAGGAAGGCCAGAAAGAACAAAAGAATGCTCTGAAAAACAAATAAGAATGCTAGAGAGCGGCCAGAAAGAACAAAAGAATGCTCTCGAAGAAAAGTTCGACAAGCTAGATACTAGGTTCGATGAACAGAAAAAAGTATTAGAAAGCAAACTCGATTCCCAGAATGCACTTTTTGAGTAAAAGTTCCAATCGATTGATCGAAAAATTGAAAGCGTGGTGGAACAGTTCACTGAAGTCAAATCGGAAGTTGAACAGCTGGCTAAGGAACTGGAGTTGGTTGAGAAACAGAAAGTGCGAGAATATTTGCCCGAAGGTCCACGGCACAGAGAAATGCAGCCTCCTGTCTTTGATGGTCAAACATCATGGCCAATTTATAAAAGGCAATTTGAAGCTACCGCGATGACGAACAATTGGGACTCTCTCACGCTTGCTCTCAGAGGAACAACTGCCGAATTGCTGCAAACCATTCCTGAAGAAAAACAGAAGGATTATGATGCCATGGTGAAGGCCATCAAGATGAGGTTTGGCGACGACCACATGCAGCAAGTTTATCGGGTCCAGTTGTGCCGAAGAGTTCAGACAAGGGGTGAGACGCTTCAACAGTTGCAAGTCAAGCGATTAGCGAATTTGTCCTATCCGAACACCAGCAGGGAGATAATAAACGATTTGGCAACCGATGCGTTTACTAATGCCATTGCGGATGGAAAGCCACAAATGGCTGTAAAAATGGCAGATAGGAAGACTCTCGCTGAAGCACGAGCATTCGCCCTGACAATGGAAGCTGCAGACCAAGCTTCGCAAGTTAGCCATCGCATTAGGGAAATGCTCATGTCACGCTAGAATGCTCATGTCAGCGCACTGACATCGAAAGGCAAAACACGAACACTGCTCGGGGACAAATGAGATACTGGAATTGTAACAAGCTGGGACACTCACAGCGACAGTGCAGATCTCCAGCTAGACAATCGAGCTGCCCACATTGTGCCAGAAGAAGGCAGAATAAAGAAACATCTGGCAGGGACAGCGTTCACCCTGCTGGACAAGCTTCGGAGCAGTAGCAGTCGGGAAAAGCCTAAGAACCAACTTCGCAGGGCAGAAGTCGATTGATGGAATCGACGCCCCTAGGACCATCACCCAAGTCTCGCAAACAAAACGCTGCAACAAGAGTCTGACAGTGGAGGCAATCATCGCCAACAGAAAATGTTAGGCCACTATCGACACAGATGCCACGGCCTCCATCATCCGAAGAGACCTTGTTCAGACGTCCGGGCTACATAACACCAGCTGCTACAGTCTGAAGACAGCTACAGAAGAAGCCGAGAAAGTATACGGGGAGGTTCTGCTACAGATAAAACTAGAGGGATTGACCATCTCACATGCATTCTTTGTAGCTGACATATGCGACGAATGTATAATTGGAGTGGACTTCAAGAAGGCACACGAGGAAATTCTAGACCTTCGAATGCAGGTGCTAAGGTACCTAACCGTCGAGATCCCTGTGGTTTACGGGAACGACAACGCTGTGAATCTTCGACTGATAATGGGAAGCGATGAACTTCGCTTGGATGAACTGCGGCCCTCTTCAGAGATAGTTCTTTGGACACGTATGGAGGGTGATCCTGGGAACCACCGATTCTATCTCATCGAGTCAGATTACAAAAATGAATTTAAAAAATACGCCGTGGGAAAAATTCTTACAGAACCTAAGAACAACCTGGTGCCGGTAAGTTTGATGAACCCAAATATGCGCGCCGTTAAACTCAGACAAGGAGAGGTGATTGGAAGATGCGTACCCGTTGCAGCCATTTTGACAATAGCTGAGAGTGAGCCTGCGATTCCTGTCTCTCCATCAAAATTGACTGAGGTGTGTAAGACTATACTCGGAGACTATGAGCTAAATCAGGAGCAGAAAACTATAGTGGAAAATCAAATTGGCGAGTTTGCTGATATATTTGCCTCACAGGATGGGGACTATGGTCGAACACTCTTGGTACAACACCGCATAGACACCGGAGATGCTAGACCAATCCGCTTACCTGCTAGATAACTTCCGTTGGCGAAACAGGATGAGGCCGCTGAAATGATATCGACCATGGAAAAAGAAGGTTTGATCGAAACTCGAAAAGTCCGTGGGCGTCGCCTGTTGTACTGGTGAAAAAAAAGGATGGCAGCACTCGGTTCTGCGTAGATTACCGGAGGCTTAACGATGTCACAAAGAAGGACAGCTACCCCTTACCTCGAATAGATGACACATTGGACACACTCTCTGGAGCAAAATGGTTTTCCACTCTCGACCTGAAAAGTGGCTACTGTACAGGTACAGATCCATCCAGAAGACAAAGAGAAGACCGCTTTCACAACCGGCAATGGACTATGGCAGTTTACAATAATGCCATTTGGTCCGTGTAATGCTCTTATAAAACGTGTCTTACATGTTTTGTCGTGGAAAACCTGCCTGGTATATTTGGATGACGTCATCGTTTTGGGAAAAACGTTCGCTGAACATCGCGACAACTTGAGGGAAGTGTTCTCACTACTTCATCAGCACACTTGAAGCTCAATTCGAAGAAGTGTGAGCTCTTCAGAGCAGAAGTAAAGTATCTGGTACATGTGATATCGACGGATGGAGTGAAGACGGATCCAGAGAAAATCGAAGCTGTAAAAAGTTGGCTAGTTTCCAAAGACAAACACCAGGTAAGGAGCTCTCTCGGTCTTGCTACGTACTACAGGAGGTTCGTCAAAGATTTCGCCGGGATTGCAAAGTGTCTACACCAGCTGACTGAGAAGGGAAGACAATTTAAATGGTCAGGTGAGTGCGAAGGAAGCTTTCAGCATCTGAAGCAGCGACTTTGCGAAGCACCGGCACTAGCTTACCCCATCCCCGGCAAGACATTTATTGTGGACGCAGACGCTAGCAGACGCAGTGTGTTGGCGCAGTATTGTCGCAGTTACACGAAGGGCAGGAAAAAGTCGTAGCATACTTCAGCAAAGTTCTTACCCGACGAGAGAGAAATTATTGTGTTACCAGGCGAGAACTCCTTGCTTTAATACTGCCGACGAAACATTTCCAAAAGTATCTGAGTGGCCAGAAGTTCATCTTGCGTACAGAGCACGCCGCGCTTAAATGGTTACTGCAGTTTGAAAATCCTGAGGGCCAAGTTGCAAGATGGATCGAGCGATTGCAGGCTTGTGCCTTCGAGATACAACATCGCAAGGAAAACTGCACTGCAATGCGGACGTATAATCCCGGAGACCATGTGAGCCCAATTGTAAGCATTGCGTACGAAAAGAGGAAAAGGACGAATGTACTGTCCAGAGAGTAAGAGCCGAGCCTGCAGAAGGCTGGAGTACTGAGGAACTTCGCAACGCACAACAAGAAGACCCTGACATTGAACCAATCCTTGCATGGAAGGAATTTATGGAGAAACCGAGCGCAAGGGATATATCCGACAGAAGTCCCACAATAAAGGCATATTGGGCGCAGTGCGACTCTCTCCATGTACAAGATGGATGGAAAATCCTTTCAAATGAATCTTGTGGTTCCACGGTCGAAAGTCCAGGAGATTCTACGGGAAATGCATGATGGAGTGTCTGGTGGGCACTTGGGCATCAAGAAAACCCTGGAAAAAGTACGGGAACATTTTTATTGGCTGAGTGCAAGAAGCGACGTTGAGAGCTGGTGTCGGTAGTGTACTACTTGTGCTGCTAGTAAGGGACCCAAAGTCAAAACCAGGAGTAAAATGCACCAGTACAATGTGGGTGCTCCCTTTGAAAGATCCCCGTCGACTTCGCAGGACCGTTTCCGGAAACTGAAAAATCGTTTCATCATGGTTATTGCCCATTACTTCAGCAAGTGGCCCGAGGCATTTGCGATCCCAAATCAAGAAGCGAAACCCGTTGTCGACCAGATAGTGGACCACTGGCTGTGCAGGTTTGCCAATGGAATTACATTCCGACTAGGGGAGAAACTTCGAGTCGAAGATATTCCAGGAAGTATGCGCAGCAATCGAACTACAGAAGACACGGACCACACCTCTTCACCCACAATCAGATGGAATGGTGGCACGCTTCAACAAGAACCTGAAGGAACATCTCTCTAAAGTCGTGGATGCGAATCAACGGGATTGGGGTCGGCGAATACCTTTATTCCTCATGGCCTACCGAAATGCTATTCACAGTACAACTGGATATACTCCATCTGAAGTTTTATTTGGACAAACTGCCAGGCTTCCCAGTGAGCTTAAATTCGGCTTTCCCACTGAACCCCCCAACATGCGAGGAGGACTACGTGGTTGACGTTAGAGAAAGGATTAATGACATCCACTAGAGAACCAGAAGCAATATAAAAGTTGCAATCAGCCGCTTGAAGACGAGATACGATGCGCGAGCAACGGCACCCGATTTTAACGAGGGAGATCTGGTATGGGTCTACAACCCACATCGTAAAAAGGGAAGATTGCCAAAGCTTCGCCGTATTCCGAATCCAAAAAGGACCAAGAGCGAAGATGAAAATTGTCCATGTTGATCGCCTACATCGCTACCACGGAAGCAATGATGACGTACTTGTTGGGGACGAACAAAACTAAGAGGGGGGCAATGTAATGTGGCAACAAGAAAGAACACATAACGCAGGAGTCGCACATATCGATTCGTTCTACGAATTGTGCTCGATTCACTAAACGAACATACCCAACTGTCATTCCAGTCATCTGACAGCAGCTGTCATATTCGAAGTTCAATTTCCCCTCCTTGGAATTCAGCGGAGGAGTACCAATGGAAAACTACCAAAGGTGAAGTATGGAACGTACTAGAAGGTGATCAATTTTGTATACATGGGTGACAGGCTCGTACGGACAGTTATACTTTAAACGTTGACTTGCGAAAATCGGTTATAAAGTGAAAAGTGATTGAAATAAAGTCTTGAATTCTAAGTAGTAAAGCTGAATACCAGTGTGATTTGAATTTAAATAAGTTTTGTTTGATAAATAAAGTGTTTCATTGTGTAATTATAGAAGTGAAATCGAGTTTTATTAGACAAACTCCAGGCAAAAATATTACAGTATATTAAGTTTGAGAAAGACGCTTGATCTCGGATCATCAATTCGGTTTCAAACCTAACCATTCCACAATATATCAAGTCTACAGAATAACGCATGAAATTGAAAAAGCCTTAGAAGGGGAAAAAATATGTTCAAGTGCTTTCCTCGATGTATCGCAAGCCTTCGACAAGGTATGGCACGAAGGATTGAAATTTAAGCTACGGCAAAGCTTGCCGGAAGACATGTTTAAAATATTGGAAAATTATCTTGAAAGCAGACTCTTTCGTGTTAGGTGTAGTAGTGAATACTTGAGTTTCAAGCAAATTCGGGCTGGCGTACCCCAGGGAAGCGTCCTCGGTCCGGCCCTGTTCCTCCTCTACACAAGAGACATACCTCTAGATGACGAGATAGTCGTGGCCACGTTTGCGGACGATACGGCCATCCTGGCAACAGGTGAAACAGGCGAGTCATGAACGAGAAACCTGCAAGGAGCATTGGACAGAATTTGTGTCTGGACGAAGACTTGGTGAATCGTTCTTAACGCGAACAAGTCTACGCATGTGAATCATTCAATCTGTTCATAAATTCTGCACAAATACCTTACGCAAATGAAGTGAAATGACACTGCACGCTAAACTAAGGTGGAAACCACACGTAAAGAAGAAGCGTGACGAGCTCGAGATTAGGCTCAGGGAAATGTATTGGCTTATCGGAAGATTTTCGAAACTAAGCATATATAACAAACTGCTCTTGTACAGGCAGGTGTAAAACTACTAACATTGCTCCATGGTATATAAGGAATAGTGATATTCACATAGATTTAGGAATAGCTACCGTGAGCAAAGAAGTAACAAACTTTGCTCAAAAGCAAAATGCTCGCCTTCATGTTCATTGCAACAATGAAATGATCCGAGCTCTCAACAAGACTCTTAACGATGTAAACAACGTGCGAAGACTACAAAGTTCGTTCTAGCGACGTAGGGTGAAACCGGACCAATGAATGGCTTAAGTAGGTGCATTCACTGGATAGCAACCTACCCAATGCGATAAACACTGCGGAAGCGTAAACAACTTGTTAAGTTTACTTAGTTGTAGTTAAGAAGTATTATGAGAGAGCGAAAATTTACTACTTTAAAGTGCGTTTCGGCAGTTTCATACTGTCTCTCATAAAGGGGTGATTTTTTAGCACGTGGAAATTGGGCATAACAAATATCGGCTACTTCGGTATTATATACCTGCTATAGTGGGCGTATTGGTATCTTTGAAAGATGTTGCAGTTTTAGCCTCCGTCCAACCTAGCATTAAAAAAAAAAGATCCCGATCCAATGCAAACGCTGAAGAGCCAAACATGAAACCTCTACATAGGAACACCAGAGCTTACCCCCCAAGTGTTATGCCTTTACGGAGAAAAGCAATAGTATGACCAGCAGAATATTTCATAACAAAATTTGGCATGCATCTAATTTTTGCCCATTTTATTTGCATATTGGAAGAGAAAAAGGTGTTTTGTATTCGGCCGACCCTAACCTAGGTAACAGACACCGACAAGAAAGCCGCTCATTTTGAGACAGACGCTTCTGGATTTTTTGTTTGTTGCTGGTTTTTGTCCGCCCCGTATATTTTACATACCGGCACCCACCATATCTGGTGAGCATTCCCCTATTTGCCACCTGGAGAGGAACCCAATTGGGGACCAGCAACCCCTGAAGGCTAACTCCCTGATGATTCGTTGCAGCGTATTCGTAGCATTCTTCGGAGCTGATTTGCTAGGTACTGAAAGGGAAAAATCGAAGTAATTGGAAGTATATGATACTTTTTTTTTTAACAATTTCCGCGCGATGAAAAACCGAATTGACGAAAAATAAATTTATTCTATTATTCTTTACGCCATTGGTATCTTTTTCATAAGAAAAAATAAAATTACTTTAATGATTGTAGTGAAGGGATGGGGATAGGAGTTTATTGGGGTAGGAAAATGGTAGTTTATTTTTTTTTTATTTTTGGTACTATAACAAATTTATTAAATGTCTTTAAATTTAAAAAATTAAATGAGCATTCCCCTATTTGCCACCTGGAGAGGAACCCAATTGGGGACCAGCAACCCCTGAAGGCTAACTCCCTGATGATTCGTTTCAGCTTATTCGTAGCATTCTTCGGAGCTGAATTGCTAAAATTGCTAAAAAATCGAAGTATTAGGCTGTATATGATACTTTTTTTTAACAATTTCCGCGCGATGAAAAACCGAATTGAATTTCTTTGACGAAAAATAAATTTATTCTATTATTCTGTACGCCATTGGTATCTTTTTCATAAGAAAAAAATAAAATTACTTTAATGATTATAGTGACGGGGTGGGGATAGGTGTTTATTGGGGTAGGAAGATGGTAGTTTCCTTTTTTTTTTTTGGTAGGTACTTTAACAAATTTATTAAATGTCTTCTTTTTTTATCAAATCTAAGAAAATTTGAGTGTCACCGTGGGGAGTGCAAAGTGGTGAGTTTAAGGTGGATCGGTGACCATTTCTCGCTGGTGGATTCAGTGTTGTTCGTTGGGTGGACGGCTGACCCGAAGAAGCTAGCTGTGGCTGCGGCTGCTGATGCTTGTAATTCTATCCAAGAGACGTGGATCGTGTCGGCATACACTTATGGTGCAGGGAAGGGGGGGGTGCAATTATTGTCTTTTCTTGTTTTAGATCACTGATCGAGATTTTTACTAAATATGTGTATTTGTATAGTTTTTTGCACGCAGGGGCACTGGGAGCGATGGGTCTTTCTTAATGGTTTTTTTGGCACGCTGTAGGACGTTAATTGTCGAGATATGAATTTTACGCTTTAGTATAGGTATTTTTAGTATGGAAAGCGCGTTTTTAGTTTTTTTTTTTTTGTTTCTACCGGTGTGCACCAGGTATCTTTTTAATAAAGCCTTTAACTTTCCGGTGTTAATGTAATTGCTGGACTATAAAGAAGAACGAATATCGATTTTGATCGTTGATCGCGGTTTCTATAGGTACTGAACGGTAAGTATATCACAACTTTTTTTTTGTAAACCAGCTATGAGCTAGATTCTAGGCGACCCGCTTTCTGTCCGCTTTCCAGTTAAAAACTGATTTGATTTTTCACTACTGTCAGTACCAATAAGCGTCTTATCTGAAAAGAAATGAAACCTTACTGAAACGGAAAATATATTTGCAAGCGTCGTGACGTGGAACGCCTAATACTCCTAATTTCATGCTTCGAGAGCTAGCTGGTTGAACATAGACGAACTTTAAGCCTTATCTTGAGAATGCGTAGTGCATCCCTCTGTTCCTGCTGATTCCTGAAATCTTTTGAATGTGCAAACGTTATCTTGCCTGACGTGCCTTGCACTTCATATAGGTTATTGCTAATAGTTTTACTACCTTTGCTTTAATGAACTTTGGGCACAATTTTGCGTTGATGTGCTTGGACGCATCACTGAGAATAAAATTTCTTTTAAATACCTCTTCACTTACTTGAAAGGCTACGACTCTACTTCTCAAGTTATACGCCTTTTCATGCTTTTTTTTTAGAAATCTTTCAAATAGGCATGCAAAATGTTCATGTTCTATGGCTTAGAAATCCAATTGATTTCCGAGTTATAAAAGCTATCTAGGTTCTTTAAAAGTAAGTAGTCCCCTCCGTGCTGAAATGGGCTTCATACGACGACATATGGATGGCAGAAAACACTGTAGGTCGCAAAGCACTGCCGATCGATGGGAGATTGACATCTCAATCAGTTGGATTTGGCTCTATATAGGCCCGGATGGCTGCTATGATGGACCTGTTGACTTGTTCGTTAGCATTTGCTTGGGCTAAATAGACTGCCGTCCAATAGTGCCTTGTGCTATATGCTGCAACCATTTTAGCGAAACTTTTGCTTATGAACTGTGTCCCGTTTTCTGAAAGTATGCTCTCAGAAAAAAGTACGCCAGAAATGAGGAAAATGTCTTCTCTAAGAAATTTGAACACCGTGTCGGAAGCTGCTCTTTTTCGTGGGTTTATTAAAACAAATTTCGTCTGTTTGTGACTTTCGTGAATTTTCGTCTGTCTAGCGCAATCATGATTTGAGGGTTTCCATTCCTGGATCGAGGATATGGGCCCAGGAAATCGACGTAGATATATTTGAATGGTCTATCTACAGCAAAAGATTTTCCTATCGCAGCTTTCAGGACGGTGTTGGGGGCTTTTGTCGTCTTGCATATATCACGATTAGTGATGAATGCTTGTACTTGTGCGGCCATATTTGGCCAAAAGAAACGCTTGTGCAGTCTGTACAGAGTTGTCGCAATTCCTTCGTGCGAAGCTCTCAGTGGACAATGAGCTAGAGATATCATCCGGCCGGCTAACGCTATCGGGATCCACAGTTTCCAAGCCAAATCGTCTTGGATTAGGTTCCCTTTCTATGTCTGAAGTTCTTGCACACGAAACCGTTCTGTAGCTGTTCGGTATTTTTTTTTCGATATGCTCGATAATCTTAGTAATCAGTATTCTTCCGGCTTAAAACTTGTTACGGTCGCCTGCAAATAAAATAAAAGGAAATAATTAAAATTAACGCGAAAATAACTCATTTTCTTCACGACAATACTATTCTATTTTACCTTCGAGTATTTACCTTTGAGTTTCCATTTGGCCTTTTCGTGGGACTGTCTATTTGACAAGTGACCCCCATTTTCATAACGAATACAGCGCCACCATTTCCTCCGACGGCTACATTTGTCGAAAGCGCTACTATACGGCCTCACACACAATGAAATGAAGTAAATAAAAAATTGAGAGCGCTTATTCGAACGTATTGCTTAACCTTATTTCTGTTGCTCATGGTCATGAGGAGATTAGTTTTTTTTGTCCGTTGCAAAAGGCAATTCCTTGTCCCAGAAAATAATGATGGGCGTGGTTATCGCATTAACTGAAGAGGGTACACCGGCTAAGCACAATGAATTCAATGGGCATAGTCGTTTTAACCTTCAACCGTGTCGGAGAACAAAATAGGTGTCCCAAAATATAGCCCCGATAAAAATTTTAAGTTTCTTTTATATCGTAGCGCTAAAAGCGCAATCGGTGTGTTCAATAGGTGTATTGGAGGAAAAAATTTGGTTTTTCATAAAAGGCGAAAGAAAAAGTAAGTAGTTAAATTTCTTTTGTAAATGCAGTGAATTTTATAAAGGAAATTTTCAAACACTCAACGGATGTGAAAGGAAATTTCGAAACGAAAATGGAAAGGAATACTGGAAGTGGACCAAACAAAGGCATTAAGGACTTAGTAAGCTTTTGTGGTGCTTATTTTGAAGCAGTGTACTACAGGGTGAGTGATTTCTTCATTACTAGAAAAGAAAGGAGGGGCTAAAATGTTTAAATTTCTTTCATAGAATTTTAACGTGAGTCTGCAAGTTATTAAGAAATTCCAACGGCGATCACGGATCAACGTCAGATCAAAATGATAAATTAATTAAAAAAAATTAATTAATTAAACTCAAAATGACCCAAACCAGTACTAAAAGCAGGTTTTTCCCTATCATTTTTATCAATCAGTACCTGATAGTAACCGCTTTTTAAATCAAGGGTGGTGAAGTAACGGCAATTTCCTAGCTGGTCTAGAATATCTTCTATTCTTGGCAGAGGAAAAGCGTACTTTATAGTCACATCGTTAACCCCTCGGAAATCAACCACGACTCGCCATCTCTTTTGGCCATCTGCCCCCTGCTTTTTGGGGTCTATCAAAAGAGGAGAGTTTCAAGGTGACTTGCTGGGCGAAATTACACCGTCCTGCAGCATTTCGTTGACCTGTAAGCTGATTTCGTCTTTGGCGATTTGTGGCAGGCGATATTGTTTTTGATTAATAGGTGCTTGGTCAGTTTTAATAGGTATCTTATAAGTAAGAACATTTGTGTGTGTCATTGGGTCTCCTTTCAAATGAATGTAATTAAATCTAACGCAAATATCTTTCACAGCTTGCCTTTCTTCTTTATTTAAATCCGTGCCAGATTTAAAGTGTTAATTAGTTCGGAAACTCGCCTGGTCGGCTCCTGTTTACATATATTTAGCACCGATTTTTTGGGGTGAAATTTTTATCCAAACGGAAAAATTGGCGTATTCCGTATTGGCGTTTATTATTGGGACTAGAATGTGATCGTCCCTAACTTTTGTTATTTAAGTGTTTTTTAGTTCTTTAAGTGCTTCTCGAGTGCACTCATTTTGTTCAAATTAGCGATACATAATTCGAGATTTTATTTGTGTAGTTTTCGTTCTACACAAATAAAATCTCGAATTATGTTTCGAAAAATCTCGAAATATGCCTTACCTATATTTCCCATAAAAAAAAAAAAAAAAACTTCTATACTAATTGGCAAATTAATTTTTTGGACGCAAAAATTAGTTTGAGTATATTGGCTCCGTTTTGGTACTATTTGAAAAAATTGTTTTCCATCCCTACTTTGTTAGGTACTTACTGAAATAAAAGTTTCCCAACCGTAGTTTCTTTACATTTTGCTGTGGCGTAGTGCATCCCTCTGTTCCTGCTGATTCCTGAAATCTTTTGAATGTGCAAACGTTATCTTGCCTGACGTGCCTTGCACTTCATATAGGTTATTGCTAATAGTTTTACTACCTTTGCTTTGATGAACTTTGGGCACAATTTTGCGTTGATGTGCTTGGACGCATCACTGAGAATAAAATTTCTTTTAAATACCTCTTCACTTACTTGAAAGGCTACGACCCTACTTCTCAAGTTATACGCCTTTTCATGCTTTTTTTTAGAAATCTTTCAAATAGGCATGCAAAATGTTCATGTTCTATGGCTTAGAAATCCAATTGATTTTCGAGTTATACAAGCTATCTAGGTTCTTTAAAAGTAAGTAGTCCCCTCCGTGCTGAAATGGGCTTCATACGACGACATATGGATGGCAGAAAACACTGTAGGTCGCAAAGCACTGCCGATCGATGGGAGATTGACATCTCAATCAGTTGGATTTGGCTCTATATAGGCCCGGATGGCTGCTATGATGGACCTGTTGACTTGTTCGTTAGCATTTGCTTGGGCTAAATAGACTGCCGTCCAATAGTGCCTTGTGATATATGCTGCAACCATTTTAGCGAAACTTTTGCTTATGAACTGCGTCCCGTTTTCTGAAAGTATGCTCTCAGAAAAAAGTACGCCAGAAATGAGGAAAATGTCTTCTCTAAGAAATTTGAACACCGTGTCGGATGTTGCTCTTTTTCGTGGGTTTATTAAAACAAATTTCGTCTGTTTGTGACTTTCGTGAATTTTCGTCTGTCTAGCGCAATCATGATTTGAGGGTTTCCATTCCTGGATCGAGGATATGGGCCCAGGAAATCGACGTAGATATGTTTGAATGGTCTATCTACAGCAAAAGATTTTCCTATCGCAGCTTTCAGGACGGTGTTGGGGGCTTTTGTCGTCTTGCATATATCACGATTAGTGATGAATGCTTGTACTTGTGCGGCCATATTTGGCCAAAAGAAACGCTGGTGCAGTCTGTACAGAGTTGTCGCAATTCCTTCGTGCGAAGCTCTCAGTGGACAATGAGCTAGAGATATCATCCGGCCGGCTAACGCTATCGGGATCCAGTTTCCAAGCCAAATCGTCTTGGATTAGGTTCCCTTTCTATGTCTGAAGTTCTTGTACACGAAACCGTTCTGTAGCTGTTCGGTATTTTTTTTTTCGATATGCTCGATAATCTTAGTAATCAGTATTCTTCCGGCTTAAAACTTGTTACGGTCGCCTGCAAATAAAATAAAAGGAAATAATTAAAATTAACGCGAAAATAACTCATTTTCTTTACGACAATACTATTCTATTTTACCTTCGAGTATTTACCTTCGAGTTTCCATTTGGCCTTTTCGTGGGACTGTCTATTTGACAAGTGACCTCCATTTTTATAACGAATACAGCGCCACCATTTCCTCCGACGGCTACATTTGTCGAAAGCGCTACTATACGGCCTCACACACAATGAAATGAAGTAAATAAAAAATTGAGAGCGCTTATTCGAACGTATTGCTTAACCTTATTTCTGTTGCTCATGGTCATGAGAAGATTAGTTTTTTTTGTCCGTTGCAAAAGGCAATTCCTTGTCCCAGAAAATAATGATGGGCGTGGTTATCGCATTAACTGAAGAGGGTACACCAGCTAAGCACAATGAATTCAATGGGCATTGTCGTTTTAACCTTCAACCGTGTCGGAGAACAAAATAGGTGTCCCAAAATATAGCCCCGATAAAAATTTTAAGTTTCTTTTATATCGTAGCGCTAAAAGCGCAATTGGTGTGTTCAATAGGTGTATTGGAGGAAAAAATTTCGTTTTTCATAAAAGGCGAAAGAAAAAGTAAGTAGTTAAATTTCTTTTGTAAATGCAGTGAATTTTATAAAGGAAATTTTCAAACACTCAACGGATGTGAAAGGAAATTTCTAAACGAAAATGGAAAGGGATACTGGAAGTGGACCAAACAAAGGCATTAAGGACTTAGTAAGCTTTTGTGGTGCTTATTTTGAAGCAGTGTACTACAGGGTGAGTGATTTCTTTATTACTAGAAAAGAAAGGAGGGGCTAAAATGTTTAAATTTCTTTCATAGAATTTTAACGTGAGTCTGCAAGTTATTAAGAAATTTCAACGGCGATCACGGATCAACGTCAGATCAAAATGATATATTAATTAAAAAAAATTAATTAATTAAACTCAAAATGACCCAAACCAGTACCAAAAGCAGGTTTTTCCCTATCACTTTTATCAATCAGTACCTGATAGTAACCGCTTTTTAAATCAAGGGTGGTGAAGTAACGGCAATTTCCTAGCTGGTCTAGAATATCTTCTATTCTTGGCAGAGGAAAAGCGTACTTTATAGTCACATCGTTAACCCCTCGGAAATCAACCACGACTCGCCATCTCTTTTGGCCATCTGCCCCCTGCTTTTTGGGGTCTATCAAAAGAGGAGAGTTCCAAGGTGACTTGCTGGGCGAAATTACACCGTCCTGCAGCATTTCGTTAACCTGTAAGCTGATTTCGTCTTTGGCGATTTGTGGCAGGCGATATTGTTTTTGATTAATAGGTGCTTGGTCAGTTTTAATAGGTATCTTATAAGTAAGAACATTTGTGTGTGTCATTGGGTCTCCTTTCAAATGAATGTAATTAAATCTAACGCAAATATCTTTCACAGCTTGCCTTTCTTCTTTATTTAAATCCGTGCCAGATTTAAAGTGTTAATTAGTTCGGAAACTCGCCTGGTCGGCTCCTGTTTACATATATTTAGCACCGATTTTTTGGGGTGAAATTTTTATCCAAACGGAAAAATTGGCGTATTCCGTATTGGCGTTTATTATTGGGACTAGAATGTGATCGTCCCTAACTTTTGTTATTTAAGTGTTTTTTAGTTCTTTAAGTGCTTCTCGAGTGCACTCATTTTGTTCAGATTAGCGATACATAATTCGAGATTTTATTTGTGTAGTTTTCGTTCTACACAAATAAAATCTCGAATTATGTTTCGAAAAATCTCGAAATATGCCTTACCTATATTTCCCATAAAAAAAAAAAAAAACTTCTATACTAATTGGCAAATTAATTTTTTGGACGCAAAAATTAGTTTGACTCCGTTAAAAATTAATTGGCTCCGTTTTGGTACTATTTGAAAAAATTGTTTTCCATCCCTACTTTGTTAGGTACTTACTGAAATAAAAGTTTCCCAACCCTAGTTTCTTTACATATTGCTGTGGCTTTATTGCTGGGAATTTTCTGTTTTTGTTTGTGACGAAACTAGAAACAAAATAAGCAACTATTATATTTTAACATTAAAAACCTCAAATTTACGCTTTGCCACTATATTTGTGCACCAAGTCCCTTATAATATACACAATTTGAAGCTTGTTTGCTATAATTTAACCCTCGGCAAAGTCGTGGGTGCTTCTTTGCCTAAAAACATACGAATACCGCTTCCTGTGGCTGTCGAAGAACATGATGAGGATGAATACAGTTTTTTCATTTCGAGCCCATGTTGAAATAAAAGTTTTTCCACTACTTAATTAAATACAAACATTTTATAAGACAAAACAAAATTATTTCTCTAGAAAGACCAACCCCTTCCAAATGACCATACCCAAAAATGGTGCCTCTTGTGTTTTTGAGGGCACACTAACGCAACCTATTTGGATGTGTAGAGCACTTCTAGACAAACAATAATTACTATGACAGCTCAGCTCTAAAGTGCATGCGTTTTGAGTTATTCGCTGTAATTAATAATATACTTAAAAAAATAAAAAAATAAATAGAGTGGCGCAACAGCTCGAAGTAAACCGGGGCCAACTTCTCAACAATGTATGCTGTTGTTACAACAATACAAGGGGACCTACAATTTTTTGCCGAATCCGAACGGCACTTTTGAGAAGTTTTTTAAGACAAATGATACTCTCGGAGTACTTTTCAGACCCTCACGGAGGTGGGGACCATGAAAAAGAACAAGATTTTTTTTTTTCAGGTGTCGTTGGCAGGATTCGAACCCAGACCTCCGGCGACGCCACGGCACCCCACAATTTATTATACCTTACGCGTCGCTTATTAAATAGTGGTATAGTTTAGGCCGTTTATCCCAAGACGGATGTACTTTAGAGCCGAAATTTTTTATTTTTTTTGAATAAAATTTGAATAAAACTCCAAAATCTTTCAAAGATACCATTACGCCCACTATAGCAGGTATATAATACCGAAGTAGCCGACATTGGTTATGCCCGACTTCCACGTGCTAAACGTGAAACTGCCAGAACGCACTTCATAGTAGTAAATTTTCGCTCTCTCATAATACTTCTTGACTACAACTAAGTTAACTTAACAAGTAGTTTACGCTTCCGTAGTGTTAAACGCATTGGATAGGTTGCTTTTCAGTAAATGCATCTACTAGTGAATGCCGTTCATTCATGCGTCTCCACCCTACGTCGCTAGATCGAAGATCGAAGGGTCTTGTTCTTTGTAGTCGTCGCTCGTTGTTTACATCGTTAAAAGTCTCGTTTAGAGTACGGATCATTTCATTGTTGCAATGAACATGAAGGCGAGTATTTAGCTTTCGAGCAAAGTTTGTTACTTCTTCGCTCACGGTACCAATTCCTAAATCTCTGTGAATATCACTATTCTTAATATACCATGGAGCATTCACACTTGCTCTTAGTGTCTTGTTTTGGAAAGTCTGCAACATGGACATGTTGCTCGGCTTGGTACAACCCCAAAGTTGTGTACCGTATGTCCAGGACGGCGTTAACACCTGCCTGTACAAGAACAGTTTGTTATATATGCTTAATTTCGAAAATCTTCCGATAAGCCAATACATTTCCCTGAGCCTAATCTCGAGCTCGTCACGCTTCTTCTTTACGTGTGGTTTCCACCTTAGTTTAGCGTCCAGTGTTTTCCCTAGATACTTCGCTGCATTTGCATAAGGTATTTGTGCAGAATTTATGAACAGAGGTAAATTGTTAACCCTTCTGTAAGTAAAACTCACATGTTCTGGTTAAGAGCAATTCGCCAAGTCTTCGTCCAGACACAAATTCTGTCCAATGCTCGTTGGAGGTTTCTCGTTGATGACTCGACTGATTCACCTGTTGCCAGGATGGCCGTGTCGTCCGCAATCGTGGCCACGACAGTCTCGTCATCTAGAGGTATGTCTCTTGTGTAGAGCAGGAACAGGGTCGGACCGAGGACGCTTCCCTGGGGTACGCCAGCCCGAATTTGCTTGAAACTCGAGTATTCACTACTACACCTAACAGTTTTGCCGTAGCTTATATTTCAAGCCTTCGTGCCATACCTTGTCGAAGGCTGGCGATACGTCGAGGAAAGCACTTGAACATATTTTTTTCCCTTCTAAGGCTTTTTCAATTTCATGCGTTATTCTGTAGACTTGATCTATTGTCGAATGGTTAGGTCTGAAACCGAATTGATGATCCGGGATCAAGCGTCTTTCTGCAATTATTGGTTGTAATCGTTTCAGCAGAAGTTTCTCGAATACTTTCGATATTATCGGCAGAAGCGATATGGGCCTGTAAGATTTTTTATCATTTTCGCATTTCCCCGGTTTTGGAACCATTATGACTTCAGCAACTTTCCATTGTCTTGGAACGTATAGAAGTCTAAGAGAAGAGTTTATCATATAAAGTAGCTTGACTAATGCCTTTTTTGGTAGCTCTTTCAATATTTCGCCAGTGATCAGGTCGTAACCCGGGGCCTTATTATTTTTAAGTTTGCTAATTGTCTGTCGGAGTTCATCTAACGAAACTTTTTTCATTCTAAAGCTATCAGGTTCCCTGTTGTTGTTTAGAACGTCAGCCAACGGCGGACCGTCGAAAGGCTAGAATGTTTCTTCTAAGTGTTCAGCAAACAAATTCGCTTTCTCTTTGTCTTCTCTTGCCCATTCGCCGTTAGCTTTTTTTATTTGTGCCGAGTGGATTATAGGTTTCTTGATAGACTTAACTGTTTTTTACAGCGAGTAGTTTGAGCTCCTATCCGCCGACAAGCCTTCAAGGTATTCAGTGGTCTCGCGATTTTCAAGATCTTGCAACATTCCTTTCAGTTTGTTAGAGAGGTGGTTCAAGAGGGTATTGTCTGGGGGAGCCCTCGTGCCTTGCCATCTCCTACGCGCTCTTCTCTTTTCACGAATCAATTCTTCGATTTCGAGCGGATATGTTTCACGTACACGCCCGTCGGTGCTAACTGCGTTCTTTTGGGACGAAATGTTGTTCCAAGCAGCGCTCTGAATTGCTTCAATGAATTTGTCGACTGCGGTTTCTAACTCGAAAGGAGTTTTCAATGACACATTCAAGCCAACACCCTCCTTACAGTCCTTTCTGAAGGCGTCCAAGTTCATGTTTTTGCTAGCTAATCTAGGAGCTCTTTCTATTTTTCGCCAGTCTTCCACCCATTTTCAAGATTACTTCTGAGTGGTCTGAGCAAAGATCATAACACTCTTCAATTCGCGTAAGGTATTTGGGGTACCCTTTAGCGATGAAAAAGTCGACAAAGTCAGGCTTTTTATTCCTATCGGTTGGCCTATATGTTGGGTTACCCGTGGAGAAAAAGTCCACCCCACGTTTCATACTGTTTTTGTACAGTAATCTGCCTCTTTTTGAATTGCATCGTGAGCCCCAAAAAGTATGCTTCGCGTTAAGATCACCCCCAATGATAAAATTGGACCCAATGAAGTCATACATACGATCAAGATCATCTTCCACCAGTCTATATCCTGGCGGGAAATAACAAGATGCAATGTTATAATCTAAGCAGCCAATTTTAACAGAAACTGAACTGAACTGCATAGAGTCTAGCTCAACTTCTGTGTTCTTGAAGTGCTTTATGCAGTTCTTAATGTAGAGGGAGGATCCTCCTCTCGAATTTTGCGAAGGGTGATGTGCGTGATAGTCATTGTAACCTTTAAGTTTGGGTGTAGACACGTTTTTAAGGTGAGTTTCCGTAATCATTCAAATATCAATATTGTTTTTCCGTAGAAATACTTCTAGTTCGTCTATTTTATTCAGAAGGCCGTTTGCATTCCATGTTAGTATTTTAAATAACTGTTTCATATTCATGTTCTCTGGTAATTTTTTCGAGGGCTAAAACTCGAGCTTGCCCAATTTGTCAAATATAAATAGAGCCGAGATGCCATAGTAATTATTGTTTGTATAGAAGTACTCTACATATCCAATTAAGTCGCGTGGGTGCGCCATTAAAAAAAACAAAAAAAGGCACCAGTTCCCTACACATTTCCGGCGAAGCACTTTACACGAAGTAAACAAGCGAAAAGCGAACTGTCAACACAGTGTATTGGTTTGGGTAAATTTCAAAACAAATCTTGCAAAAAATCGAGATTTTATTCTGCGATTTTAGATTCGAGAAATGTCCGCTTTCCCCTTAGTTTCCCCTCATTTTCGCCACCAAAGAAACGTTTTCAAATTTAAATCTGTACCTATACGTACTTATGCCCACTTCAAATTTTTTTGACTCCAAACGAAACGCACATAACATGCTTAGTGTTAAATAAAAATTTGTGATGTCAGGCCCAAAAAAGGCACAAACTCTTGTTGTTCATCGGGCACGAAAGTGCTTGATGGCGTGGTAAAGTAATTTTCAGGGGATGTGAGAGGTGTACTAAAGCCCTATCGGAGGCAATGGTGTGACCGGCGACCGAGACAGTTAATCAAAGGGGAAGTTCCAACATGGCCGATGAGCTTCCAGGTTGGGTTCGGAACAATGGCCGCGCTGACCTACATCTTAAGCGCCCTTCAGTGTGATGACGTAACTCCCATCAACGGAGAAGGGGGTTAAGTAAGTGGTTTGTGTTTTATAGGCATGATTTATGCTTTTTGTTGCAGGTAGCGTGGAAACAAAGATTCAACGACACACCGACGAGCTGAGCTGGGCATAGCAAGAATGCCTGGTTTCTGTCCTAAACACTCCTAACCTTCCCTCTCTCATCACATCCATAATTTCCTCATCCTTTCCTCATCCTAATTTCCTGCCCAATCCATTTCTCTCCACCAACCTAGCTTCCACTACTGCCCGTAACAAGATGGCACCTAACGTGGGGCGCCAAATCATAAAAGTCTGATGGTGTGAGTGAAGCGCGGTTACAAAGGCGAAGTTTATGTAAGCCTTCAAGTCTGAAGAAACTTGGGGTGTACCCTGAAGACCTAAAGGACGTGCATCACTATTCTGGTGTCGATCATTAATTTATAAGTTAGGAGATTGCTGGTCTAGCAAGTTAAGTTGATAAGTTGATCAATGCTTCTAATTTCTTCCGATCTAAGATTAGCTATGATCCTTGCACTGTCGCTCTGTGTCCCTTGCGAAGCAGAACCAGGCTGACTAGGGCTACTATACGAGGGCGCTTGAATTGATTCGGCGGAGTTAGATCGGCGGGCAGATAGAGTGTATCTTGAATTCGCTGATTACTGGTGGGATGGTTCAGGTAGCTGTGGTTGAACGGATGATGAACGAGGTGAGTGTAGAACTCTCGGTATAGCGCGTGTGGCTTGAGGTTGTTCTCGAGGCGTAAAATCAGTCGCATTGTGCTCCAATGCACTCTCCCTAATTCTTCCAATTATTTGTTTCTTTTCAGCAGAATAAATCATCTTGATTCTTTGCGTGAATTCCAACATATTTCAAAAACTCGCTACTAGAGAATTTATGTATCGAACCTACGCTCAACAGAGAACAAGGAAAATCAACGGTACTAGTTAAGGATAGTATATTATAAATTAACCTTAAGAATAAATATTATTAAAAAAAAGGACCCAACAAAATGTAACTTAAGCCTACGAAAAGTAAAACTATAATACAAGAACGAAAATAAGACAACCAAAAAGTAACGTACTGAAATCTAGCACTGTTTGACCAAATAATTATACCCCATCCTATAGGATAGGAGGTATATTAAGTTTGATTCATAGTTTGTAACGAGAGAAATAATCACCGTAGACCCCCAAGACCTTAAGGGCATATGATCGAGACCGAATTGTTAGTCAAATAAGTCATGACCGTCCGTCCGTCCGTGTGTCGGTAAATTTTAGGTACCGAAGCAGTACAAGTGTAAAACTTTTAGAAATCCGCCCACTGACACGCCCACTTTACTTATTAGCATGAAAATTCAAAATTGTCCTAGGAAGCTGAAATTTGATCGCGTTGTCGTCGCTTAAGTGTAGGTTAGGTTAGGTTGGGTGGCTGTCCCCACTGAGCAGGGATACACTTAGACCAAAGGAGGTCCATTGTGATACCACTTGTAGGACCGGAGTTACCAGCCCGAGGACCTAAATGATGATTACCCGTTTGGGTGGGAGGGGTCTAGGCAACCAGCGATGGTATAAACCTGTACCGAGGGTCACTGATCAAGGTTTGATTGGTTGAGACATACCCGAGGGTAATGAAGGCTGGAGGGGTAACCGTTTCAGTTTGAACCGCTGTCAGCCGAGTTGAGGGGGCCAGTGAGAGACTCGCTTTGAGATACATAGGTCTAGAGTACTGGAAAAGACTCCTGATCCTACTCCAAGTGCTGTTTTCGATCCGTCAGTGTAGATTTCTATTGCAGATGCATTTAAGACCTCACAAGACTCCCAGGCGGCTCTGTTTGGAAATTTGGTCTTGAATTTGACATTGAAGTCGAGGTATGGGACAACGTAGTCCGAGTTGCGAGGGATGGTGTCGTGGCCATTCAGGATGCTAGCATGTCCCATGTTGTCACGAGTCAGTTGCGAGGATTCCCTAAGCCTTAGTGCTGCTTTCGCTGCCATCCCTTTACCGAAGATGTCAACGGGAAGAAGATGGAGCATTGTGTCGAGCGCAGCCGAGGGAGTTGTTCTAAGAGCACCTGTGATGTAAATACAGGATAGTCTTTGAACTTTCTCTAATATAGCAATGTTGCTACTATTGTCTAGTGCCTTCCACCAGACTTATACTCCGTACATAAGTTTGGGCCTAACGACTGCCGTGTATATCCAATTTACAAGCAACATGCTGGTATATGTTGGATTTACAAGCAACAGTACTAATTGCGTCAGAAGTAAAGACCAAATCGAGTATTCGATTATTTATGTTTTTTATACAGCTTACTTGCTGTAAGTCAAAAGAAATAATGTTATCTAACTTGTTAAGTGCTGCATGTGGTGACGAAATATGAGGAATGAAATGCGAAACATCATCAGATAAGACCCATTTCAAAACAGGAAGGTTAAAATCCCCAAAGAGCAATACCGTACTTTGTCCACAGGCTAAATGAAATATAAACTCAAGGGCCTTAGCAAGCTCAGAATAAATTTCAACGGGACTATCGGGGGGGATGTAAACATTAACAACATATACGAATTTGGGTAAAATGTCCAGTTTGACACATACAACTTCGGCATTAACAGTAAATGGAAATTTAACTTTGTCCGAGGTGATATGATCCCGAACAGCAATTAAAATTCCACCGCATTCCAACGCCTCAGATTAACACGCTTAGGGTGAGATAAGGTATGGTTAGACGAATCATCTAAAGCAGCAGTACTAGTCCTAGACAAGTGAATTTCGGACGGACCTGGGATGGACGAAGTACCTTGGTCAGGGCACTTTTCTGAAGACAAATCTGATGGTCGAAAGTCGGTAGAAGTCGAGGCGTTCGATTTGTCTACAGAACTAATGTAAGAGTGATTCTCAAAATCTGTCGAAGTGGAAGCGTCACACGAGTAATTGTACTCAGAGAATGAGGCAACGTTTTTTACTACACAATTCAGTCTTTGCCGGGTTTACTCCGAGACCGACACTATCTGCCCACCAAACTATTAGGGCAAATTGCATTATGTCCCTAATAGTGGGGAGGAACTTGCCTGTTACCGCTATCGAAATATCGTCAGCATATTGAGCTTTGAGGCCGTTTTCCTCTAGAATCAAGAGTAGTTCGTCAACTACGAGGAGCCATAGTAGTGGTGATAATACCCCGCCGCGGGGTTCCTCTGCACATGGACCTGTCAGCTAGGCAACTCCCCAACTCGGCATGGACGAGCCTGCTTTTAAGCATTTCCTCGATCCAATTGCAGAGATAGTTGTCAACCTTCAGCTTAAGGAGTGCAGCTGTCATAGCTTCTGTTCTGACATTGTTGAAGGGTCCGTCAATGTCAAGGAATGATACTAGAGTGAAATCCCTGCTCTCAAAGGATTTCTCAATGATGCTAACCAACGAGTGTAGGGCCGTCTCTACCGATTTTGCCTTGCGGTACGCATGTTGGGAGCACGAGAGAAGACTGCTGTCTATGTTGGTACTAGGATCAAGAGTAGTTCGTTTACTACGAGGAGCCATAGTAGTGGTGATAATACCCTGCCGTGGGGTTCCTCTGCACACGTACCTGTCAGCTAGGCAACTCCCCAACTCGGCATGGACGAGCCTGCTTTTAAGCATTTCCTCGATCCAATTGCAGAGATAGTTGTCAACCTTCAGCTTAAGGAGTTCAGCCGTAATAGCTTCTGTTCTGACATTGTTGAAGGGTCCGTCAATGTCAAGGAATGATACTAGAGTGAAATCCCTGCTCTCAAAGGATTTCTCAATGATGCTAACCAACGAGTGTAGGGCCGTCTCTACCGATTTTCCCTTGCGGTACGCATGTTGGGAGCACGAGAGAAGACTGCTGTCTATGTTGGTACTAGGATCAAGAGTAGTTCGTTTACTACGAGGAGCCATAGTAGTGGTGATAATACCCCGCCGTGGGGTTCCTCTGCACACGGACCTGTCAGCTAGGCAACTCCCCAACTCGGCATGGACGAGCCTGCTTTTAAGCATTTCCTCGATCCAATTGCAGAGATAGTTGTCAACCTTCAGCTTAAGGAGTGCAGCTGTAATAGCTTCTGTTCTGACATTGTTAAAGGATCCGTCAATGTCAAGGAATGATACTAGAGTGAAATCTCTGCTCTCAAAGGATTTCTCAATGATGCTAACCAACGAGTGTAGGGCCGCCTCTACCGATTTTCCCTTGCGGTACGCATGTTGGGAGCACGAGAGAAGACTGCTGTCTATGTTGGTTCTGATGTGGGCGTCGACCAGCCTCTCTAGAGTCTTTAATAAGAAAGAAGAAAGGCTGATTGGGAGGAAGTCTTTAGGAGCTGCATGGGAGATCTTACCAGCTTTTGGTATGAACACCACCTTGGCCTTCCTACAGGATTTGGGTGTATAGCAAAGGCTTAGGCAACTCCTAAAAATAGTGTGGAGCCAAGGACTCAGTAGTCCGAGACCTTGTTGGAGTTCCACTGGTAGTATGCCATCGAGCCCAGGTGATTTGTACGGAAGGAAGCTGTGCACTGCCAACTGTATCTTCTTGGGTGTGACAACATCTTCGGGTACAGGGTATTGAACTCTATCGTGGCTTATTTCAGAGTATATTGTCTCTGATTTGCTGCCAGGATAGTGGGAGTCCATGAGAAGGTCCAAAGTTTCCTTGCTGGACATTGTCCAGTTTCCATCTGGCTTTTTAATGTAGCTAGGAGTGACTGGGGATTTGGATAGGATTTTCCTAATCCGGGATGAATCACTGGTTTTCTCTATGTTTTCACAGAAGAGATGCCAAGAATAACGTTGTGATTTCCTTATCTCCGTCTCAAATTTCCTCGTACTGCTTTTATACAGGTCCCAGTCGACTGGGTCCATGGAGCGTTTTGCTTGAATAAAGAGTTTCCTTTTCTCTCTTCGAAGCCTACTTATTTCAGCGTTCCACCATTGGGGCTTGCCCCCATTTCTGTGTCTACTTATAGGGCAGGATTTGTGGAGAGCTAGGTTCATTGCCTCCGTAAGCCTACCCACCATCAGGTTTACTTCCGACGGTGATTGGGGCTGAGTGGGAGTAAGGTTTGTAAGATAACTTTTCAACTTTGTGTTGTAGGTTTCCCAGTCAGTTCTTCTGGGGTTTCTGAAGAGGAGCTTTTGGGAGATTTAAAGTCAATACCCAACTGTATGTAGCGATGGTCGGAGAATGATACATCGTTAGATACAGTTCAGTTGTTGACGGTTATGATAGGGGAGTTCGTGACCAGGGTCACATCAATGACTTCCTGCCTGTTTCTGGTGATGAAGGTAGAATCTGATCCCTTGTTACAAATTATGAGTTTAGTAGCTATTATACAGGGTGTTTCCAAATTCGATGCAAATATTTTGACACAAGATTCTTGGGTATATTTGAAGAAAAAAATTGTTCTACAGTATGGGCCTATCTCAAATTTTGATACCACTTATTGGGAATTTAAGAAAACACCTACTTTGAGGTACCTTGACCCATACTAACACAAATGTCTCCGCTAACACTTACAACAGGTACTTCATTTAGGACTTAAATTTTAGAAGAAATAGTACTCCTTTTAACTGCATTAAAATAAAATTAATGACTTTTTTAACTTTCGAGATATTTGCTTTTAAGTTGGATCCTTTTTCCCTGCCCATGACATTTTTTTGACTTTCAAGACACATTTCTGCGAAAAATGCGTAATAAACATATCGGTAATTTTTTTTTTCTAGTGCACCTAACAATACTTAATAAAAATTGCTAAGACAAGTTACCCGAAAAACCCACAGATTTTATGATACTTGGGAAATTCCATGGCAGGTAAAATTATGAAAAACTCTTTTCACGAAGCCGCGACAGGTATAAGGTGGAAATATGATTTGTTACCTACTTTTTTAACCGCAATTGACAACAAGAACGATTTTTTGACTATGTATTAATCATTTGCGTAGGTTTTAGAGCATGCATTTTTATTAGACTACCTGATAAAAAGGTAATTTCCCTATCATTTTTCTGTTAAATCCCAAAAAGGACTAAGTTTGAGGTTGGTCGCCTAGTTGGAAAATTTACCTAATGTAAATTGTATAAAAGGTTAGAAAACAAAATTTAATCCATCAAAGTCATTTTTGAAGCCGATGGCATCTTTTACAAACGAAGAATACGCCGATATTATCTACGATTATGGGATGTGCAACGGAAGTTCTATTAGAGCACAACAAAGATACCATCAGCTTTATACTAACCGAAGAGTACCTAATCCCCGCGTATTTACAAATTCGTTTCGAAGACTTCGGGAAACGGGATCTGTTTCAACAAGACGACCTAACGCAGGAGCTTCAACAGGAAGAATTGCAGTTGATGAAAGAATACTGGAAGCGGTTGCAAATGATCCATCAATCAGCATCAGGCGCTTATCCTTGCGATTTAATGTTTCAACACATAAAATTGTTCGTCTCCTGCATACGGAAAACTTGTATCCATACCACCATACACCTGTGCAGGAATTGCTTCCGAGTGATTTGGAGCCGAGACTTGAGTTTTGCAACTGGTTGTTAGAGCGGAACTTGGATGACAACGGTTTTATAAGCAGAATCCTATGGACGGACGAATCTCAATATACTAGAGATGGGATTACAAATTTTCACAATCTACACACATGGGCTGCGGAAAACCCACACACAAGGATAGAGTCATCATTTCAACACAGATTTAGCGTCAATTTGTGGGCAGGTGTTATTGGAAACAACTTAATCGGTCCCTTCAAACTGCCTCCCACACTGAATTCTGCAAACTATCTGGAATTTTTGCGCAATGATTTAACAGATCTACTGGAGGATGTTCCGGTAACTCAACGAGCTTCGTCATATGTTCAACAGGATGGAGCCCCAGCCCACTTTGGTCGCGAGGTTAAGAATTGGCTGGATGAAAAGTACGCTGGTCGTTGAATAGGAAGAAATGGACCAGTTCACAGGCCTGCAAGATCTCCAGACCTTACAATTATGGATTTTTTTTGTAGGGGGGAGAATGAAAGAACTTGTTAATTCTACAGAAATATCAACTCTAAATGATTTAGAAGATCGTATTCTCCAAGCCTCGTCACAAGTGAGGCAGGAGTTATCCTCAATAAACGTTGACAGCGCAATCCAAAAACGGGCTCTAGCATGCATACAAAATGGAGGAGGACACTTTGAACACCTTATTTGATTGTAAAATTAACTTAATGAAATAAAAAAAAAACATAAACCAAACACAAACATTTTTATTCAGAATAATAGGAATTGAACACTATGAATCGAGTTTTTCATAATTTTACCTGCTATGGAATTTTCCAAGTATCATAAAATCTGTGGGTTTTTCGGGTAACTTGTCTTAAGAATTTTTATTAAGTATTGTTAGGTGCACTAGAAAGAAAAAATTACCGATATGTTTAGTACGCATTTTTCGCAGAAATGTGTCTTGAAAGTCAAAAAAATGTCATGGGCAGGGAAAAAGGATCCGACTTAAAAGCAAATATCTCGAAAGTTGAAAAAGCTATCAATTTTATTTTAATGCAGTTAAAAGAAGTACTATTTCTTCTAAAATTTAAGTCCTAAATGAAGTACCTGTTGTAAGTGTTAGCGGAGATATTTGTGTTAGTATGGGTCAAGGTACCTCAAAGTCGGTGTTTTCTTAAATTCCCAATAAGTGGTATCAAAATTTGAGATAGGCCCATACTGTAGAACAATTTTATTCTTCAAATATACCCAAGAATCTTGTGTCAAAATATTTGCATCGAATTTGGAAACACCCTGTATAATCAAAAAGGCACTCACCCCGAATATTTGTGTCGCTGCTGCCCCAGGCAGTATGGTGCGCATTGGCATCACAGCCTATCAGAAAGCTTTACCAAAGGATCGAAAGGTCCTGCCAAGGGTATAAACTTCGAACCGAAGCCTGTAAGGACCATCAAGGGAACATCGTTGTAGAATCGCAGTCGGTGCTGAGGATTTGGAAAGACCACTTCTGCAGACTGTATAACAGCGAGGACGAACCAAATACCGCTGTCAGGCAGAACGAACCATTCAACCCGGGCGAAGACGTTACCGACGAAGCATAGGAACGATACCGCCCACCCGACCTGGAGGAGGTTAAAGCAGCTGTGGCTAAGCTCAAGTGCAACAAAGCAGCCGGAGCAGACGGCCTAGCTGCCGAACTTTTTAAATCCGCTGGCGATGAGCTGGTTAGGAGCATGCACCAGCTCATCTGCAAGATATGGTTGGAAGAAAGCAAGCCCGACGAATGGAACCTCAGCATTGTTTGCCCGATCCTGAAGAAAGGAGACCCTCTGAGTTCTGCCAACTACAGAGGAATCAGTCTTCTTAACATTGCATACAAGATCTTTTCTGCTGTACTGTGTGAACGCTTGAAGCCGTTTGTCAACAAACTTATAGGCACATATCAGTGTGGCTTTAGGCCAGGAAAGTCCACCATCGATCAAATATTCACACTGCGGCAGATCTTGGAGAAAACCCAGGAATTCCAAATCGATACACACCACCTCTTTATCGATTTCAAGGCCGCGTATGACAGCATCTATAGAGACGAGCTATATAGCGCAATGTCTAGTTTTGGCATCCCTGCCAAACTCGTCAGTCTGTGCAGGATGACGATGAAAAACTCACGCTGTTCCGTCAAGGTCGGCAAAAACCTCACCGACCCCTTTGATGTCAAAAAAGGATTTAGACAAGGCGACGCGCTGTCATGTGACTTCTTTAACATCATACTTGAGAGAATTGTGCAGAACTCTCGCACCAACACCAGAGGTACAATCATTCAAAAGTCCGTTCAACTACTCGCATACGCAGACGACATTGACATAATCGGTAGAACAAAGCGTGATGTCAGTGAAGCCTTCGTGAGTATTGGGACGGAGGCGGTATATGGGTATATGGGTTTAGCAGTCAATGAGGGCAAAACCAAGTATATGCTGTCATCAAGAAAAGACACCCAACACCGACGTCTTGGACAAAACATCACCATCGACAGCTATAACTTTGAGGTAGTTAGGGACTTTGTCTACCTGGGTTCCGCTATCAATTCAGACAATGACACCAGCGCTGAAATCAAACGAAGGATAACTCGCTGTTTCTTTGGGCTAAGAAGGCAATTGAGTAGCAAAGCCCTCTCTCGAGCAACTAAAGTGTCCATGTATAAGACCCTCATCATCCCAGTCCTGCTTAACGGTGCAGAAGCATGGACCCCGTCAAAGGCGGATGAAAACACTTAAGGCTGCTTCGAGAGGAAAATTCTTCGGACGATTTACGGTCCCGTCTGCATAGACGGAGAGTGGAGGAGGAGATATAACATCGAACTGTACGGGCTGTACAGCGATACCGACCTAGCCAAAAGAGTCAAAACACAACGTCTACGATGGCTGGGTCATCTAGAGCGGATGGACACTAACGCCCCCGCCCGGGAAATCTTCGAATCCACATCGCGGGGACGGCGCGGTAGAGGAGCACCGAGACTCAGGTGGCGCACGCAAGTGGAAATGGACCTCAGCCAACTTCGCGTGCGAAACTGGAGACGGCTGGCTAGAGACAGAGCTGGCTGGCGAAATTTCAAAATTTGAGATAGGCCCATACTGTAGAACAATTTTATTCTTCAAATATACCCAAGAATCTTGTGTCAAAATATTTGCATCGAATTTGGAAACACCCTGTATAATCAAAAAGGCACTCACCCCGAATATTTGTGTCGCTGCTGCCCCAGGCAGTATGGTGCGCATTGGCATCACAGCCTATCAGAAAGCTTTACCAAAGGATCGAAAGGTCCTGCCAAGGGTATAAACTTCGAACCGAAGCCTGTAAGGACCATCAAGGGAACATCGTTGTAGAATCGCAGTCGGTGCTGAGGATTTGGAAAGACCACTTCTGCAGACTGTATAACAGCGAGGACGAACCAAATACCGCTGTCAGGCAGAACGAACCATTCAACCCGGGCGAAGACGTTACCGACGAAGCATAGGAACGATACCGCCCACCCGACCTGGAGGAGGTTAAAGCAGCTGTGGCTAAGCTCAAGTGCAACAAAGCAGCCGGAGCAGACGGCCTAGCTGCCGAACTTTTTAAATCCGCTGGCGATGAGCTGGTTAGGAGCATGCACCAGCTCATCTGCAAGATATGGTTGGAAGAAAGCAAGCCCGACGAATGGAACCTCAGCATTGTTTGCCCGATCCTGAAGAAAGGAGACCCTCTGAGTTCTGCCAACTACAGAGGAATCAGTCTTCTTAACATTGCATACAAGATCTTTTCTGCTGTACTGTGTGAACGCTTGAAGCCGTTTGTCAACAAACTTATAGGCACATATCAGTGTGGCTTTAGGCCAGGAAAGTCCACCATCGATCAAATATTCACACTGCGGCAGATCTTGGAGAAAACCCAGGAATTCCAAATCGATACACACCACCTCTTTATCGATTTCAAGGCCGCGTATGACAGCATCTATAGAGACGAGCTATATAGCGCAATGTCTAGTTTTGGCATCCCTGCCAAACTCGTCAGTCTGTGCAGGATGACGATGAAAAACTCACGCTGTTCCGTCAAGGTCGGCAAAAACCTCACCGACCCCTTTGATGTCAAAAAAGGATTTAGACAAGGCGACGCGCTGTCATGTGACTTCTTTAACATCATACTTGAGAGAATTGTGCAGAACTCTCGCACCAACACCAGAGGTACAATCATTCAAAAGTCCGTTCAACTACTCGCATACGCAGACGACATTGACATAATCGGTAGAACAAAGCGTGATGTCAGTGAAGCCTTCGTGAGTATTGGGACGGAGGCGGTATATGGGTATATGGGTTTAGCAGTCAATGAGGGCAAAACCAAGTATATGCTGTCATCAAGAAAAGACACCCAACACCGACGTCTTGGACAAAACATCACCATCGACAGCTATAACTTTGAGGTAGTTAGGGACTTTGTCTACCTGGGTTCCGCTATCAATTCAGACAATGACACCAGCGCTGAAATCAAACGAAGGATAACTCGCTGTTTCTTTGGGCTAAGAAGGCAATTGAGTAGCAAAGCCCTCTCTCGAGCAACTAAAGTGTCCATGTATAAGACCCTCATCATCCCAGTCCTGCTTAACGGTGCAGAAGCATGGACCCCGTCAAAGGCGGATGAAAACACTTAAGGCTGCTTCGAGAGGAAAATTCTTCGGACGATTTACGGTCCCGTCTGCATAGACGGAGAGTGGAGGAGGAGATATAACATCGAACTGTACGGGCTGTACAGCGATACCGACCTAGCCAAAAGAGTCAAAACACAACGTCTACGATGGCTGGGTCATCTAGAGCGGATGGACACTAACGCCCCCGCCCGGGAAATCTTCGAATCCACATCGCGGGGACGGCGCGGTAGAGGAGCACCGAGACTCAGGTGGCGCACGCAAGTGGAAATGGACCTCAGCCAACTTCGCGTGCGAAACTGGAGACGGCTGGCTAGAGACAGAGCTGGCTGGCGAAGCTTGTTGGCTGAGGCCCAGGTCCACCCCGGACTGTAGGGCCACCTTAAGTAAGTAAGTAAGTATTCTTTACGCCATTGGTACCTTTTTCATAAGAAAAAAATAAAATTACTTTAATGGTTATAGTGACGGGGTGGGGATAGGAGTTTATTGGGGTAGGAAGATGGTAGTTTCTTTTTTTTAATTTTTGGTACTATAACAAATTTATTAAATGTCTTCTTTTTTTATCAAATCAAAGAAAAATTGAGTGTCACGGAGTGCAACGTGGTGAGTTTAAGGTGGATCGGTGACCATTGCTCGCTGGTGGATTCGGTGTTGTTCGGTGGGTGGACGGCTGACCCGAAGAAGCTAGCTGTGGCTGCGGCTGCTGATGCTTGGAATTCTATCCAAGAGACGTGGATCGTGTCGGCATATACTTATGGTGCGGGGAAGAGGGGGTGCAATTATTGTCTTTTCTTGTTTTAGATCACTGATCGAGATTTTTACTAAACATGTGTATTTGTATAGTTTTTTGCACGCAGAGGCACTGGGAGTGATGAGGTCTTTTTATACCCCATCCCATAGGATAGGAGGTATATTAAGTTTGATTCATAGTTTGTAACATAGAGAAATAATCACCGTAGACCGCCAAGATCTAAGGGCATACGATCGAGACCGAATTGTTAGTCGAATGAGCGGTGTCCGTCCGTCCGTCCGTGTCTCGGTAGTTTTTAGGCCTTAAATTTTGAGCTAGGAACTTGAAACTAGCAGTACAAGTGTAAAAATTTTTAAAATCCGCTAACTGACACGCCCACTTTACTTATTAGCTTGAAAAATCAAAATTGTGGCAGGAAGCTGAAATTTGGTACGCGATATCCTCGCTTAAGTGTAGTGTGAAAGACATTAAAAAAAGCGAATACCGCCCCCTTGTAGGCATGGTCATACTTAATAATATGCATTCTAATAAACGATTTTTATTTGATATATTTGCTTTAAATCCAAAAAACTTGCACTATAAAATGTTCAGACATTTGCGTAAGCTATCAACTTACGGGCATAAATTTTCGCCACGCCCACTTTTGGGGGCGGTTTTGCAGTATAAACCAAATTTTATGAAAATGCAATCAATACGTGTATACCACTTCTGATAAAAAATATAAACAAAAATACGATGTTATTGAGAAGGGGTGGATGCCCCGCCCTTTTTTTAGGCAGAAGATTCTTAACTGAGAAATTATAAATACAATTGAAGTTAAGTGAAACCGAAATTTAACAACCAAGATTTATGACACTATTCGGAGCTTGACAGTGGTCAATTGGGATGGGGTATCCAACGATTCGCCTAAGCGGATTGTAACCCTCCCACTAGGTTTTCTTTGGTTTTCCTTGTCACGCTGAAGGTCGTTTATTGTCGAGATATGAATTTCACGCTTTAGTATAGGTGTTTTTAGTATGGAAAGCGCGTTTTTTGTTTTTTTTTTTTGTTTCTACCGGTGTGCACTTATAGTCTTTGACCAGGTATCTTTTTAATTAAGCCTTTAACTTTCCGGCGTTAATGTGATTGCTGGACTATAAAGAAAAACGAATATCGATTTTGATCGTTGATCGCGGTTTCTATAGATACTGAACGGTAAGTATGCTACAACTTTTTTTTTGTAAACCAGCTATGAGCTAGATTCTAGGCAACCCCACGAGTTATTGCGCCTTGTCTGTCCGCTTTCCAGTTAAGAACTGACTCGATTTTTTAATTCTGTCAGTACCACTAAGCGTCTGTTCTGATAAGAAATGAAACCTTACTGAAACGGAAAATATATTTGCAAGCGTCGTGACGTGGAACGCCTAATACTCCTTATTTCATGCTTCGAGAGCTAGCTGGTTGAACATAGGCGAACTTCAAGCCTTATCTTGAGAATGCGTAGTGCATCACTCTGTTCCTGCTAATTCCTGAAATCTTTTGAATGTGCAAACGTTATTTTGCCTTGCACTTCATATAGGTTATTGCTAATAGTTTTACTACCTTTGCTTTGATGAAATTTGGGCACAATTTTGCGTTAATGTGCTTGAACGCATCACTGAGAATAAAATTTCTTTTAAATACCTCTTCATCTACTTTAAGGCCACGACTCTACTCCTCAAGTTATACGCCTTTTCGTACGACTCATGTGCTTTTTTTAGGGCTTCTTTCAAGTAGGCATGCAAAATGTTCATCTTCTATGGCTAAAAAATCCAATTGATTTCCAAGCTATACAAGCTATCTAGGTTCTTTAAAAGTAAGTATCCCCTCCGTGCTGTAGCATTCGCTGATCGAAATGGGCTTGATACGGCGACAAATGGATGGCAGAAAACACTGTAGGTCGCAAAGCACTGCCGAGCGATGGGAGATTGACATCTCAATCAGTTGGATTTGGTTCTTAATAGGCCCGGATGGCTGCTATGATGGACCTGTTGACTCGTTCGTTAGCATTGGCTTGGGCTAAGGAGACTGCTGTCCGATAGCGCCTTGTGCTATATGCTGCAACCATTTTAGCGAAACTTTTGCTTATGAACTGCGTCCCGTTTTCTGAAACTATGCTCTCAGCAACGCCAGAAATGAGGAAAATGTCTTCTCTAAGAAATTTGAACAGCGTGTCGGCAGTTGCTCTTTTTCGTGGCTTTATTAAAACAAATTTCGTCTGTTTGTGACTTTCGTGAATTTTCGTCTGTCCAGCGCAATCATGATTTGAGGGTTTCCATTCCTGGATAGAGGATATGGGCCCAGGAAATCGACGTAGATATGTTTGAATGGTCTATCTACAGCAAAAGATTTTCCTATCGCGGTGTTGGGGGCTTTTGTCGTCTTGCATATATCACGATTAGTGATGAATGCTTGTATTTGTGCGGCCATATTTGGCAAAAAGAAACGCTGGTGCAGTCTGTACAGAGTTGTCGCAATTCCTTCATGCGAAGCTCTCAGTGCACATTGAGCTAGAGATATCATCCGGTTAACGCTATCGGGGTCCACAGTTTCCAAGCCAAATCGTCTTGGATTGGGTTTCTTTTCTATGTCTGAAGTTCTTGTATACGAAACCGTTCAAGACTTGAAGGTCTGGTAGCTGTACGGTATTTTTTTTTCGATATGCTTGATAATCTTAGTAATCAGTATTCTTCCGGCTTAAAACTTGTTACGGTCACCTGCAAATAAAATAAAAGGAAATAGTTAAAATTAACGCGAGAATAACTAATTTTTTTCACGACAATACTATTCTGTATTTACCTTCGAGTTTCCATTCGGCGTTTCGTGGGACTGTCAATTTGACAAGTGACCCCCATTTTTATGGGGGCACCAGCGCCACCATTTTCTCCGACAGCTACGTTTGTCGAAAGCGCTACTATTAGGCCTCACACACAATGAAATGAAGTAAATAAAAAATTGAGAGCGCTTATTCGAATGTGTAGATTAACCTTATTTCTGTCGCTCATGGTCATGAGGTGATTAGTTTTTTTTTCATCCGTTGCAAAAGACAATTTTTTGTCCCAGAAAATAATGATGGGCGTGTTTATCGCATTAACTGGAGGGATACACGGGTCAGAACTTGGCTGAAAGGGGTACACTGGCTAAGCCCAATGAATTCAATAGAGCTTTCAACAGTTTGACGTCTACTGGTATTATCGAGTGCGGGATGCCAAACAAAGTACCTTTTTATATGGAAAACGAACAAAAATTACACATAAACGTAAATAACTATTAAAAAATGCAACCCTATGTTTCGATGAACGGTAAAGTTGTAGACTTGATCAGGCTTTCTAGGTAATGCCATAAATAGCTGAATAACTAGATATTCAACTTCGGACATGTAAAAGCTTTGCCCACACGCTGAAATTTATGAATTTACCGATTCTCCGACATTTGTTTACAAATGTGAGTAAATTCATGAATTCGTCATTTCCATGCAATTTCGTTCTGCAGCTTTTACATCAGCTGATCGCATTAGGTAAATTGTTATTGTATTTTCTTAGACGTATTCACCGACACGGAAATTTAAAGCTTCAAAAAAGCATTAAAGGCTTTATAGAAAACGTAAACAAATTGGTGTTGGAGGGCAAGAGTGACGCAAGTTCAATATCTGGTTATTCAGTAATTTCTGGTAATGCTAAAAATATTTTCATTACATAACACGGAAAGGATAAGAAAAGTGTTGTTTGTTTTGTAGAAACAGTGTATACGACCACAAAAGGGTACACGGATTCAAGGAGATCATATCCTCGGAACACTTTTTTGATACTTTCCACATATTTTATTAAAATAATTTTTGGGTCAATTTAAAGAACGGAATAAGCACAATAGCTTCCTTCCTTATCGGTACACTCTAGGTTGAGTAGTTTATTAGTAATTCCCACTTCTACAGAAACTATTGAATTTTTTTATATAAAAACGCGATTTTCTTGGCATCCCGCAGTCGATAAATGTGAAAGACGTCAGATTTTGACAGCCGTGGTAAAAGGTCTATGGGCATTGTCGTTTTAACCTTCAACCGTGTCGGAGAACAAAAAAAAAAATTTCCAAAATATAGCCCCGATTAAAATATAATATTTTTTTTTTATATCGTAGCGCTAGAAGTGCAATTGGTGTGTTCAATTGGTGTGTTAGAGGAAAAAAAATTGATTTTTCTGAGAAGGCGAAAAAAAAGCAAGTAGTTAAATTTCTCTCGTAAATGCAGTGAATTTTATAAAGGAAATTTCCAGTTAGTGGAGAAATTCACCAAGGCCGACGCGCTGAGTAAGTTTTCTTAATTCAACTTCTTAACTACTTAATTAAAATTCTTAACTTAATAAAATTTTCTTAAATTGACTGCAATGAGCCCAAGATATTCTGGAAGAAGTGGGCAGACGCTGGAAGAATCTTTTATTCTGGAGGAAGTGGGCAGGAGTTGGAGGAATCCTTTAAAGGTGAAGCATTCCGTTTTTCGGTACTAACATGTTAGAAACTTCGATGAACCCAAGGAAATAAAAACAATGCAGAATTTATTAAAAAAAAAACAAGTGGGAAAGTGCAACAGTCGGTATGCAAAAGCTTCAATCCATCTACGACGGATTGCAAAATACCCGACCATACCAAAAAGCCACGCTTCCAAAAAGTGGGCGGGATATAAAAATATAACTGTTGAATGCTTTATACTAGGTGGTTGCATACATTTCGGCCTAAAACTCCGCCTTTTTAAATCACTTTTTTTTAACGCCACGCCCACAAAAGTGGGCGGAGGCACATACAATATATACATAAAAGTTAGAAAATGCTAGTATCTACAGCTTTTTTCTAATAGCTTTTTTGTCAAATTTCATATGTATTTTTTGAAAAAACAGTCATTTTAAGCTAAAATCCCTTAAAAAGTGGGGGTGGTCAATGAACAATCTAAAATTTTTTGGCTACCTTTAAGACAATCATAAGGCAATGTTACGTACCAAAAATTAATGCGCTAGCGCCATTGTAACATAGCTAAAACTTGCAAAATGTATTTTTTTAAATTAGAGATGGTCGCACATACAGGCCTGTAGTGGGCGTGTCTGTGGGCGGATTCAGCTTATTTTCAAACTTGATCTGAAAGACTGGACTTCCAACAAACCCTCATTTCAGCTCTCTGTCTTAAAATTTAAGGCCTAAAAGTTGTTAACATACGGACGGACGGACGGACGGACGGACGGACATGGCTTAATCGATTCTCCTGTCGGTCCCATTCATATCTCTAAAAGGTCTTAGGTCGCACATAGCGTTTTATGATATACGGGATGATCGCATTTTAATAGTGTGATATGCGACAAAATATAATTGATTCATTTCTATTCGACAGCCTTTGGCTAAAATATTTATCCTTCGCCTCACACTAGGCAATGAAAAACTTACAAGCTTGAGAATGCTTATTTCGAGACCGATATGTGAAACGATTAGCCATGTCGGTCCGTCCGTCTGTCTGTATGTGTGCAGTTCTTATAATTGCTCTTTCTAATAGAGCTAGGACGCTTTAACTTAGAGCTTTAACTAGGAGTGTATCTTGGTTCTTATTTTGTACAAACAAAGTGTGAAAATTAGTTAAATCCTCCAACGGTCACGCCCACTACTGGCTTCAATGTAAGGCAACCTCTATTTCAAATTTTGTTTCAAAATGCCTTTTGGTCAAGTTAGACAAGGCGTAAGAACTCAAATTTTGATATAGAGCAATAATGGCCCAAAACCTTAAAGAAGACAAAAACAAACTGCCACACATGTTGAAGCCGCACGAACGAACGGTTTTAGTAGGTGCGATAAACACTACGATAGCGTAAACTACTTGTTAAGTCAACTTAGTTGTAGTCAAGAAGAATTATGAGAGAGCGAAAACTTACTATTATGAAGTGCGTTCTGGCAGTTTCATAGTGTCTCTCATAAATGGGTGGTTTTTTAGCACGTGGAAATCGGGCATAATCAGTATCAGCTACTTCGGTATTATATACCCCCTATATTGGCATATTGGTATCTTTGAAAAATTTTGGAGTTTAAGCCTCCTTCCACCCTAGCATTCAAAAAAAAACTTTTAATTGGCTTTGGCGTCCTTCGAGTTTTCGGCTTTGCAGTTTCAGCAGTTTTCGCACGTTCAAGGCTAGGGTTCTGGCCCGAATCCTTGTCAGCACTCACATTGTGGAAAAAGTCTATTGCCCTTCCGCATGGGTTCTATTTTAACCCTGATGATAAGTATCATTTTAATTTTATAAATTTCCTTTATGCTCTAAATTCCTTCAAAGGAAAGCATAAAAATTGGAAGGCCGCGTCTGATCACAGCGTCTCTTTCTCCTTCCGAGCGTTGCTTTTCCTTTTTAATGATATTGACGGCATCAATAATTTTAAGGCCTTTGGCTTTTACATCCCTAACAACGTCTTCTTTCCTGTATGAGGGGTGGAGCCCCCTAGCAATGACTCGAAGCCGTTTTTCATACTTATTTTGGTAAGTATACCACTCAATATTCTCTGAACTTAACTTACGAGACAGCGCACGATATGAATCGGCGTCGTCTTCATTTACTTTCCACACGTTATTCCGTTGCAAAGTAAGCCTATAATTTTTGGATCCCACCATGCTGCAAAGAAGATTGAGCAGTTTTTCCGTTGTCTGCTATTCCGCTTATGTTTATTGCTGGCGGAAGCCGAATTTTAAATTGTGGTCTAGCCTTGTTTGATACAGAAGGCTTATCTTCTTCTTGTGATTTAGCCTTATTTGAGCCTTTATAATCTTCCTTATTATCCTAATCTTCCTTAATCTGCCTTATTATCTTCCTTTTGTATTACTTCGGGAGAGGAATCTGCCTTACGCTTCTTGCTAGACCTTATCTTTTAAGTAGAATCGGTCTCATGTGCAAGTTCGTCCTCGTCCGCCTCCTGGTCGGTTCGGTGTTGCACACTACTTCGTTACCTAACAATTTTTCATCGCAGAGTATTTTTAATATCTTAGTTTTCTTTTCGCAGAGAGTCAACTTCTATTTTAAGATTGATTGATTTAAGATTTATAAGATATTGCTTATAAATCCTTTTGAGAAAAGAACAAAACTAAATCGATCACCACCACCTGGATCGAACATATCCGGAAAAAGCAGTCCACCGGTAAACCAGGACTCAGTGAAAATTAAGAGCTTAGAAAAGGAGAATAATGAACTCCGAGCTAAGCTTACTGAAATGGAGGGACTCTTCTACGATCTAAAAATCAAATTTGTTTCTCTGCGAAAAGAAAACGAGGATATTAAAAATACTCGTTAAATGAAAGACTGTGAGGTAACGAAAGATTGTGTAACACCGACCCGACCAGCAGTCGAATACTACACGGACGAGGACGAACTTGCACTTGAGACCGATTCAGTTTTCAGGAAAAGGTCTAGCAAGAAGCGTAAGGCGAATACCTCTCCCGAAGTAATACAAAAAGGAGAAAAGCCCCCTGGCTCAAACAAGGTTTAACCAGAATCGAAAATTCGTCCACCTGACGCAATAAACATCTCCGGGATAGCAGACTTTGGGAGACTGCGCTACCTTCTTGCAAACACTTACTTCGCACCGAAATAACGTGTGGAAGGTAAATGTTGACAACGCCGATTCCTACAAAAAAACCACTGCGAGTCACTGCAGGGGGGCTCCACCCATCATGCACAAAAGAAGACGTTGTAAAAGACGTAAAAAATAAAGGCCTTAAAGTCATTGATGCCGTCAATATCATTAAAAAGGAAAAGCAACGCACAGGCGGAGAAAGAGACACTGTGATCAGACGCAGCCTTCCAATTTTTATGCTCTCCTTTGAAAGAACTGAGAGCATAAACGATACCTATAAAGTGAAAATGATACTTAACATCAGGGTTAAAATCGAACCCATGCGAAAGGGCAATAGACTGATAATACAGTGTAAGCGATGCCAAGAATTCAGGCACACAAGTGCCTTGTGCCAAAGAGAACCACGTTGCGTGAAATGTGCCGGAAAACACCTCTCAACAGAGTGCAAAGTTGACATAAAGGCTCCAGCAGTTTGCGCCAATTGTCACGGAAACCACCCCGCAAATTATCGAGGATGCGAACAAGCCATAGAGCTGCAAAAGGGACGAGAACCTCCCCAACAATCAATTTTGGGTCATGTCCCTAGCAAATGGAGATTTCCTTACCAGTTCCATTCCCTTTTTTACAATTTTTAATTTTTTTTTGATAGTGTGTGTACAGGCGCAGTGCAAAGAAGTCCTTGGAGCGGAAAAATTCTTGTAAGTATTTATTTTTATTACTGTAAAAATCACTTTATCTGGTAGAAGTAACAACAAAATTAAGTTTCTCTTCATAAGCAAAAGTCTTCAATAACAAAGAACTCTGTACAATGCGATTTGTTTACTAGAAACAGACCAGAATGAATTAAAATAAGAACAAATAAAAGTTTTTTTGAAATGTTTGAATATTTTTTTGCTGGACAAATGGAGTTTCTTTTTTGCGAAGCAGAATCAAGGGAAAGAATGAAAACCCCGACTCACAAGTGGAATGAAAAAGCTGCGAATCCAGGAAGGATTGGGCACGTAAAACGCGCCGATAAATCGTGCGCACTCACACAAGCAAACCATGAGAGAGAGAAAACCGCACGGAGCAGTGGTATACTCTACTAACGCCAGTGCAGCCTTTTCCGTCTTAAATAGTCTACAATTCCGCGTAAGCCCAACAAATTGGACGGAGAGAGTGTCCCCCTTTCCGTTAGTTATGTTTGCTGGGTCTTATGGAAATTACTCGAGGTCAGAATCCAAGCCAATAATCCAAGTCCAATAACTGTTGAAACTCCTATGCCAAAGACTCCAAAGACGCCAAAGCCGATCAAAAGTCCGACAAAAGGCTTAAAAGCTCCACAAAAGAGCGGCGTCAGTTCAACTGCAGCGGAGAAACCGCCACTGGTCGGACCGAAATCATACGCACAGGTTGGGGCAAATGAAAACAAGGCAAGATCGCCCACAACAGATGCAGTGTCTCAGATCCTCGCTGTAATCTTGGAAAAACTTGAGGATCAGACTAAAATCAACAAACTTATATTTGACAAACTGAGCAAGCTCGAGTTTAAGGCTTGAAAAAATTACAAGAGCACATGAATATGAAACAGTTATTCAAAATACTAACATGGAATGCACATGGTCTTCTGAATAAAATAGACGAACCAGAAGTATTTCAACGGAAAAATAATATTGATATTTGCAGGATTACGGAAACTCACCTTAAAAACAGGTCTAGACCTAAACTTAAAGGTTACAATGAGTATCACGCACATCACCCTTCGCAAAATTCGAGAGGAGGATCCGGCCTCTACATTAAGAACTGCATAAAGCACTTCAAGAACACAGAAGTTGAGCTAGACTCTATGCAGATCAATTCAGTTTCTGTAAAAATTGACTGCTTAGATTGCAACATTGCATCTTGTTGTTTCCCGCCAGGATATAGACTGGTGGAAAACGTGGTTTATCATTGGGGGTGGCTTAAGCGCGGAGCATACTTTTTGCGGTTCAAGATGCAATTCAACAAGAATCAGATTACTGTACAAAAACAGTATGAAACGCGGGTTGGACTTTTTCTCAACGGGTAAGCCAACATATTGGCCAACCGATAGGAATAAAAAGCCTGACCTTGCCGACTTTTTCATCGCTAAAAGGTACTCCAAACACCTTACGCGAATCGAAGAGTGTTATGATCTTATGATCTTAAGAGCTCTTAGATAAGCTAGCAAAAACATAAACTGGGACGCCTTCAGAAAGGAGTGTAAGGAGGGTGTTGGCTTGAAAGTGCCATTGAAAACTTCTTTCGAATTAGAAACCGCAGTTAACAAATTCATTGAAGCAATTCAGAGCGCTGCTTGGAACAACACTTCGTCCCAAAAGAACGCAGTTAGCACCGACAGGCATGTACGCAAAACATATTCGCTTGAAATCGAAGAATTGATTCGTGGAAAGAGAAAAGCGCGTAGGAGATGGCAAGGCACGAGGACCACCTCGTTCTAGGCATCTTGAACAACCTCTCTAACAAACTGAAAGGAATGTTGCGAGATTTAAAAATTCCTGAGACCACTGAGTACCTTGAATACCAATAAATTTAGAAAGATGCTTGATCCCGGATCATCAATTCGGTTTCAGACCTAACCATTCCACAATAGATTAAGTCAACAGAATAACGCATGAAATTGAAAAAGCCTTAGAAGGGGAAAAAATATGTTCAAGTGCTTTCCTCGAAGTATCGCAAGCCTTCGACAAGGTTTGGCACAAGGGCTTGAAATATAAGCTATGGCAAAACTTGTCGGAAGACATGCTTAAAATATTGGAAAATTATCTTGAAAGCAGACTCTTTCGTGTAAGGTGTAGTAGTGAATACTCGAGTTTCAAGCAAATTCGGGCTGGCGTACCCCAGGGAAGCGTCCTCGGTTCGACCCTGTTCCTGCTCTACACAAGAGACATACCTCTAGATGACGAGACAGTCGTGGCCACGTTTGCGGACGATACGGCCATCCTGGCAACAGATGAATCAGTCGAGTCATCAACGAGAAACCTCCAACGAGCATTGGACAGAATTTGTGTCTGGACGAAGACTTGGCGAATCGCTCTTAACGAGAACAAGTCTACGCATGTGAATTTCACTTACAGAAGGGTTAACAATTTACCTCTGTTCATAAATTCTGCACAAATATCTTATGCAAATGAAGTGAAATATCAAGGGGTGACACTGGACGCTAGACTTAGGTGGAAACCACACGTAAAGAAGAAGCGTGACGAGCTGGCAATTAGGCTCAGGGAAATGTATTGGCTTATCGGAAGATTTTCGAAATTAAGCATGTATAACAAACTGCTCTTGTACAGGCAGGTGTTAAAGCCGTCCTGGACATACGGTGTACAACTTTGGGGTTGTACCAAGCCGAGCAACATGTCCATTTTGCAGACTTTCCAAGACTAAATGATAAAGCTAAAGCTAAATGCTAAAGCTAAAGCTAAATGATAAAGCTAAATGCTAAAGCTAAATGCTAAAGCTAAATGCTAAAGCTAAATGCTAAAGCTAAATGCTAAAGCTAAATGCTAAAGCTAAATGCTAAAGCTAAATGCTAAAGCTAAATGCTAAAGCTAAATGCTAAAGCTAAATGCTAAAGCTAAATGCTAAAGCTAAATGTTAAATGCTAAAGCTAAATGCTAAAGCTAAATGCTAAAGCTAAATGCTAAAGCTAAATGCTAAAGCTAAATGCTAAAGCTAAATGCTAAAGCTAAATGCTAAAGCTAAATGCTAAAGCTAAATGCTAAAGCTAAATGCTAAAGCTAAATGCTAAAGCTAAATGCTAAAGCTAAATGCTAAAGCTAAATGCTAAAGCTAAATGCTAAAGCTAAATGCTAAAGCTAAATACTAAAGGTAAATGCTAAAGCTAAATGCTAAAGCTAAATGCTAAAGCTAAATGCTAAAGCTAAATGCTAAAGCTAAATGCTAAAGCTAAATGCTAAAGCTAAATGCTAAAGCTAAATGCTAAAGCTAAATGCTGAAGCTAAATGCTCGCCTTCATGTTCATTGCAACAACGAAATCAACAATGATGAGCTTTCAAGATAGTTTTTTAATATTCTTTACATATCTTCTGGCAATGTTTGCTGTAGCTTATACTTTCAGCATTCGTGCCACACCTTGTCGAAGGCCTGCGATACGTCGAAGAAAGCACTAGAACATATTCTAGCTTTTAAATTGTTTTCGCGATTTAACATTATAATAAATGACAAGAACTTTTCGGAACTTACGCGTTCATATATAACATCGCGGCAACTTCCGAAAAGCTCTTGTCATTTATTACTAGAACATATTTTTTCCCCTTCTAAGGCTTTTTTAATTTCATGCGTTATTCTGTAGACTTGATATATTGTGGAATGGTTATTGGCTGTGATCGCTTTAGCAAAACCTTCTCGAATACTTTCGATATTATTGGCAGAAGCGATATGGGTCTATAAGATTTTTTATCATTTGCACATTTCCCCGGTTTTGGAACCATAATGACTCGACATTGCCTTGGAACGTATAGAAGTCTAAGGGAAGCGTTTATCATATAAAGTAGCTTCACTAGTGCCTTTTCTGATAGTTCTTTCAATATTTCGCCTGTGATCAGGTCATAACCCGGGGCCTTATTATAATCCTTATCTTTATTATAAATCAATAAGCTAACACATTAAGATAAATCTTATAATATTGTGAAGCAAGAAAAAGTATGGAAAGTGAAGCGGGGAAAAAAAAAAAACTTAAAGTATCTTACGTAATTATAAGGATATAAATGAATAAGTGAATAAAAGCAGCAGAATGTTAAATATATTTTGAAAATTGGTGTAATTAATGTAACATTAATAACTATGCTAGTGCACACTGGCCAGGTGCTTTAAAAGAAGGGTTTTAAACTGTCTTGTGTATCCAATACTTCTGATATGAATTGGCAGGGAGTTCCAGAGTCGGGTTGAAGAAACGAAGAACTGCTGCTCAGATGTTTGAAAGGAGTACCTCGGTTGAATAAGGACAAATGGTCTACGAGAATGGGCAAAAGACATTTTTTTATGTAGATATTTGGGTTGACCGGATGTCATGACTTGATGTGCGTATATTAGGGCTTTGTATTTCAGAAAGTTGTCGAACGCGCAACCGAAAATTTGTACCGCGTAATCTGAGATATGGTCATAGCGTTTCTTGTTAAATACATAGCGGGCTATATTGTTGAAGACAACATTTAGTTTTCTCCTACTACAGTAGTTAGGTCTGCAGAAAACTTCACATCCATACGGGAGTGTACGTATAAGCAGGGTTTTTGCTATCCTCATTTTAGTTTTCACCGGTAGAAACTGAGCAGTTTGCCACAAACAACGAAGTTTCCCATATACTCTACCTACGGCTAAGTCGATATGATCTGACCAAGTCAAAGTGCAGTTGACTATAAGCCCTAGGTAACGTGCGTATCAGTATGGGATTACTGATGGGCCCAATAAGATAGGTGGGAGGTATAATGGGTTGAGTTTGGTTCTATGAATAGCTATGACCTTTGATTTAGAAGGATTTACTTTAAGGTCGTTTTCATAGGACCAAACACGAATACGCTCTAAATCTTCGTTTATATTTGCTGCGCACAGATCGACGTCACCCATAGGACAGCATAGATGCAACTGAAGGTCATCTGCGAACATGTGAGCCTCACAGTGTTTAATGATGTTTGGTAGATTATTGACAAACATAACAAAATGTAGAGGACCGACAATTTTTTCTGGTGTTTTAGAGGTGAGTGGTTTTGTAGTAATTGGGGACTGGCAGTGTGTGATTTAAGGCTCTGCTGTTTTGTTTTCAGCCTGGTAGTTCTCTCGGTCGACATTGCGGTGGTGCTAGAATTTGAGTGAATGACTTTTACTCGAAACGGGATCGCAGGCAAATGTATGTATGGATGGAAACGCGATGTATGAATTTTTAACAGAGTGAAATCATGTTATGTACAATTTGGTTTCTCAAAATTGGCTTGCCAGATTTAAGCTAACGATTTAAGAATATCGAACAATCGATGAACTGGGTGCGCGCGTTGAATTAGGCGGTTAATTTGGTATTTGATTTAATTTTGACGCATTTAGAGCAAAACATATCGCCGCGCTACAAAAGACGTGTTCTCGCAATGAGTTACTTGACTCAACTCCCTTATTATTTTAAAGTTTGCTTGTTGTCTGTCGGAGTTCAACTAACGAAACTTTTTTCATTCTAAAGCTATCAGGTTCCGCGTTGTTGTTTTGAACATCAGCCAACGGCGGACCCTCTAAAGGCTTGAATATTTCTTCTTAATGTTCAGCAAACAAACTCGCTTTTTCTTTGTCTTCTCTTGCCCATTCGCCGTTAGCTTTTTTTATTTGTGACGAGTGGATTATAGGTTTATTGATAGACTTAACTGCTTTCCACAGCGAGTAGTTTGAGCTCCTATCCGCCGACAAGCCTTAAAGGTATTCAGTGGTCCCACGATTTTTAAAATCTTGCAACGTTTCTTTCAGTTTGTTAGAGAGGTGGTTTAAGAGGGTTTTCTTTGGGGGAGCCCTCGTGCCTTGCCATCTTCTACGCGCTCTTCTCTTTTCACGAATCAATTCTTCGATTTCAAGTGGATATGTTTTGCGTACATGCCTGTTGGTGCTAACTTCGCTCTTTTGCGAAGCCAACACCCTTCTAACAGTTCTTTCTGAAGGCGTCCTTGTTCATGTTTTTGGTAGCTAATCTGGGAGCTCTTTCTATTTTCGCCAGTCTTCTACCCATCTTCAAGATTGCTCCTGAGTGATGTGAGCAAAGATCATAACACTCTTCGACTCTCGTAAGGTATTTGGGGCACCTTTAAGCGATGAAGAACGTAGCGACGACAAGGTCAGGCTTTTTATTCCTGTCGGTTGGCCAATATGTTGGCTTTCCCATGGAGAAAAAGTCCACCCCACGTTTCATACTGTTTTTGTACAGTAATCAGCCTCTTGTTGAATTGCATTTTGAACCCCAAAAAGTATGCTTCGTGTTAAAGTCGCCCACAATGATAAAATTCGACCAAATCAAGCCATACAATGCAATCATCATATCGTCTTCTTCCAGTCTATATCCCGGCGGGAAATAGCAACATGCAATGTTGTAATCTAAAAAGTCTATTTAAACAGAAACTGAGCTTATTTGCATGGAGTCCGGCTCAACTTCTGCGTTCTTGCAGTGTTTAATGTAGTTTTTGATGTAGAGGGAGGATCCTGCTCTCGAATTTTCCGAAAGGTGATGTGCGTTATAGTCATTGTATTTATTTTGGGTCCAAACCTTTTTAAGGTGAGCTTCGTTGATCACACAAATATCAATATCGTTTTTCCGTAGAAATACTTCTACTTCGTCTATTTTATTCAGAAGGCCGTTTGCATTCCATGTATGTATTTTAAATAAGTGATTCATACTCATGTTTTCTTGTAAGTTTTTCGAGGTTTGAACTCGAGCTTGCTTAGTTTGTCAAATATTAACTTGTTAATTTTAGTCTGATCCTCAAGTTTTTCCTAGATTACAGTGAGGATCTAAGCCACCGCATCTGTTGTGGACGATCTTGCCTTAGCAACAAGTAGCGTTTTTTCCACTGCACTTGATTTGGCGACGTTCTTTTTTGGCAGTTTTACGCTTTGCTTCCTCAAAAAAAAGTAAAAGCAGACTCTTCTTAGGTGTAGTATAGAATACTCGAGTTTCAAGCGAATTCGACAACAACGAGAAACCTCCAACGAGCATTGGACAGAATTTGTGTCTGGACGAAGACTTGGGGAATCGCTCTTATCGAGAACAAGTCTACGCATGTGAGTTTTATTTACAGAAGGGTTAACAATTTACTTCTGTTCATAAATTCTGTACAAAACCTTTCAAAACCCTACAAAGACCCTTCTGTTCAAAACCCTTGAAGCGAAATATCTAGGGATGACACTGGACGCTATTAGGGATGACACTGGCGGTATGTGGTTTTAAGGATGAGAATAACCATTTGTTTAGATGAGAGAGCTGTATCATTGCGGTTTCTGGGTCGGAATTCTTTACAACACAGGATTTGGGTATGGGAGTTGTACCTTTGAGTAGCTCGATCGATTTCATCGTTCGGCTTTGTTGAATCTACTTTCGTTAGCGGGTGCATCATGGGACATATGAATCGGTTGTTCCTCTTGCATTTACATTGTAAAAATTCGTTTAATGATGGACCAAAATACTGTTCCCTTTTGAGGTCAACGATTAAAAATGGGTGTGAAGGCTGTCTGAAAAGAAACTGGTTTTCGTACTTTTTAGGAAGGAGTGACTTTATAAAGCTGGAAGTTATCCACTAAAGGTAAGAGTATTCTTAGTTCGCATATGATCTTTTGCTGTGTTATTGCTACATTAGTGGTGCTGTCAGATATGCACCACTAATGTAGCAAAGAAATAATATTGTCATCTTGTGTTACATAGGGCAGGTGTATTCCATTTGGCAATGATTGTTTTATGGCAGTGAGCTAATTTTAATTGGGTTGGAGATACAATTGCTGGGTGGGGTTTCCCATGTGTAACTTCAGTTACCAGGCTAGTGATGTCGTTTATTGTGTTTTGGTACCTTAAGACGATTAGGGTAACGAGGGAGGTTAAGGATTCTATGTCGGAAAAGATTTTTGTTTATTAACTAGATTTTCGAGGTTTTGTCTAACGCTATCAATTTTGTTGTTAAGTGCTAATAATTTGTTTTCAATTGCATCTTCAGATTTACTAAATATGTTTTTTGTAGTTTCTAATATTGTGGTTTGGTTTTTAAGGAGTGACAACAGGTGGTCTTCGTTAAATTTCACCTTCTCTATTTGCTTGTCATAATCAACTCTCCTCGGTCTTCACGATGCGTGGGCGATTATTTGTCAAACACCACCCAGACGAAGAAGCTGTCAACATAGAAAACATCGAAAATCTAAATGGTATTGCCAGCCATAAGAAATGAACATGTACATGTATTAACTCTTTATCTAATTCTATTTCCTGAATTAAAATATAGTTTTTTTTTTCTTTTTTTGCCTTTGATTAATTTTAATTTTTTATTAAATAATTTTATTTTATTTTATTTTAGTTTTTAATTTGCACTTAAATTAAACCCTTTTGTTTTTCATACAACTCCATTTCTGTTGTTTTTTGTTTTTTTCTTTGTTAAATATGAAATTTTCCGCTTTGGTCGTATTTATGGAAAGGCAACGTTATCACTTTTTCTTTTAATTTATAACAGCTTCAAGGCCTAATTTTGTGCGTGGTGGCAGTTCCATGGGCCAAAATAGAAATAACATCTTTCGTTCTATGTTGAATGTTCTGAGCGACCAAAAGACAGGGCTTCGGGTATGCCATATTAATGCGCAAAGCTTGACTCCCAAATCGGATGAGCTTAGGGATTTTTTTAAAGGTTCTAAGGTTGATGTTGTTTGTGTCACAGAATCGTATGCCATATTAATGCGCAAAGCTTGACTCCCAAATTGGATGAGCTTAGGGATTTTTTTGAAGGTTCTAAGGTTGATGTTGTTTGTGTCACAGAATCGATGTTTATTCACGGAATTACAAATGAAGCATACAAGGTGAACGGTCTTAGGCTTTTTCGTGGTGATAGGATAGGAAGAGGTGTAGGTGGTGTCGCAATATACGTGAAAGAAGGTTTGAGGTGCTATCGGAAATGTAAATCCACTTCTGGAAGTGAAATTGACTATGTCTTTGTGGAACTAAAATCAAATAATGGTGATCTCTTGATTGGTTCAGTGTATAGGCCTAAAAATTATATTGATTTTTCCCCAGTCATATATCTGCTGGAATCAATTTCCGTACTCTATCCTAAGATCTTAATTGCCGGTGACTTAAACAGCAACCTTCTGACTGAGAGGACTATTACTGACAGTATGATGACACTGAATTTGCTTCCGGTCAACACGACTAGTCCTACTCATTTTACCAAAGAATCAAGTACTCTTTTGGATGTCTTTTTTGTTAGTAATCGTGATGAAATACTTTTTTATGACCAGCTCTCCGCACCAGCTTTCTCCAGACATGACCTTCTGTTTCTTACCTTCGACTTCTTAGTGAACTATTCTGCCTCCAACTATGAGTATAGAGATTTTAAAAGCATAAACTATAATGAACTAGAGTCCGAGGCCCGCAATATTGAGTGGGATCGAGTGTTTTTCATGCCATCTACATACGATCAAGTAAACTTTACTAATACAAATATTAATGCCCTCTTTGACAATCACGTCCCAATTAAATCGAAATGTGTAAAATATGGTCAATGTCTTTGGTTTAACTCAGAAATTCGGCTACTTATCGAACAGCGAAATCGTTACTACAATGAATGGAAGCGTTACAGGTTGACCGTACAGCAAGAAATTTATCGCTCCTTGCCTAATCAGGTTGTTGCAAAATTTAGAACTGCTAAACGGAATTTTTATGCATCCAAGCTCACTACATCAATGATGGTCGCCAACTTTGGAAAAATCTACGAGAAATCGGAATAGGAAACAATAAAAGCAAACAAAATTTTAATACAGATCTCGACATAAACCAGCTGAACAAGAGTTTTGTTGCACTGCCTTTTCCTACAATTAATACAATTCCCGCCAATGCATCCGTCTATAGTGGATTAAGCTCGTTAAATAATGTCCTTGAGTTCGCCTTTATTAATGACACAGATTTTGTTGAGTGTTTATTGTCGGTTAAATCGAATGCCGTTGGTTTTGACCAAATACATCCGAGGTTTGTGAAAATAATTCTGCCAGTCCTTCTTCCGTCCTTGGTGCATGTCTTTAATTTCATAATTACAACCGGTGTTTACCCTGAGCAATGGAAAACTGCAAAAATCATACCTATTTCAAAAAATTCAAATAGTAAAAATGATCGGCCGATTTCTATTCTACCATATTTCTCCAAAGTTTTTGAGAGGATGCTGCAAAAACAAATAAGCTCGCATATTCATAACAACAACTTACTCACCCCAATGCAATCCGGTTTTAGAAAAAACCATAGCTGCATCACAGCGATTATTAAAGTTGTGGACGACATCAGGGGTATCATTGGACAATGAACTCGAAAGCCTTCGACACCGTAGATCATGCTAATTTGTGCAATAAATTGTCAACGCTCTTTGGTTTCTCTAGTTCAGCAATTACCCTAATTTCTTCATACCTCAGGTCTCGAAAACAAGCCGTTTCAATGGGTCATCATACGTCTGAATTCATTAAAAATTTTTGGGGAGTTCCGCAGGGCTCAATTCTTGGACCCCTCCTGTTCTCCCTTTATGTAAATGAGATCTTCATCATCAGTTCAAATGTATGCTGATGACGTCCAGCTGTATCAAAGCTGTCCTCTTGGTATGACTGAAGATTGCGCAAACTCTTTGAATATAGATTTGAGGACGATAGCCACATGGTCAGAGAAAAATGGACTTTTTCTCAATCCAGTTAAATCAACATGCATTGTCATTAGTAAAAAGCCACTCAACCTTTCCTACTTTCCGGATATAATGCTCAATGGTTCCAAAATCAAATACGTCAACACTGCCCGGAATTTGGGATTGACCTTCAATAGAAAATTGACGTGGGACACCCACATCAATACGGTTGGAAAATTTATGGTATATTACGTCAGCTGTGGATGTCACACTCGTTTACCCCCCTAAAAACACGTATGTTGCTAGCAAAAATACCAATTACTCCTATTCTTAGTTATGGTTGTGAAATTTTTGGTAATTGTGATGCTAAGTGCAAACGTAAGCTCAATGTCGCTTTTTGCGTGTTATGTTTTTGGTTTAAAACGTTTTAATGGTATATCCAGCTACACGAAATTAATCTATAACATGTCTTTTGACCACTAACTTCGCTACAGATCCCTTGTTTTGCTGTTTTATGTTATTCAAACAAATCAACCCAGTTATCTTTTTAGCAAACTGCGTTTTAGTGCGTCAAACAGATCTCCTCAACTCATTCTTCCACGGTTCTCTTGTCTTACATCCGAACATCAGTTTTTTGTGAACTCCATCCGTTTATGGAACTCTCTGCCACGGCACATTCGAAGGGCAGGCGGCACTGGGCGGTTTCGGACTGAGCTTAAATCTTTTTTCCATAACTAACCTCGAGTATAAGTTTCCTTTTTTCCTTTTTAAAAACTTTTATGGTCTGACTTAATGGAGTTGTATGACTTGAATTACTTGTTAATTAATTGTATTATTGCCTCGTTAGTTTTTTTTCCCCTCATGTTAGGTTATTTTATCTAATTCTTAAGACAAATCTATCTCTCTCAGATACTATATTTTTTTTTCTTGTTATCTAATCATTGCTTAAAAATTGTAATCTTCACTATTTAAGAAGACTTTTAAGTCTTAAAAGGAAAGCTTTTCAACGAAATAAATGAAATGAAATGAAAAAAAAAGAATGTCTGGCGCCGTCTTCATCGAGCGTCCCAAATAATGACTTATATAACATACCTATAGCGTTTATCAATGCTCTTTTTTCACGTTTTAATCCAGGCAATATATTGTAATATTTTCGGCCTGGGGTTCGTCGAATAAAACTCAACTTCACTTTTATGATTTCACAATGAAACACTTTATTTATCAAACAAAACTTATTTAAATTCAAATCACACTGTTATTCAACTTTACTACTTAGAATTCAACACTTTAATTCAATTCAATCACTTTTCACTTTATAACCGATTTTCACAAGTCAACGTTTAAAATATAACTGTCTCGTACGAGCCTGCCACCCGTGTATTTATACAAAATTAAGCACCTTCTAGTACGTTCCATACCCCCTTTGGTAATTTTCCACTGGTACTCCTCCGCTGAATTCCAAGGAGGGGAAATCGAAATTCGAACTTCGAATATGACAGCTGCTGTCAGATGACTGGAATGACAGTTGGGTATGTTCGTTTAGTGAATCGAGCGGGTGCGTCTGTAGAGCGAATCGATGGGTGCATTCAGGGACTCCTGCGAGTTGTTTTATTTCTTGTCGCCACATAACATTGCCCCCCTCTTAGTTTTGTTCGTCCCGAACAAGTACGTCATCATTGCTTCCGTGGTAGCGATGTAGGCGATCAACATGGACAACTTTCATCTTCGCTCTTGGTCCTCTTTGGATTCGGAATACGACATCATTAATTCGCGTTACAACTTGGTAGGGACCTTCCCAATCCTTCTGAAGCTTTGGCGATCTTCCCTTTTTACGATATGGGTTGTAGAGCCATACCAGATCTCCCTCGTTGAACTCGGGTGCCGTTGCTCGCGCATCGTATCTCGTCTTCATGCGGTCGCTTGCAACTTTTATATTGCTTCTGGTTCTCTGGTGAATGTCATTAATCCTTTCTCTAAGGTCAACCACGTAGTCCTCCTCGCATGTTGGGTCTTCAGTGGGAAATCCAAATTTAAGCTCACTGGGTAGCCTGGCAGTTCGTCCAAATAAAACTTCAGATGGAGTGTACCCAGTTGTACTGTGAATAGCGTTTCGGTAGGCCATGAGGAATAAAGGTATTCGCCGATCCCAATCCCGTTGATTCTCGTCCACTACTTTGGACAAATATTCTTTTAGTGTCTTGTTGAAGCGTTCCACCATTCCATCTGATTGTGGGTGAAGGGGTGTGGTCCGTGTCTTCTGTAGTCCGATTGCCTCGCATACTTCCTGGAATATCTTCGACTCGAAGTTTCTTCCTTGGTCGGAATGTAATTCCATTGGCACTCCGAACCTGCACACCCAGTGGTCCACTATCTGGTCGACAACGGTTTTCGCTTCTTGATTTGGGATCGCAAATGCCTCGGGCCACTTGCTGAAGTAATCGGCAATAACCAGGATATAACGATTACCGCTTTCAGTTTCCGGAAACGGTCCTGCGATGTCGACGGCGATCCTTTCAAAGGGAGCACCCACATTGTACTGGTGCATTTTACCCCTGGTTTTGACTTTGGGTCCCTTACTAGCAGCACAAGTAATACACTTTCGACACCAGCTCTCAACGTCGCTTCTTGCACTCAGCCAATAAAAACGTTCCCGTACCTTTTCCAGGGTTTTGTTGATGCCCAAGTGCCCACCAGATACTCGATCGTGCATTTCCCGCAAAATTTCCTGCACTTTGGACCGTGGAACCACAAGCTGCATTTTAAAGGATTTTCCATCCGGCATTTCCCATTTTCTTCGCAGAACGCCATCTTGTACATGGAAAGAGTCCCACTGCGCCCAATATGCCTTTAACGTGGGACCTCTGTCGGATATATCCCCTGCGCTCGGTTTTTCCATAGATTCCTTCCATGCAAGGATTGGCTCAATGTCAGGATCTTCTTGTTGTGCGTTGCGAAGTTCCTCAGTACTCCAGCCTTCTGCAGGTTCGGCTCTTATTCTCTGGATAGAAACACCTTCGTCCTTTTCCTCTTGTCGCACACAATGCTTACAATTGGGCTCACATGGTCTCCGGGATAACGCGTCCGCGTTGCAGTGCAGTCTTCCTTTGCGATGTTGTATCTCGAAGTCAAAAGCCTGCAATCGCTCGATCCATCTTGCGACTTGGCCCTCAGGATTTTTAAACTGCAGTAACCATTTGAGCGCGGCGTGGTCGGTATGCAAGATGAACTTCTGGCCGCTCAGGTACTTCTGGAAATGTTTCGTCGCCAGTATTAAAGCAAGGAGTTCTCGCCTGGTAACACAATAATTTCTCTCTGGTCGGGTAAGCACTTTGCTGAAGTATGCTACGACTTTCTCCTGCCCATCGTGTAACTGCGACAATACTGCGCCAACACCCACATTGCTAGCGTCTGCGTCCACAATAAATGTCTTGCCAGGAATGGGGTAAGCTAGTATCGGTGCTTCGCAAAGTCGCTGCTTCAGGTGTTGAAAGCTTCTTTCGCACTCACCTGACCATTTGAATTGTCTTCCTTTCTCAGTGAGCTGGTGCAGACACTTTGCGATGCCGGCGAAATCCTTGACGAACCTTCTGTAGTACGTAGCAAGACCGAGAAAGCTCCTTAGCTGGTGTTTGTCTTTGGGAACTGGCCAACTTCTCACAGCTTCGATTTTCTCTGGATCCGTCTTCACGCCATCCGTCGATATCACATGCCCCAGATACTTTACTTCTGCTCTGAAGAGCGCACACTTCTTTGGATTGAACTTTAAGTGTGCTGCTCGAAGTCGTGAGAAGACCTCCCTCAAGTTGTCGCGATGTTCTGCAAACGCCTTTCCCAAAACGATGACGTCATCCAAATATACCAGGCAGGTTTTCCACGTCAGACCATGTAAGACACGTTCCATAAGACGCTCAAAGGTGGCCGGAGCGTTACACAGACCAAATGGCATTACTGTAAACTGCCAAAGCCCATTGCCAGTTGTGAAAGCGGTCTTCTCTTTGTCTTCTGGATGGATCTGTACCTGCCAGTAGCCACTTTTCAGGTCGAGAGTGGAAAACCATTTTGCTCCAGAGAGTGTGTCCAATGTGTCATCTATTCGAGGCAAAGGGTAGCTGTCCTTCTTTGTGACATCATTAAGCCTCCGGTAATCCACGCAGAATCGAGTGCTGCCGTCCTTCTTTTTCACCAGTACAACAGGCGACGCCCACGGACTTTTTGAGCTTTCGATCAAACCTTCTTTTTCCATGGTCGATATCATCTCGGCGGCCTCATCCTGTTTAGCCAACGGAAGTCGTCTGGCAGGTTGGCGAATTGGTCTAGCATCTCCGGTGTCTATGCGGTGTTGTACTAAGTGTGTTCGACCATAGTCTCCATCCTGTGAGGCAAATATATCAGCAAACTCGCCAATGAGATTTTCCGCTATGGTTTGCTGCTCCTGATTTAGCTCACAGTCTCCGAATATAGTCTTACATACCTCGGCCAATTTTGATGGAGAGACAGGACTTGCAGGCTCACTCTCAGCTATTGTCGAAATGGCTGCAACGGGCACACATCTTCCGATCACCTTTCCTTTTCTGAGCTTAACGGTGCGCTTATTTGGGTTCATCAGTCTTACCGGCACCATGTTGTTCTTGGGCTCTGCAAGAATTTTTCCCACGACGTAACTTTTAAATTCACTTTTGTTATCTGGCTCGATGAGATAGAATCGGTGGTTCGCAGGAACACCCTCCAAACGTGTCCAAAGAACTGTCTCTGAAGAGGGCCACAGAACTTCATCGCCTCCCAGTATTGCTCGAAGATTCACAGCGTTGTCGTTTCCGTATACCATAGGGATCTCGACAGTTCGATACCTTAGCACCTGCATTCGAAGGTCAAGAATTACCTCGTGTGCCTTCATGAAGTCCACTCCAATGATGCATTCGTCGCATATGTCGGCTACCAAGAATGCATGTGAGAAGGTCAATCCCTCTAGTTGTATCTGTAGCTGCACCTCCCCGTATACTTTGGCCGCTTCTCCTGTTGCTGTCTTCAGACTGTAGCAGCTGGTGTTATGTAGCCAGGACGTCTGAACAAGATCTCTTCGGATGATGGAGGCCGTGGCACCTGTGTCGATAGTGGCCACACATTTTCTGTTGACAATAATTGCCTTCACGGTAAGACTCTTGTTGCAGCGTTTTGTTTGCGAGACTTGGATGATGGTCCTGGGGGCGTCGATTCCATCAACCAACTTCTGCCCCGCGAAGTTGGTTCTTACGCGTTTCCCGACTGCTGTTGCTCCGAAACATGTCCACCAGGTTGAATGTTGTCCCTGCCAGATGCTTCTTCATTTTGCCTTCTTCTAGCGCAATGTGGGCAGCTTGCTTGTCTAGGTGGAGCTCTGCACTGTCGCTGTAGGTGTCCCAACTTGTTGCAATTCCAGCACCTTATTTGTCCTCGACTGTTGTTCGTGTTTTGACTCTCCATTTCCACGCGCTGACATGAGCATTCTAGCGTAGCCATTTCCCTTATGCGATAGCTACCTTGCGAAGCTTGGTCTGCAGCTTCCATTGTCAGGGCAAATGCTAGTGCTTCAGCGAGAGTCTTCTTACCTGCCATTCTTACAGCCATTTGTAGCTTTCCATCCGCAATGGCATTAGTAAACGCATCGGTTGCCAACTCGTTTATTATCTCCCTGCTGGTGTTGGGATAGGACAAATTCGCTAATCGCTCGATGTCGGCTTGCAACTGCTGAAGCGTCTCACCCCTTCTCTGAACTCTTCGGCGCAACTGGACCCGGTAAACTTGCTGCATGTGGTCGTCGCCAAACCTCATCTCGATGGCCTTCACCATGGCATCATAATCCTTCTGTTTTTCTTCAGGAATAGTTTGCAGCAATTCGGCAGCTGTTCCTCTGAGAGCAAGCGTGAGAGCAATCGACTTCTCTTCGTTGTCCCAGTTGTTCGTCATTGCGGCAGCTTCAAATTGCCTCTTATAAATCGGCCATGACGTTTGACCATCAAACACAGGAGGCTGCATTTCTTTACGCCGTGGACTGTCGGGCAAACATTCTCGCAGTTTCTGTTTCTTAACCAACTCCAGTTCCTTAGCCAGCTGTTCTACTTCCGATTTGACTTCAGTGAACTGTTCCTCCACACTTTCAATTTTTCGATCCATCGTTTGGAACTTTTCCTCAAAAAGTGAATTCTGGGAATCGAGTTTGCTTTCTAGAATTTTTTTCTGCTCATCGAACTTAGTATCTAGCTTGTCGAACTTTTCTTCGAGAGCATTCTTTTGTTCTTTTTGGCCGCTCTCCAGCTTCTCAAATTTGTCCAGAAGCAACTTCATGAAAGCGGGCATTTCATCGGCAGTACTTACTGTGCTTTGTTGCTGTTCTTCTTGAGCTTCGAACAGCATCGTGTCTGGGTGTCCACCTTCCTCGGTAATAGCGTCCTGGAGTCGGAGTAACAATTCCCTTTTAAGCCCCGAAGTCTGGAGGTTTCTTTTATCTAATTCTGTTTTTAATTCAGCTGTTGTCAATTGTTCAATTTTTCGACCCATTTTCAATTGTCTTCACACAATTTTCACAACACAATCAGTTTATGTTTTATATCTGTTCCAGAAAATTCACTCGGAAATAAACAAATCACTGACACCGTTTTTATAACTTCGCACAATCAGTTTCAATATATCCAGAATATTCCACCTCAAATTTGTATGAATCACCGACACTGTTTACACACAAGATATCTCTAGAAGTCTCCACTTAATACTGTTTGACACACTAACACTGTTCCGGAAAATTCCACTGTAGAATTTACCCGCACAATAATGAGTTTTATCCCCAATTTCTGACACCAATGTAATATTTTCGGCCTGGGGTTCGTCGAATAAAACTCAACTTCACTTTTATGATTTCACAATGAAACACTTTATTTATCAAACAAAACTTATTTAAATTCAAATCACACTGTTATTCAACTTTACTACTTAGAATTCAACACTTTAATTCAATTCAATCACTTTTCACTTTATAACCGATTTTCACAAGTCAACGTTTAAAATATAACTGTCTCGTACGAGCCTGCCACCCGTGTATTTATACAAAATTAAGCACCTTCTAGTACGTTCCATACCCCCTTTGGTAATTTTCCACTGGTACTCCTCCGCTGAATTCCAAGGAGGGGAAATCGAAATTCGAACTTCGAATATGACAGCTGCTGTCAGATGACTGGAATGACAGTTGGGTATGTTCGTTTAGTGAATCGAGCGGGTGCGTCTGTAGAGCGAATCGATGGGTGCATTCAGGGACTCCTGCGAGTTGTTTTATTTCCTGTCGCCACATAACAATATATTTGTTTTGAAGATCCATCATTAAGTGGTTCACCTCGCTTATTGCCCCATCGCAAATTATTACAAACTCCGTGTTAGATTGGAGAGCTTGACATAAGTCGCTGATTTCGGTGACGTATTGCACAGCGTGATTCAATGCGGTAACTAACTGTGTTAGGTCGTAATACACCTTCCATTCACTGAAGTATAGTTCCGTGTTTCCTAATTCTTCGTAATAAATACCCGCTTGCTGGTGTAGGGGAGGGATATTCAGTTGGGCCAATGCTATTGTTACCAGACCAAGTATGGTGAGAAGATACATTTTTTCTGAAAAAAGGAGGTAATTAAGTTTTGGGCGTACGAGCTTCGATGGTGTTTGTTTGTTTTTTTTTTTAATTCGCTTTTATCACGACTTTTATAATCTATATTACATTTTCTTCTGTAACAATCGTGAAATATGAAAACCTGTCGGTAAAATTACATTCATATTCGGTTGGAACGGATGTGACCATTCTACCAGAATAGTCATAAATGGGTATTCTCGTCGGCGTCTTACAACATAAACTGAACATTGACTTAGGTTGAAGTTCTCTTCCGAAATTCCAAGACCGAGTATGTCACCAAATTTTAGTTTTGTGGCTTCCCGGTGACCAATCCGGTGCCCGTTGACGTAGGTGCCATCTGATTTTTCACAATCTTTCATTGTGACTACCTCGTCACCGTCTATTTCGTGCTTGCTTAATCGAAACAGTCTCGGTGGGGATGGTTATTTGGTTGGGGCAGCCGTTGCCAATTTTTGTGAGCCCTTTCCTTGATGGAATTTCTACGTTGGACATCATGTTGTATAGCAACCAGTAGGAACCCAGTACGTAGTCCATGTATTCCATCTTGTAAAAGAAAGAAGAGGAAAATTTTAGATTGAAGACTGTTAGTTGGGCGATATATATATACCTAATATATATATGCGATGTATATAACATAAGCCTCAACTCGGTGGCGCGGGAATTGGGGAGGTGTTGTTCCCTGAAGGAGGTGTTCGTTTTGTTATCGTTATTGTTGGAATAGTTGAAGATTATTGTTGTGGATCAGCTTGGACTTGTTTTTAATTTCAGATATGATCTTTTGAATTTCGTAGGGGCCGTCCCATACCGTGAAAAATTTATGTTTTCTGGTTTGATTTTTCACTAAGACTTTATCTCCTATATTAAACTGTTTAGGCCTTGATCCTTTATCATATTGCTGTTTGGAACTTTCCTTCTTTTGTTAAAGGATCGAATTCGCGGCTTGGTATCCACGCTGAAGTCGGGCTTTAAGTTCGTTAGCGTAGTTCTCGTAGTTGTAAGATACTTGCGGGTTTCACGAGAAGCTGCTAGACATATTTGCTGGGAAGCCATATAGCAATTCGTAAGGCGTGTAGCCAGTGCTGCTATGCGGAGTGGTGTTGTATAAGAACATTGAGTAGAGAACCTATGTATCCCAAGTAAGGGGATCTTGGTTGATGTAGTGTCGGAGATATTCCGCCAAAGTTCTGTGGCTGCGCTCTAAGGCTGCATTTGTTTGTGGGGGTGATATGGTGTAGTATTGATCTTTTTGATTTTCATCAACTTACATACTTCGTTGAACAGAGTGCTTAAAAAGTTTGTGCCTTGATCCGTTAGAACTGAAATGGGTGAGCCGTGGTGGCAGATTATATTTTCTACTAACGTCCTGGCTACTGTGGTGGCCTCAGCATTTGGTAATGGAAAGGCTTCTGAAAACTTGGTTAGGTCATCCTGAAAAGTCAACAAATATTTTTGGTCATTATGGCTTATTGGAAAAGGTCCAACTAAATTAAGAGCGATTCTTTCAGATGGTCTAAGACTAGTCTGGGTAATCTTCATTGGTACTGGTGGATTTTTTCTTTTATTCTTTTGACATGATATGCATTTTCGAATATGCTCCTTAACATCATGATTTATTTTAGGCCAGTAATACATCTAATTGGTTTCAATGTACGTTTTATGCCTTGGTGTCCTTCGAACGGTGAGTCTTGGTACTCGAATAATACCTTAGCTATGTTTTCTGGGTCATTTAATACAGTTCTTTTGTCTGAATAAAGTAATATGTTAAAGCTTAGTTCGCCAAAAACTTCTTTTAGCAAAGTTTTAAATATGTTTTCGGTGTTGTCGTCCAAGTTCGGTACGGAAATTGCTGTTTGTTTAAGTTTATTGTCTTGAATGATTTTCTTAGTTTCTTCTAGAAACTTTTTTGTCACTGCTTCATCTTTTAGAGTTCTTAATGGTTTAAGTAATGTAGAGACAAGAATGTTCTGGCTTCGGACACTCTCTGCTAAGTATGGTTTTACGAAATTCGGAATAATGGTTCCTTCTTCCGTAGTGTGCGTAGATCTCCTTGCTTCACACTTTGAGAACCTATTGACTTCAGACCCCAGCCAAAAACACATAAGTTTTGCGCTACCAAACTGTGTTGTTCCCGAACTAGATGACGCTTTTGTAATGTCGGAGTTATTAACAGCATTAAAAAAAATGAAAAATTCAAAGTCGCCTGGACCTGACGGAATCCCTGCAGAGTTTTTCAAGAATGCGACCGCTGAATTCCTCAGCTACCTCTTGGAGCTCTGTAATAAGATTCTTAAAGATGAAATAGTTCCCGGAAGCTTCTTGTGCTCAAAAATGTTTGGTATTTTTAAAAAAGGTGACCCGAGTGTCCCGGAAAATTACAGGGGATTTTCAGTCCTTAGCTCACTCAGGAAGATATTTACTCAAATAGTTTACCACAGGCTTGTAAGCTGGGTTGAATCAAATAATGCACTCAGTGCTTTTCAAGCAGGTTTTCGTCCAGGCCTGTCAACAATTGACCATATTTTCACCCTAACGACTATTGCGAGTCATTTTATTGGGAAGAAAAAGAAACTTTACTCCTTTTTCGTCGACCTGAAAGCAGCTTTTGACACAGTAAATAGAAATCTACTTCTTTATAAATTGTCAAACCTAGGTATATCCTCCAAATTTATTAGGTTATATGAAAAACTGTTGGCTAACACTTCTGCCTCAGTTTGGGATGGAAGTAAGAAATCTTCGGAATTTCTAACTAACTCTGGAGTCCCACAAGGCTGTATTTTGAGTCCCCTACTGTTTGCTTTGTTTATCGATGATGTAATAAATTTCTTGCCAGGTGGAGTAAGATTTGGAGATACTCTAATAAAGGTACTTCTATATGCCGATGATCTTGTTGTCTTATCAGATAACCCTCTTACTCTTCAGCTTATCATCAATAAGCTGAAAGATTATTGTAATCTTTGGGACCTAAAAATTAATGTTTTAAAATCTAAAATTATGATTTTTAGACATCACCACAAATTGAGTAGGAGCGAAAGGTGGACCTTGGACAACGACAACATTGAAATTGTGAATGAATTCAAATATCTAGGCTTCCGCCTGAAATTCAATTTAGACCTTCGTCCTCACATTAAAGAAAGATCGGTGGCAGCTAAAACTGCGATCAATTCTATGTGGAACAGGTTTTTCTCCAACAAAGATGTGGACTTGCGGTCTAAATTCAGGGTTTTTGAGGCGGTAGTTAACACCTGCTTTCGTTATGCAAGTGAAGTCTATGGTCACCGAAAGCTCGACGAGGTTGAAGCTGTCCAACGTTTCTTCGTAAAAAGGATTTTCAGGCTCCCTCGATCATCGCCAAACTACGCAATAGACATTGAAGCAGGCTTATCTCCAGTTTTTGTAAGAAATGCCAAATCAAGTGCCGACTATTTGTCCAAAGTTATTATTATTATTTTTTTTTTTTTTTTTTTTTTTTTCCGTGGGTAGGAAAAACCTTCATAGGCACTACGAGGACCGGCCGCGCGTGCTCATAGTAGTGTGAGATTCTTACTCACTAAAAAACCTCTCATTTTCCGTCAGACTACGACTAAGTTTCCTTAGCAAGTAGTTCAAGCTTCTGTAATAATCGCGTGTGGCAGGCTGCCTTCCAACGAAGGCACCTACAATACCGTCAATTTATGCGGTTTCATCTTATGCTGCTAGATCTAACGGTCTCATTCGTTGTAGTCGGCGCGTAAGATTTGTCTGATCCAAAGTTCAGATAGTTTCACTGTTGCAGTGTCCGCGAAGACGAGTACTAAGTTTGCGAGCATAGTTTGTTACCTCGTCAGACACGGTTGCGGTTCCTAGATCTCGGTGTAGATCGCTATTTCTTATGTACCATGGAGCATTAACGATTGCTCTGAGTGTCTTATTTTGAAAAGTTTCTAAAATAGATATATTGCTTGGTTTAGTACAACCCCAGAGTTGTATACCGTACGTCCAAGATGGTTTTAGCACTTGCTTATACAAAAGCAGTTTGTTATATATGCTTAGTTTCGAAAATCTTCCGATAAACCAATTCATTTCTCTTAACTTGATTCCGAGCTCGTCGCGTTTCTTTTTAACATGCGGCTTCCATTTAAGTTTTGCGTCTAGAGTCATTCCTAGATATTTCGCTTCATTTGAGTACGGGATTTGTACCGAGTTAATGAATAAAGGTTTGTTGTTTATCTTTTTATAAGTAAAGCTAACATGCGTTGACTTAGTCTCGTTAAGGACGACTCGCCAGCTCTTCGTCCAGTCGCATATTTTGTCTAAAGCGCGCTGGAGTTTCCCTGTTGATAATTCAACTGTCGTATCAATAGCGAGAATAGCAGTGTCGTCTGCGAACGTAGCTAAAATTGTTCCCTCATCGTGGGGTATGTCTCTTGTATAGAGCAAAAATAATATTGGGCCGAGAACGCTTCCTTGCGGGACACCGGCATTTATCTCTTTGAATTCCGAGTACTCATTTTCGTTCCTTACGCGAAAGATTCTGTCTTTAAGGTAAGACTCTAAGATTCTATAGAGTTTTTCTGGTAAGCAAAGCCTTAATTTGTACTTCAGGCCTTCGTGCCATACCTTGTCGAAGGCTTGCGATACGTCGGGAAAAGCGCTAGTACATATCTTTTTCGCTTCCAGAGCTTTTTCGATTTCGTTTGTTATACGACAGACCTGGTCGATTGTTGAATGTTTTTTCCTAAATCCGAATTGGTGATCCGGAATCAATCGTGTTTCTTCAATGATTGGTTGCAACCTTTTAAGCAATAGTTTCTCGAACACCTTAGCTATTATCGGCAGTAGCGAAATAGGTCTGTATGACTTTTTGTCGTTCGGACATTTTCCTGGTTTCGGAACCATTATGACCTCGGCCACTTTCCATTGCCTTAGAACGTATAAAACTCTCATGGAAGCGTTAATGATATAGAGTAGCTTGACCAAAGCTTTTTTCGGTAGTTCCTTTAGAATTTCGCTAGTAATTAAGTCGTAGCCAGGAGCTTTGTTGTTTTTCAGATTATTTATCGTTTGACGAAGCTCAGCCAATGACACGGTTTTTATTCTATAATTATCTTGTACCGCATAAGGATTGAGCTCCTCGACCAACGGTTCCCCGTCAAACGGTTTGAATGTTTCTTCTAGATAATCTGCAAATAAATCCGCTTTTTCTTTGTCTTCTCTTGCCCATTCGCCGTTGGCTTTTCTTAATGGCGCAGAGTGTGCTATAGGCTTCTTAACGGACTTGACTGCTTTCCAAAGAGAGTAGTTCGAACCTTTATTGGCAGTCAAACTTTCGAGGTAAGCAGTAGTCTCGCGACTTTTAAAATCTTGAAGTTCGTGCTTCAGTTTGTTAGAAAGGTGGTTTAAGATTGTCTTATCCGGGGGTGCTCGCGAACGTTGCCATCTCTTGCGCGCTCTCCTCTTTTCGCATATAAGCTCTTCTATTTCTCGCGGATATATTGTTCCGCTGTTCGATAATTCGGACCTCCGAAAAGAAGTGTTATTCCACGCAGCGCTCTGAATAACTCTCACGAGCTTATCTAATTCTTCTTCTATTTCAAGTGGCGTTTTGAGCGGTACATTTAAAGCTATGTTTTCTTTGCAGTATTTTCTAAAGCCGTCCCAGTCGGTGTTGTTGTTAGTTAATCTAGGCGCTCTATTCTTTTTCGCTAGGCTTCCGCCGATTTTCAAAAGAACTGCCGAGTGATCTGAACAGAGATCAAAGCGTTCTTCTACGTTCGTAAGGTAACGAGGTACCCCCTTGGCGATAAAGAAGTCGACGAGATCAGGTATTTTATTTCTGTCGGTTGGCCAATATGTTGGCTTTCCCGTCGATAAGAAGATCACACCGCGTTTTGTACTTGCTTTAAAGAGGGCTCTGCCTCTTGTTGAATTGCACCGTGAGCCCCAAAAAGTATTTTTCGCGTTAAAGTCCCCGCCGATGATAAAGTTTGACCCAAGTGAATCAAAGAGCAGAGCAAGATCTTCATCTGCCAGCCGATACTGCGGAGGAAAATAGCTCGTCGCGATGTTGTAATTTATGTGACTTAATTTTACTGAGACTGAGGTTATTTGCATAGAGTTAAGTTCTATTTCTTCGTTTTTGGAGTGCTTTATGCAGTCTTTAATGTAGAGAGAGGATCCACCTCTCGAATTTTCTGAAGGATGATGCGCGTGATAGTCAATGTAACCTTTTATTTTGCGTGCTGAACCCTTTTTAAAGTGGGTTTCCGAAATCAGGCATATGTCTACATTATTCTTCCGTAGGAATACTTCTAGTTCGTCAATTTTTTGCAAAAGGCCGTTTGCATTCCATGTAATTATTTTGATTGACTTTCCCATATTCATGATTTTTTATTAAATGTTTTTCGAGGTTTAAACTCGAGCTCGCTCAATTTGTTAAATATTACTTGATTAAGTTTCGCCTGTTGCTCAAACTTTTCTAAAATCATGCCTAGAATTTGAGAGACCGAATCTGATGCGGCCGATTGTGGCTTACTTTCACGTGACGCGACTTGAGCGTACGATCTTGGACCAACAAGTGTGGATTCTCCCTTTTGACTCCGGTGGGAACTAGGACCAGCGACGTTTTCTTGTGCGTTTTGAATTTTGCCTTTAATCAAACCCTTATCCCTTGTCGACTTAGGGGTTTTTGGCTTATCTACTTTAGGAGGTTTTAGGCTTGGGCCCTTATGTTCAGTATTTTTCTTCGGAGCTTCATGTCGTTTTTGCAACTCAATGGCAATTTCGCAACCTCGGTAGCTCGCTGGGTGACTTCCCCTGCAATTGGCACAAACCGCGGAGGCCTGACTGCTGACATTGCAATCCGTCGAGAGATGTTCGCCGGCGCATTTTACGCATCGCGGCTTTTTCTGGCAGTACGCTTGCGTATGTCGGAAACCCTGGCATCGCTTACATTGGGGTACTAGCCTGTTGCCCTTCCTCTTGGGCTCGATTTTTACCTTGATGTTAAGGATTGATTTAATTTTGTAGATTTCGTTAATATTTTCAGTTCTATCAAAAGAAAGCATAAAAATTTGCAGGCCGCGTCGGACAACAGCGGAATCTTTGCCTTCGTCCGTACGTTGCTTCTCTTTCTTTATTATGTTCACGGCGTCAAGAATTTTAAAGCCTTGGGCTTGAACGTCTTGCATTATTTCGTCCTTGGTACAGGATGGGTGTAGTCCCCTCGCTATAACCCGCAGCGGCTTTTACAGGTGATTTTCATAAGTAAACCATTGGATTTTCTCTAAATTCAACTTTTGTGACAGTGACCGATAGGCATCAGAGTCATCGACGTTAACTTTCCATACGTTGTTTCGAAGTGATGTTAAGTTATATTTCGTCCCAAGAGTATTTTTAATGATGTTTCGCAACTTTCCGTAGTCCGCGATCCCAACGACATTTATTGCAGGTGGTCGGCGGTTTTTTTCTTGGGGTATTCCTGTCGCTTTGTTTGATACGACTGGTGTTTCTTCTTTTTGCTGCACGGTTTCTACTTCGGGTGAAGAACCGGCCTTTCGTTTCTTGGTAAGCCTTTTCCTAAAGACCGGATTCGTTTCGCGTGCAAGTTCTTCCTCGTCCGTCTGGTATTCACATTGACGTTTCGGCGTTTCCTCGCATACTATAGTACCACGGGGGTTCCTTAAGGCTTCATTTTCTTTACGTAAGGAATTTACTTCGCTTTTAAGCTCATCGTAGAGACGTTCCATTTCGTTAAGCTTAGCACGGAGTTCGTTGTTTTCCGCTTTAAAGCATTTAATTTTCGCTGAGTCCTGATTAACCGGCGGACTTCCTTTCCCGGAGACCTTCGATCCAGCTGGTGGAGATCGAGGCACCCTTGATTTTTTCAAAAAGGGATTTATGAGCAATAAATGGCTCTCCCCAGAATCCGTAGAGCCTACCTCCGAAGAGGGTGGATTTGCCAGTGAAACTGGATTGCCACCTGGGGTAATAAAATCTTTTGTTTTGTCCATTGCATAGTTTGTATGCGCTACGCGCTCGGCATACGGAGGGTGGATTTTAGTCGCCTCTTACGACAGGCATGCCTTACCTCGGGTATATTCTAACCCCTACCCGAAGGGGGCAAAGTTATTATAAGATCTGTGAATAACTTGCAACGTAGAGTTCTTTTGGTTGCACTAGAAGGGGGCTTTTCACCTTTTAAGGAATGGCGTGAGCTTGCAGGTAACCATAATTGTCAATTAAATCTTGACGAGAGAAAGTGCCACGAATGGCGAAGAATATTCTATGACTGCCTGGCAGCCATTGACGAAAAGCTCTATCAGCAGTCCTTGTGCAGAGCGAGAACATCACTTACAAGAGAACTTTATAAAAGCCTCACTCACGATTTACACACCGCCAACTATTTTTCTGATAAGCTGAACGCGTCCGAAATTAGTTTAGTATTTAAGGCACGCACTGAAATGCTTGATCCTAACTTCAGACCATACCGAAATGACTTAAACCCGCTTTGTAACCTCTATAACCTCAATCAGAACGAAGACACCTTCCATTTCTTAGCTTTATGTCCTATCCTTCAAGAGATCCGAAGATTATTTTTTGCCAAGAGCTTTCTCTCGATCCAGGAATGTCGCTCCTTACTAAACGGCGGATTTTGTTGGAAGATACTTACATGCTATCTAAAAGAAGCAATTGCTTTTCGTAATTTGTATCAGTCTCCGTGAGCTAAATCAGCAAATCAAAATCAGATCTATCCATGAAGAAATCCCTTTTGTTCCGTTTTAAGCTAAACCAAAAGCCCATAAGTATAGATGACAAAGAAGTCAAAATCTTTTCTTTTGTATAACAAATTAAATTAAAAAAAAAAAAAACCTAATATAAGCACCAATTATTAATTAACTTTCTCGGTCCTATCATTCAACGGCAGACGGCTCTAAGCCATGTTCTATACTACTTTTTGTAAACTTCTTTTTGTAAAACTTATCGAAATGAAAATAAAAAGTTTTTTTGAATTTGAATTGAATTGAAATTCGGAATAATGGTTCCGAGGATGGTTTCTTCTGGTGACTCGACTAGGGGTAGAATTATAATATTCAGAGGTAGTGATTTGTTATTGTGTATGAAATTATTTTCTTCGGTTATGGCTAAATTTTCTATGGTTTTTACTTGCGTTTTGCGTTTTTCTTCTTCATTTGGTAACTCGTTTTCTCGCTTCTTTTGACTGCGTGTCGTGACTTAAACATCGTTTTGGTTAGTTTGTGTTTCTTGTTCTATTCGGCTAAGAGCGTCTGCGTTAGTATTTTGCTTCCCTGATTTATACTGGATTGTATATTCATATTCCGATAGCAAAATTCGCCATCTGGCTAATCGTGACATGGGGTCTTTTACCTTCATAAGCCATTCCAGGGGCTTGTGATCAGTATATGTGGTGAATTTGTGACCATAAAGATACGGTTGAAATTGCTTTACTGCAATAACAATAGCCAGTAATTCTTTTTCGGTAGTAGTGTACCGAGTCTCGGGATCATTCAGTGTTCTACTGGCGAAACAAATTGGCTTATCTTGTCCTATGGTACCTGGGAATCCAACTGCACCTGGGCCAATGTCTCTTGCGTCTGTAGTGACAATGAATTCTTCCTGGAAGTTTCGGTAGGCTAATATGGGGGAGTTTATAAGTTTGCCTTTGAGAGAAGAGAATGCCTCGTCGCAGAATGCATCCCATTTGAAAGTGGTGTTCTTTTTCAAAAGTTTGTCAGAGGTTTTGCTATTGAGGAGAAGTTGTCAATGAATTTTCTTTAATATCCTACGAATCCAAGGAAAGCTCTTACGTCTTTCACGCTTTTGGGTGTTTGATAAGTTCTTACTACTTTTATTTTTTCGGGGTCAGGTCTTAATCCATCTTCTGTAATGATGTGGCCTAAAACATTAACTCTGGGCAAAGAAAATTACATTTTTTGGGCTGTAATTTTAGGTTATGTTGTCTTAATCGGTCAAGGATAAGCTTGGTATTGTGGTCTTTTAAATCACATCCGTACAGGACAATGTCGTCAACCTAGACGAATTAATCAAAGCCTTGTAAACCTGTTAGAATGCTGTTCATTAGACGTTGGAAGGTCGCTGGTGCGTTTTTCAAGCCAAATGGCATACGATTATATTCGTAATGTCCAAAGGGTGTGCTGAAGGCGGTTTTGCATCTATCGGTTTCATCAATCAGGATTTTATGGAGGCAAGCCTTTTGCCAAATCTAACGTGCTAAAGTATTGTTCGCTGAATGCACCCATTGATTCACTCTACGAACGCACCCGCTCGATTCACTTAACGTGCACACCCAACTGTCATTCCAGTCAGCTGACATATTCCAAGTTCAAATTTCCATTTCCGCTCCATGGAATTCAGCGGAAGAGTACCAATGGAAAATTACCAAAAGGGTAGTATGGAACGTACTAGAAGGTGCTTAATTTTGTATAAATTCTAGGGTGGCAGGCTCGTACGTTACAGTTATATTTTAAACGTGGACTTGTGAAAATCGGTAATAAAGTAACAAGTGATTGAATTGAAATAAAGTGTTGAATTCTAAGTAGTAAAGTTGAATAACGGTGTGATTTGAATTTAAATAAGTTTGTTTGATAAATAAAGTGTTTCATTGTGGAATTGTAAAAGTGAAATTGAGTTTTATTCGACGAACCCCAGGCAAAAACATAACATTCGTATCAGAAATTGGGGATAAAACTAAAAAATTGTGCGGGTAAATTCTACAGTGGAGTTTTCCGGAACAGTGTTAGTGTGTCAAACTGTTTTATGTGGAGTTTTCTAGAGAAAATGCGCGTAAATAGCGTCGGTAACTAAAACGGTTTATTTTTGCAGTGGAATTTTCCAGAGATATCGTGTGTGTAAACAGTGTCGGTGACTGATTGTGCGATAAAGCTATAATTAACTTAGTTATAAAAACGGTGTCAGTGATTTGTTTATTGGCGAGTGAATTTTCTGGAACAAATATAAAACATAAAATGATTGTGCTGTGAAAATTATGTGAAGACAATTCAAAATGGGTCGAAAAATTGAACAATTGACGTGAGTGAATTTTCCGGAACAGATATAAAACATAAACTGATTGTGTTGTGAAAATTGTGTGAAGACAATTCAAAATGGGTCGAAAAATTTAACAATTGGCAGCAGCTGAGTTAAAAGGAGAATTGGGCAAAAGAAACCTCCAGACTTCGGGGCTCAAAAGGGAACTGTTGCTCCGACTCCAGGACGCTATTACCAAGGAAGGTGGAGACCCAGATATGATGCTGTTCGAAGCCAGCAACAAAGCACCGTAAGTACTGCCGATGAAATGCCTGCTTTCATGAAATTTCTTTCCGAATTCCTCTCCCGAAGTAATACAAAAAGAAGATAAGCCCTCTGGCTCAAACAAGGCTAATCCAGAAGCGAAAATTCGTCCACCTCCCGCAATAAACATCGTCGGGATAGCAGACTTTGGGTTATTGCGCAACCTTCTTGCAAACACGGTGAGAACAGAAAACTATAAGCTTACCTCGCACCGAAATAACGTGTGGAAAGTAAATGTTGACAACGCCGATTCCTATCGCGCACTGTCTCTTAGACTGAATGCAGAAAGAATCGAGTGGTATACTTATCAAAATAAGTACGAGAAACCACTGCGAGTCATTATAAGGGGGCTCCACCCATCATGCACAAAAGAAGACGTTGTAAAAGACGTAAAAAATAAAGGCCTTAAAATTATTGATGCCGTCAATATCATTAAAAAGGAAAAGCAACGCACGGAAGGAGAAAGAGACACTGTGATCAGACGCGGCCTTCCAATTTTTATGCTCTCCTTTGAAAGAACTGAGAGCATAAACGATATTTATAAAATAAAAATGATACTTAACATCAGGGTTAAAATCGAACCCATGCGAAAGGGCAATAGACTGATACCACAGTGTAAGCGATGCCAAGAATTCAGGCACACAAGTGCCTACTGCCAAAAAGAACCACGTTGCGTGAAATGTGCCGGAAAACACCTGTCAACAGAGTGCAAGGTTGACATAAAGGCTCCAGCAGTTTGCGCCAATTGCCACGGAAACCACCCCGCGAACTATCGAGGATGCGAAGTAGCCATAGAGCTGCAAAAGGGACGAGAACCTCTTAAGGAAAATACTAGAGGTCAGAATCAAATCCTAGGACGCCCAAAACCTGCTGAAACTCCTAAGCCAAAGACTCCAAAGACGCCAAAGCCGATCAAAAGTGGAAGATTGGCAAAGGAGGCGTCGACAAAAGGCGTAAAAGCTCCACAAAAGAGCGGCGCCACTTCATGTGCAGCGGAGAAACCACCACTGGTCGCACCGAAATCATACGCACAGGTTGCGGCAAACGAAAGCAAGGCAAGATCGCCCACAACAGATGCAGTGTCTCAGATCCTCGCTGTAATCTTGGAGAAACTTGAGGATCAGACTAAAATCAACAAAGTTATATTTGACAAACTGAGCAAGCTCGAGTTTAAGCCTCGAAAAAATTACAAGAGAACATGAATATGAAACAGTTATTTAAAATACTAACATGGAATGCAAACGGCCTTCTGAATAAAATAGACGAACTAGAAGTATTTCTACGGAAAAACAATATTGATATTTGCATGATTACGGAAACTCACCTTAAAAACGGGTCTACACCCAAACTTAAAGGTTACAATGACTATCACGCACATCACCCTTCGCAAAATTCGAGAGGAGGATCCTCCCTCTACATTAAGAACTGCATAAAGCACTTCAAGAACACAGAAGTTGAGCTAGACTCTATGCAGATCAGTTCAGTTTCTGTAAAAATTGACTGCTTAGATTATAACATTGCATCTTGTTATTTCCCGCCAGGATATAGACTAGTGGAAGACGATCTTGATCGTATGTATGACTTCATTGGGTCCAATTTTATCATTGGGGGTGACTTTAACGCGAAGCATACTTTTTGGGGCTCACGATGCAATTCAACAAGAGGCAGATTACTGTACAAAAATAGTATGAAGCGTGGGGTGGACTTTTTCTCCACGGGTAAGCCAACATATTGGCCAACCGATAGGAATAAAAAGCCTGACCTTGTCGATTTTTTCATCGCTAAAGGGTACCCCAAATACCTTACGCGAATTGAAGAGTGTTATGATCTTTGCTCAGACCACTCAGGAGTTATCTTGAAGATGGGTGGAAGACTGGCGAAAATAGAAAGAGCTCCTAGATTAGCTAGCAAAAACATGAACTGGGACGCTTTCAGAAAGGACTGTAAGGAGGGTGTTGGCTTGAATGTGCCATTGAAAACTCCTTTCGAGTTAGAAACCGCAGTTGACAAATTCATTGAAGCAATTCAGAGAGCTGCTTGGAACAACAATTCGTCCCAAAAGAACGCAGTTAGCACCGACGGGCATGTACGTAAAACATATCCGCTCGAAATCGAAGAATTGATTCGTGAAAAGAGAAGAGCGCGTAGGAGATGGCAAGGCACGAGGGCCCCCCCAGACAAAACCCTATTGAACCACCTCTCTAACAAACTGAAAGGAATGTTGCTAGATCTTAAAAATCGTGAGACCACTGAATACCTTGAAGGCTTGTCGGCGGATAGGACCTCAAACTACTCGCTGTGGAAAGCAGTTAAGTATATCAAGAAACCTATAATCCACTCGGCACCAATAAAAAAAGCTAACGGCGAATGGGCAAGAGAAGACAAAGAGAAAGCGAATTTGTTTGCTGAACATTTAGAAGAAACATTCAAGCCTTTCGACGGTCCGCCGTTGGCTGACGTTCTAAACAACAACGGGGAACCTGGTAGCTTTAGAATGAAAAAAGTTTCGTTAGTTGAACTCCGACAGACAATTAGCAAACTTAAAAATAATAAGGCCCCGGGTTACGACCTGATCACTGGCGAAATATTAAAAGAGCTACCAAAAAAGGCATTAGTCAAGCTACTTTATATGATAAACGCTTCTCTTAGACTTCTATACGTTCCAAGACAATGGAAAGTTGCTGAAGTCATTATGGTTCCTAAACCGGGGAAATGCGCAAATGATAAAAAATCTTATAGGCCCATATCGCTTCTGCCGATAATATCGAAAGTATTTGAGAAACTTCTGCTGAAGCGATTACAACCAATAATTGCAGAAAGACGCTTGATCCCGGATCATCAATTCGGTTTCAGACCTAACCATTCCACAATAGATCAAGTCTACAGAATAACGCATGAAATTGAAAAAGCCTTAGAAGGGAAAAAAATATGTTCAAGTGCTTTCCTCGACGTATCGCAAGCCTTCGACAAGGTATGGCACGAGGGCTTGAAATATAAGCTACGGCAAAATTTGCCGGAAGACATGTTTAAAATATTGGAAAATTATCTTGAAAGCAGACTCTTTCGTGTTAGGTGTAGTAGTGAATACTCGAGTTTCAAGCAAATTCGGGCTGGCGTACCCCAGGGAAGCGTCCTCGGTCCGACCCTGTTCCTGCTCTACACAAGAGACATACCTCTAGATGACGAGACAGTCGTGGCCACGTTTGCGGACGATACGGCCATCCTGGCAACAGGTGAATCAGTCGAGTCATCAACGAGAAACCTCCAACGAGCATTGGACAGAATTTGTGTCTGGACGAAGACTTGGCGAATCGCTCTTAACGAGAACAAGTCTACGCATGTGAATTTCACTTACAGAAGGGTTAACAATTTGCCTCTGTTCATAAATTCTGTACAAATACCTTATGCAAATGAAGCGAAGTATCTAGGGATGACACTGGACGCTAAACTAAGGTGGAAACCACACGTAAAGAAGAAGCGTGACGAGCTCGAGATTAGGCTCAGGGAAATGTATTGGCTTATCGGAAGATTTTCGAAATTAAGCACATATAACAAACTGCTCTTGTACAGGCAGGTGTTAAAGCCGTCCTGGACATACGGTATACAACTTTGGGGTTGTACCAAGCCGAGCAACATGTCCATGTTGCAGACTTTCCAAAACAAAACACTAAGAGCAATTGTGAATGCTCCATGGTATATTAGGAATAGCGATATTCACAGAGATTTAGGAATAGCTACCGTGGGCGAAGAAGTAACAAACTTCGCTCGAAAGCTTAATGCTCGCCTTCATGTTCATTGCAACAATGAAATGATACGTACTCTAAACGAGACTCTTAACGATGTTAACAACGAGCGACGACTACAAAGAACAAGACCCTTCGATCTAGCGACGTAGGGTGAAGCCGCATTAATGAACGGCTTAGTAGGTGCATTCACTGGAAAGCAACCTATCCAATGCGATCAACACTATGGAAGCGTAAACTACTTGTTAAGTTAACTTAGTTGTAGTCAAGAAGTATTATGAGAGAGCGAAAATTTACTACTATGAAGTGCGTTCTGGCAGTTTCATAGTGTCTCTCATAAATGGGTGGTTTTTTAGCACGTGGAAATCGGGCATAACCAATATCGGCTACTTCGGTATTATGTACCTGCTATAGTGGGCGTATTGGTATCTTTGAAAGATTTTGGAGTTTTAGTCTCCGTCCATCCTAGTATTCAAAAAAAAAAAAAAAAAAAAAAAAAATGAAATTTCTTTTGGAAAAATTCGAGAAGCTGGAGAGCGGCCAGAAAGAACAAAAGATTGCTTTGGAGGAAGGCTAGAAAGAACAAAAGAATGCCCTCGAAGAAAAGTTCGACAAGCTAGATACAAAGTTCGATAAGCAGAAAAAAATTCTAGAAAGCAAACTCGATTCCCAGAATTCACTTTTTGAGGAAAAGTCCCAAACGATGGATCGAAAAATTGAAAGCGCGGAGGAACAGTCCACTGAAGTCAAATCGGAACTAGAACAGCTGGCTAAGTAACTGGAGTTGGTTAAGAAACAGAAAGTGCGAGAATGTTTGCCCGAAAGTCCACGGCGTAAAGAAATGCTGCCTCCTGTCTTTGATGGTCAAACGGCATGGCCAATTTATAAGAGGCAATTTGAAGCTGCCGCAATGACGAACAATTGGGACAACGAAGAGAAGTCGATTGCTCTCACGCTTGCTCTCAGAGGAACAGCTGCCAAATTGCTGCAAACCATTCCTGAAGAAAAATAGAAGGATTATGATGCCATGGGGAAGGCCATTGAGATGAGGTTTGGCGAGGTTCAGCTGCAGATACAACTAGAGGGATTGACCTTTTCACACGCATTCTTGGTAGCCCTGCATTCTTCAAACGCATTCTTCACCCTGCAAGGTCGGGTTTAAGAATAGCCTTGAAGTAAGGTATGCCTGTCGTAAGAGCCGACTGAAATCCACTGGAGAAAGTAATCTTCAGGCATAAGTGATGCTGTCCAGGAGTATAAACTCCTTGTGGGGCCACCCTTGGCAGTAAAGTTCTAACTGAAAAAGATGAACCTGAAGGTTTAAATAAAATCCAGCAGCGTCTGTTACATATTGTGCGGCTTGTTGGTCAGCGTCTGATCCCAGAGGGACGGCTGAACTTCAAATAACAGAAATCCAGGAGCGTCTGTTTCGGAACGAGCGGCTTCCTTGTCGGCGTCTGTTGTCTGGGTTAGGATCGGCCGAATTTAAACCTGGCAGCTAGGTATATAATAATCCCCCCCCTCCAACCATGAAACAGCCTCGGATATTTGCTGATCCTGGTAGTCTAGGGCACCCTTTGGAGCTAGGCCTGAGGGGTGTCAGCATGCGAGCGCTTGGTGGTCGGAAGGTCCCGCTCGGCATCCGAACGGGTTTAACCCGAATAAGTTACGAGCAGCCCGTCAATGGTGCCGCTATCCATTACGGGGGTGGAGGGGGACAGCGCTATGTCAAAATGTGGGCTGGAAACTTTACAAATCGACAACGGCACCAACTCAAAATTGGCACGTGGAATGTCTCGTCACTAACGAGGAAGGAACTTGAACTGGTTGAGGAGGCCAAATATTATCAGCTCGATGCAACTGCCATCTCCTCAACTAAGCTTAAGCTTGAACGATCGACTCTGGCTCTGGTTCAGGGTTATGCTCCAAATCGAGAGCCAGAGTATGAGCCCTTTTTGAACGAAGTTGATGCTGCCTTGGACAGAGTGGCAGAAATAGACTTCCTTCTCCTGATGGGTGACTTCAATGCACATGTGGGTACAGACGACAGTATTTGGAGGAGTGTGATTGGGAGGCACGGTGACCCGGATCAAAACAGGAACGGAGGTAAGTTGTTGGACTTTTGCTGTGCATATGGCTTGTCCATCATGAACACCTTTTTCCCACACAGAGACATTCACAAATACACATGGGCGCGAAGGACTTCCAATCTGGCAGTCAGAACAGCCAAGGAACAGTCATGGAAAAATTCTGCCGAGAAGTTGGAGCACGATTACAGATCTGCAAACAAGATATTTTGGCAGACCATTCGCCGGCTCAGAGGAAGGAAGTAAAATATCATTCAAGGGGTTAAATCCAAGGACGGACAGGGCACTGAAGATTGCATTCCCACTGCTGACGAGATAAGGGCGGAGAATAGTCCCACAGTAGACGAAGTCACTGAAGCGATTAAATCGCTAAAAAATGGCAAGTCTGCTGGAGTTGATGAAATCCGGCCAGAAATGCTCAAGGCAATGGGTGAAGAGGGTGTTAAATGGCTAACACGTGTCATTCAGGTGGCCGAGGATAGCGGGAAAGCACCAAGCGATTGGCAAACGCGAGTTATAGTGCCCATTTTCAAAAAAGGGAACAGGAGAGATTGCGCCAACTATAGGGGCATATCTCTCTTGAGTCTTTCGGGAAAAGTATTCGTGAAGGTGTTGGAAACACGTTCCAGAGCTGTAATCGAGCCTTTGTTACGGGAAGAACAGTGCGGCTTTCGACCTGGCAGAGGTATAACCGACCAGCTTTTTACTCTGAAGGTTATTTTTGAGAAGGCCTGGGAATATGCCAAACCGGTCTATGCGTGTTTTGTAGATCTGGAAAAGGCGTATGACCGAGTCCCTCGGGATACACTGTGGAGAGATTTGCAGGAATGCGCTGAGTGGGCCTCTTCTGAGAGCCATTCAGTCTTTGTATGGAAACTGCAGAAGCTGTGTACGGATAAATGGCGTCAAATCCCGTCCTTTTGATGTGCGCGTTGGACTTCGCCAGGTCTGTGTTCTGTCGCCGCTCATTTTCATAGCATATATGGACTGGATGGTGAAGCGCAGTCTTGGCGAGCAATGTTTTGAATTGGCTGGCATCAGGATGAGCCATCTGCTTTTCGCAGATGATTTGGCCATCCTTGCATCATCCAAAGAGGAACTTCAACGAGCACTGGATAGGTTTGCAGCCGAAAGTAAATGTGAACAAATCGGAAGTGATGTTTGTTTCCCGAACTCCTGTGCAGTGTACCCTGCAAATTAATAAAGTTCCATTAAAACAGGTGGAGAAGTTTAAGTATCTCGGGGTTTTTTTCACGAAAGATGGGAGGAGTGATACTGAGTTGTCCTGTAGAATTGGTCAAGCTGGAGCAATAGTAAAGGTACTTGGAGGAGCTTGGAGTGAAAGCAAAGATCTCAGTTTTTAATTCAGTGTTCGTTCCAACCCTCAGCTAAGGTCATGAAATTTGGGTAATGACCGAAAGAATTAGATCGCGGGTACAAGCTGTGTATAGGAGGTGGATTTCTCCTATAACAAGTGTCTTCTGCATGGCCTGTCTTGTTGCAAATGCGACAAGTACGACCCTGTGGGGGAGACTGCGCTTTGTTTGGGATACCATCCGAAAATAGGAAATTTGTGCGCTTTTTAAGATCTGCTTCGCCGTGAGCCTGCAACATGATTCTTAGGTTAAGGTCTCGAAACCCGTCCTCGAATGATTGCATTGCCATTTTTTAATTTTCGGATATGAAGTATTTCCGAACGGCGTTGCCTTGCTTGTTGGCATAAGTGGCTGAGTTTCGGCTATTAAGAAGTTGGCATATACGATCGCTGAATTCTCTGAACGTTTCCTTGGGTCGTTGTCTAGCCGTTATCAACTCATTTTGTGCCGAAGAGCGTGACTTCGAGTAGAGCTCCAGAGATCTCCTGGTATTCTTTCTGTAGTTTGTCTACAAGAGATTCCCAAGTGGAGATTATTTTGAACCGTATAAGCTCGAAAGGACCTTGTAGTCGCGTTTTGGCTACGTCCAGATGTATTTTTTGTTGAAGCGAATAGAAGGTTGCCGCATGCGATAAATTTGGCAAGTAAATTTGGCATCGACCAAACTCATCTTGTATTCAGTAATTTTTTTCATGGGTGGGGAAGGGAAGTTTGCGTGAAAAAGGTTTTCAAAAAGCTCGAGTTCTACTCCGAGTAGAAATGGATTGGGGTAAAATCAAAGCCCGAGAGAGCAAAAAAAATTTACGATTATAAACATTTTTTTTTAGGAATAACGCTAGACGAATAAGTGAATAAGTCTGTACATGTTCGGAAATAGAAATAGTTTCTACTATATGTATGTTTTATCTTCCTTATTGTTTCTTAAGCCTCACGCCCTATAGTCGCTAATTACGACCTGGGCCTTTGCACTGCCTACTGTTTGCCTCCGGCGTCCTTTTTAAGGAGCTCGCCAGGTCTTACTTTTGTAGGACTTTCACTTTTATTTCACTACACTTTTGCTTTAATGTGCTTTCTGGCGTGTAGCCCCAGAAACGCCTCGAGCAGATTACTAAATGTACCTCTCGTATTTTTGGTGGTAGGGATAACCGTTTTTAGTTTATCCCACAGCTGCCACCAAGTGTCACGTCCGTTGACCGTGTTTTCTCTTTTACAGGGAGAAGAGTCGTAGACGGAGAGTAAAACACTGTATTTTATTTTTTATTTATAATTTATATTATAGAATTATTAGCCCGCTGTCGCATGACCAATGTTCTTTTCAACTGGTGTTAATATTCTGATTGTTCCTTCCTCATCGATCCCTTTATAAAGTAATTTTTCAATCGATCTTATCCCTACGCAGCATATTTCTCCTTCCTTACCAATGATCTATTTTTAGGTCTGCAAATAGGTTATTTTTAGGTTGTCTGCAAATAATGTCACCCACTTCAAGTGCGGTGCACCCCATGTGTTACGCATACGTTTATCCTAATCGATTGTTTATGCACGGTCAGCATAATGCCACTTATTAGTGCTCGGTCTTAGTGCCCGCACCATGTACGAGTGCATTGGCCGAATCCTTGCTACGTGTGCAGTCGTTCGGCCCTACACCATGATTTGTATGACGATCAAGTTACACAACACGAGGTTCTTAATCGTTCCTTATAATTGTTTACTTGTGGGCTGTAGGGGGTATATACATAAGTGTCTTCATACACCTGTCATGTCTTGTACTGTGGTCGTATTACAAAAAATGCAAGCACCATGGATTGGACAGGTGGTTGTTCTGTAGGTCAGTGAGGAAAAATATGCGGTGTAATTGTGTTTCGCGGAAATGAATGGTTTGTTATGTTTTCTGATTTATTTGGGGTCTTTTTGATAGGAATGTGTGCACTGCAGATGTGTTGTCGCAACACTCTTATCATTGCCAATATCTATTTTCTATTTATTTTCTTTTAAAAGCTTTAAAAATCACCAATTGTTAAAGCTCTTTGAATTAAATAACAGAAAGATCCGAAGGAATGTTGTAATAATAACGCTCTTGCATATGGGTGCTTATTTCTGCCTTTGCCTTCAGCATGCCTATAGCATGTTGGTCACCTAGGGACATGGCAAAAAAATTTCTCAGTAAGTCTACATTTCAGAGGCAAATTGCGTATTTTTTCATTCATCGTGGCACACTTAGAGAAGGTAGTGGCCGCACTGGCCAGAGCTTTCGCTCCCCTAAGCGCTTTACTTACTAATAACTCCAAACAGAGCATAGCTAACTGTACTGAAATTTTGAAGTTAATGGCTGGAAGGTATCCACCAAATGCTCCTTCTCAGACTGGCAAGATGTACGTGTGGTCTTTATTACTAAAGCAAGAAAACGCGATCACTGCAAGGCCCTTCAAGGACATCTTTGTATTTGTATTTCATTTCATTTAGTATTACATTGACAAGATAAAATATCTTGTCTGCCTGCATTTAATCTTACTTTTATGGAATATTAACAAATGAAGTAAATAATTTTAAACTTAAGTTAAATAAAGCTAAAGAAAAAGTTTAACAATAAAAACAGAGAGAAAAAATAGTAATTACTTAAAAAAGCTTAAAAAGCTTATTCAAAAAAATTAATTAAAAAATGATAATTACTTAAAATTTAGATTTAAAAAATTTAATCCATTTGGGTGCTTATTGAGTTTGGTTTGTCATGTGCAGAAATAGTTTCTTCTGAAATTGAGTTGACGACAAAATATTGTGCAATTCTATTGGAAGTCTATTCCATAATCGAATTGCATTTACATAGAAGGAACGTTCCTCAATGGTATGTGTAAAGCGCGGCAGAATCAGTTTCAGGCCTCTGTCAGATCTAGCAAACTGAAGTGTTTCCTTCAAGTATTCAGGACATATGTTATGAACAATGCTATGAAGTTTAACAATATTTCGAAAGCTGTAGGAGTCATCTAAGCTCATTCCTAACAAAGAAGTTTTAATACGGGACACACTTAAAAACCTTGGAATTTTGTGTATAAATCTGATACAATCATTAAAAGCAACATTAATTCTGCGTTTACACTCGTAGTCAAGGCAAGGATATACAGACATGTTATACATGATAAACGGTAGTAAAATACTTTGCACAAGGCGCTGTTTTAAACAAGGTAGCAGTAACTGTGATGATGACCTACGACTACGAATACCAAAAAAAAAAAACTCTTCTTAGAGTGTCAGATGTTGCCTCACAACAGCTCAGATGTCTGTTTATGACAAAACCCAAGTATTTAATACGCTCCACATAAGGAATAACTTCGGAGTTTAGGACAAGCCTGGGAAACTCTTCACAAATAAATTCATTTCTTATATAAACCACGGCGACAGTTTTCGTCGGGTTCAGTTTCAGTTTACTTACGTTTGACCATTGCAGTACGCTAGCAATATCTTAATTTACTCTGGCCACACAATCTTCCATTAAGCCGATTGGCCGAAACAAATAAAGAAGCAAATCAACCGCGTACATGTGTGCTTCACTGTTGGCAACTATTCCCGTAGGTTATTGATATAGAAAGAAAACAAGAGCGGCCCTAGCTCAGATCCTTGTGGGACACCGGAGCTTACAGTATGGGGATTAGATCTTCCCTCCAGTGTTTCCACAACGTGGACACGGTTACTTAAATACTCAAAAATAAGTTTAATGGAGAAGTCTGCGAACTGAAACTTATTTTTAAGCTTCTGGAAAAGAAATGTATGATCAATGCAATCAAATGCCTTAGAGAAGTCGAGCAACACTATAACACCTATACTATTAGTATCTAGTGCCACCAGAAATTCCGAAGTCACTTTAATTGCAGCTGATTCAGAGCTATGGTTTTTACGAAAACGACTGCCATTTAGAGAGCTTTTTGTTTTCACATAAAAAATTTAACTTTGGTTAGCAAGCATTTTTTCAAAAACCTTAGACATGAAAAACAGCAAACTTATTGGGCGAAAATCTGATGCAAGTGAGGCATTAGTTTTTTTGGGTATTGATATTATCATAGCCGTTTTCCAACTCTCAGGTTCTCTGCAGCTTTAAATGCAAACATTAAAAATGTGTACGATAAACGGATACAAAACAGGCAAGACTAGCTTCAAAAATTTGGGTGATATCGTGGCATAAAAATCGGGCCAAGTGGCATTAGACTCGATAGTACTAGCAGCACTATGAACGTCGTCTATCCTGATGCATTGAAATAAAAACCCATCATTATGACGATTTGACTGACATAATAAAGTTTCTAACAAAGCTGGCATAGACGTACGTGGAACAAGAAAATCACTGATCTCATTTGGGTCGAAGTCACATTTAGATGTTCGCTTTTTATCAGGAACACCAATTTCCTTGAGGTTCTTCCATAGATCTTTCGAAGGTAAATTGAGATCAAATTTTCTTAAAACATAAGGTCTTTTTGACGAGCGTATTAAAGAATTCACTTTATAACGAGCAAAAGAAATAGCCTCCGGTTACAGAAAAAGTCTTGAGCTTCAACCCTGTAAGCGAGCGCCTCGCGACGATCCGCATCAAGGCTAAATTCGCCAACATTAGCCTGATATGCGCACATGCCCCCACAGAGGAGAAAGATGACGAGACCAAAGATATGTTCTACGAGCTCCTGGACGAAACTTATGAGCAATGCCCTAGCTACGACATAAAGATTGTCCTAGGCGATTTTAATGCCAAGCTAGGAAGGGAGGGCATCTTTGGTCGTACTGTCGGAAAGCATAGCCTGCACGACACGACCTCCGATAACGGATTTAGGCTGATCGACTTTGCTGCGGGGCGACACGTTGTGCTAGTACACAGTTCCCGTATCTCAATATCCACAAATGGACATGGAGATCTCCCGATCAATCAACCGTCAACCAGATTGACCATATTGCGATCGACGCAAGACACTCCTCCAGTATCATGGATGTCCGAACTTTCCGAGGGGACTCGGATCACTAACTTGTTGTAGCCAAGGTACGGCTGCGGATATCCCGACCAGCGCCAAGTAATGGAAATTCTGGAAGTTTGACGTCGGCCGACTACAATCGCAAGAGATCACCAGGACCTTCTCCAACCGAGTCTCTCAAAACTTTCTACGAAGTCCTATGCAGCCAGCATCAAGTATTGATAGCCAGTGGCAACATTGCCAAAATGCCATCAGAGACGCCGCCTCTGAAGTGCTGGGTTTCACACGGCCACCACAACGAAACCCTTGGTTTGACAATGAATGCCGGAAGGCACATGCAGCTAAACAGGAAGCATACAAAGCGGCGCTGCACAGAAGGACTAGAGCTGCTCGCAAGCTCTACGAGCAGAGGAGGAGAGAGGAACAGCGGCTTCTCCGAGGGAAAAAGAGAGAGCACGAGAAGCGCGCGGTTGAAGAGATAGAGTGATGTTACAACAGGAATTAGGTTAGAAAGTTTTACCAAAGGATCAAAAGGTCCTGCCAAGGGTATAAACTTCGAATTGAAGCCTGTAAGGACCATCAAGGGAACATCGTTGTAGAATCGCAGTCGATGCTGAGGATTTGGAAAGACCACTTCTGCAGACTGTATAACGGCGAGGACGAACCAAATACCACAGTCAGGCAGAACGAACCATTCAACCCGGGTGAAGACGTTACCGACGAAGCATACCAACGATACCGCCCACCCGACCTGGAGAAGGTGAAAGCAGCTGTGTCTAAGCTCAAGTGCAACAAAGCAGTCAGAGCAGATGGCCTACCTGCCGAACTTTTTAAGTCCGCTGGCGATGAGTTAGTTAGGAGCATGCTCCAGCTCATCTGCAAGATATGGTCGGAAGAAAGCATGTCCGATGAATGGAACCTCAGCATTGATTGCCCGATCCTGAAGAAAGGAGACCCTTTGAGTTGTGCCAACTACAGGGGCATAATTCTTCTTAACATCGCATACATGATCTTTTCTGCTGTACTGTGTGAACGCCTGAAGCCGTTTGTCAACAATCTGATAGGCACATATCAGTGTGGCTTTAGGCCAAGAAAGTCCACCATCGATCATATATTCACACTGCGGCAGATCTAGGAGAAAACTCAGGAATTCCAAATCGATACACATCACCTCTTCATCGATTTCAAGGCCGCGTATGACAGCATCTATAGAGACGAGCTATATAGCGCAATGTCTAGTTTTGGCATCCCTGCCAAACTCGTCAGTCTGTGCAGGATGACGATGAAAAACTCACGCTGTTCCGTCAAGGTCGGCAAAGACCTCACCGACCCCTTTGATGTCAAAAAAGGATTTAGACAAGGCGATGCACTGTCATGTGACTTCTTTAACATCATACTTGAGAGAATTGTGCAGAACTCTCGCGCCAACACCAGAGGTACAATCATTCATAAGTCCGTTCAACTACTCGCATACGCAGACGACATTGACATAATCGGTAGAACAAAGCGTGATGTCAGTGAAGCCTTCGTGAGTATCGGGACGGAAGCGGCGAATATGGGTTTAGCAGTCAATGAGGGCAAAACCAAGTATATGCTGTCATCAAGAAAAGACACCCAACACCGACGTCTTGGACAAAACATCACCATCGACAGCTAAAACTTTGAGGTAGTTAGGGACTTTGTCTACCTGGGTTCCGCTATCAATTCAGACAATGACACCAGCGCTGAAATCAAACGAAGGATAACTCGCATTTTCTTTGGGCTAAGAAGGCAATTGAGTAGCAAAGCCCTCTCTCGAGCAACTAAAGTGTCCATGTATATGACCCTCATCATCCCAGTCCTGCTTTACGGTGCAGAAGCATGGACCCTGTCAAAGGCTGATTAAAACACTTAAGGCTGCTTCGAGAGGAAAATTCTTCGGACGATTTACGGTCATCGAACTGTACGGGCTGTACAGCGATACCGACCTAGCCAAAAGAGTCAAAACACAACGTCTACGATGGCTGGGTCATCTAGAGCGTATGGACACTAACGCCCTGGCCCGGAAAAAAGGGACGTTGCGGTAGAGGAGCACCGAGACTCAGGTGGCGCACGCAAGTGGAAGGGGACCTCAGCCAACTTCGCGTGCGAAACTGGAGACGGCTAGCTAGAGACAGAGCTGGCTGGCGAAGCTTGTTGGCTGAGGTCCAGGTCCACCCCGGACTGTAGCGCCACCTTAAGTTAAGTAAGATTTAACTTGAGAGAGTTTTCTTAGTTCTCGGGTTGAAGCTCGAGGGTTACTAGTACTTTTCCTAGTGTGGCCATTGAATCTCCTACGATAATTGAGTGAAATTTTTAAGTAAACTGACATCTGTGCCTGTAACGAGTAATAACGTTGAATAGTTTTTTGTTGAGAATATAAGGGATATGAGGATTACGGGTTTTTTATATTCTGGACAGAATGAGACCAGAACTGTCTGTTTTATTTGGGGGAATTGTGTTACGGTTAGCTTGGTATGCCTGGCTGGGTGTGAAATCTTTGCCGGGTTGCCATGGCGTTATTTCATCTTGATCCTGCCTAGACGTATATTTGCGTATATCGTGCCTGGTGTTTCTAGGTGTGGTGCTTGTTGGATTTTGCTTTGCGGTATTACCCCAAACTTGCCGAGGCTTAAAGGTTTAAAGTGTGCGGGAGCATGTGAGTGTGACTTTCGTAGTCTACATTCGTCTTGCGTGTGGTTTTGGGCGGTTGCAGTAATTGCAACGCAGTAAATTTACTTCCCGTTTCTCGTTTGCGGGAGCCATTTTTTGTATTGCCATTTTTTAATTTTCGGACATGAAGTATTTCCGAACGGCGTTGTCTTGCTCGTTGGCATAAGTGGCTGAGTTTGGGCTATTGAGAAGTTGGCATATACGATCGCCGAATTCTCTGACCGTTTCGTTGTCTAGCCGTTATCAACTCATTTTGTGCCGAAGAGCGTGACTTCGAGTAGAGCTCCAGAGACCTCCTGGTACTCTTTCTGTAGTTCGTCTACAAGAGATTCCCAAGTGGAGATTATTTTGAACCGTATAAGTTCGAAAGCTGGACCTTGTAGTCGCGTTTCGACTACGTCCAGAAGTATTTTTTGTTGAAGCGAATAGAAAGTTGCCGCATGCGATAAATTTGGCAAGTCCGCACGGGCTTCCATTAAATATGCGTACGATATTAATGACATCGACCAAACTCATCTTGTAGAGAGATAGATAGATAGATAGATACATTCTTTATTAACTTCATAGTTTGTTTGTACAATTTTATAAAGTTAAGAATACGAGCTTGGCAGCTTGCCGTCTGCCGGAAGTGACAAATTTTATACAATTGATGTATGTAAATAGAAATAATAATAATTATATAATCACTAGTTACTAATATAATAAGTAAATGAATAAAGAAAAAAAAAATAAATGTATATAAATTTTGAAATAGTCAGATTCGCGCTGAGATGAGTTAAAATAAAATTAACGAATGGAAGAGCGAATATCCAGAGATCTCTTACAATTTTAATGATTTGCAACATAAAGCAATTTAGCAATTTTACATGATTTGAAATACAAAGAGAAAAAAAGGCAAGTGTGTCCCATGACAGTTGGTCGCAGAGAAAAGACTCTTTAGTCTAAGAAGCTGATACGGTACGCTAAAGCTTCTTTGCAGAATTCGTAGAGAGTAAGCCATCCGCGGCCGCCGTTCAGGACTTCGTATAGGCTGTCGAGAGAAAGGAACGTTTCCGAAAAGTATAAACGTCTTATTTCCTGCAAAATAGGGCAAACTGCAATAAAGTGGTAAATACTTTCTGACTCTCTTCTTTTGCATAGATTGCAGATTTCCTGGAGATCGGCTCTATGGGGAATGAAATTAAGGTTAAGAATTTCAACTCTAGCTCTAAATATGGTGCTAATAGCTTCGGGAGATGAAATTCGCACGGAAATAGGACTCCGAAGAAGGTAGCTGGAGTTTGAGGTTCCTGTAGAAAATCCTCGAGGCTGACAAAATTTTTTTCATCGATTCTCGAAATAAGTCTCCCAAATAAATCTTGCCACTCACTTACGTTGTTTTCAGTAAGCCTAAGTTCGAAATCGTAAGATAACGCTAGCTGGTTCCAATTCCTGAAAGGGAAGGCATTAGAGTTGAAGAGCCTTATCAATATTGATTTGTGGAGGCTGTTCTGATTTCTTCTCATGATCCTTGCTAAGTAGTCTGAATGAGCTTTCAAATTGGTGATATATAGGGGGGGGGGCAGACTAGATTCTACATGAATAGCATAAGTCGGAGCCGAATTCGGCAGCCTGAAAATTCGCTTAAAGAAGTATCTTTGAACAACCTCAAAATCATCAAAGGAAGAGACTCCAAAGGCTTGAACTCCGTAGCACATGCAAGTTCTAACCATAGTATTGAACACTTTGAATTTGGATGAAAGATCAATATTTTGGCTAGCGAAAAAAGGAGGTCAGATTAAGTTTAGTGCCAGCTTAGCCTCACTACTTTTCACTTTAGCATGCCTGCAGTAGTTGAGGTTATGGGTAAAAGGAACTCCAAGATATTTGAACCAGCGAACTATTTCAATTGGTTCATTACCTAGACGCCAAGATTTTTCGGCAAGTCTTCTTCTTTGACGCTTCTCAAAAATCATGATTTTGGTTTTTTGGACGTTGATATGAAGGTCCCATAATTTGCAATAGGCTTTAAGCTTGTTTATTTGGAGTTGGAGAGTAAAAGGGTTGTCAGCAACCAACGCCAAATCATCAGCGTAGAGGAGTACCTTAATGAGAATTCTAGCGAACGAGATACCACCTGGCAGGGACTCATGAATGTCGTCGATGAAAAGGGCGAATACCAAGGAACTCAGAATGCATCCTTGAGGGACTCCTGACGATGTTTTAAACCAATCAGATAGATTAGAACCATCCCATACAGCTGCAACTGAATCCGCAAGGAATTTAGAGTAAAGCTGCAGAAACTTTCTGGATACTCCAATCGAGGCTAACTTATACAACAGCGCTTGTCTATTAACGGTGTCAAAGGCAGCCTTGAAGTCGACGAAGCATACATATAACCTCTTATTATTATCGAGAAATTTTTTTGCAAGGCACGACAGAGCAAAAATGTGATCTATGGCTGAGAAACCAGAACGAAAGCCAGCCTGAAACATACTTAGTCGGTTTCTTGCTTCTACTCAGATAGACAATCTTTTATAGAGAATTGCTGCAAATAATTTCCTTAGAGAGTTTAGAATAGAAATTCCTCTATAATTCTCAGGACGACTTGCATCACCTTTTTTAAAGACTGCACAAATAAGAGCTTTATTGAAGCTCGTAGGCAAACAGGCGTTGTTAAGTAAAGTGTTGAAGAAGTTGAGAATATACGATTTGAGACTCTCGTTGGATTTTTTGAAAAACTCAATAGGATAATAGCTCAATTAGATAGGCTGTTCTTTTGTCAGAGCATAATTCTTTGTACGTCTTGTTGGCACGGAGGTACATGCTTTTGGCTGAGCTCGAGTTAGTCTGCCTAAAAAGATTAAGAAACTTGAAAGTGAGTTTACGCTGCTTACTACACTCTTTGTCAAACCACTTATTTTTTGGTAAGAAGGTGAGGAAATTGTTAATGGGGCTAGATGCCGAAGCGTACACTACTTTCAAGATGCTGTCTTCAATTTGCTCAATCGAGCTTTCAGCCTGGGGCGGCAGGCTTTTACAATGGGCGTCAAGAAGATGTTCGTAACGACCAGCACTGCTTTCCCTTCATTTGAGTTTTTTGAGATTGGTTGAATATCTCTGCTGGAAGTCATGGTTGAAGTTTGCTTTCGCTAAAACTGGTAGGTGGGCTGAAAATTGAGCCAAGAGCACCGGAAGTCCTCAATTACCTTCAGCCAATACCCAGATATAGCACAAATATCAACAACTGATTGGCCTTGACCATTAATAAAAGTGAACTCACCGTGTTCATCACCTTTTGACACTCCGTTAAGTATAAAAAAACAAAAGTCTTCAAAAAGCTCCATCATTTAGATGGAGATACTTCCGTAATCTTAATTTAAATTTAGATTACGGAAGACGGCAGGATTACCCTATTGATGGTTGATGTGCTTGACACCAGGTGGCGCCGAAGACAGTTGAGAGCCAGATGGTAAATGGTGTTCGTCAATTGGAGCTTACCTCAATCCCTCGCTGCTGTCAAAAATTTCGTGGGCGATGTCACCGAACAAGTTGTTTACGTCATCTCAGAAGGTTAGATTTTAGATTACGGAAGACGGCAGGATTACCCTATTGATGGTTGATGTGCTTGACACCAGGTGGCGCCGAAGACAGTTGAGAGCCAGATGGTAAATGGTGTTCGTCAATTGGAGCTTACCTCAATCCCTCGCTGCTGTCAAAAATTTCGTGGGCGATGTCACCGAACAAGTTGTTTACGTCATCTCAGAAGGTGATTTGATAATGAGTCCGCGAGAAATTTTGTAGATGAATGTTTTGCTGTTAATTTTCAACTTGTCGCCAGTATTTCTCACGTCAGCTGCAGGGTTGGCTTGCATTAGCTTGTTTTTAATTTCGAAAAGCGATTTCCTTTTGTTTCTGACCATTAAAGTTTGTTTTCGGTGAATACTTATACCAGTGCCCTTAAGTTGTTTCGCAGCAGATAAAATTCGATCAGCGGTATCTGGAGATTGCAACTCCAAAAAAACAGTTCCTCTGTTACTTTCAGCGTTCGAAATTTGACGCGAAGTTTTAATTGGCATTTCATCACCTTCATTTAAATTGACAAGCCTCTTTTTGTTGCTAGTAGAACAGCATTGGTTTCTTGGTCTATAGGAAGGTGTACCACCAGTCAATTTCCGTTCGTTTTCCGTGATAAGACTTCAAGCTGAGATTCGAGCATGTCGCACCTCTCGGTCATCAATGAAAGTTTTGTGTTTAGCTGCGCGTTGGAGTTACGCAGGGCCTCTAGTTCCACAGATAAGGCAGCAACATCAGTTTTAGTCGCCAGGTCCTTTATCTGATCTGAGATAGTGCGCTTAAGCAGATCATATAGTTGCAGAATCGACATTTTTCCTACTTCCATTGTGTGCGAACTGTGTTTTTTAAAAGAAGTGTTATTCTGTTCGGGGGAAGTGTCGGTTAATCCTCGCTTGTTGTTCATAAGGCGATCCCGTTGTGGAGAACCGGAATGTGGGATTGAAAAAGGTTTTCAAAAAGCTCGATTATCCGAGTCCTACTCCGAGTAGAAATGGAGGGGGTAAAATCAAAGCCCGAGAGAGCAAAAAAAATTTACGATTATAAACATTTTTATACCCGACCCAGGGTATATTAAGTTTGATGTATAGTTTGTAACGCAGTGAAATAATCACCGTGGACCCCTAAGACCTTTTAGAGATATGAATGGGACCGACAGGAGAATCGATTAAGCCATGTCCGTCCGCCCGTCCGTCCGTCCGTCCGTACGTATGTAAACAACTTTTAGCCCTTAAATTTTAAGGCATAGAGCTGAAATTTTGTAGGTTGGTTGGAAGTCCAGTCCTTCAGATCAAGTTTGAAAATAAGCTGAATTCGCCCACAGACACGCCCACTACAGGCCTGTATGTGCGACCATCATTAATTCAATACAATACTTTTTGCAAATTTTAGCTATGTTTCAATGGCGCTAGCGCATCCATTTTTGGTACGTTACATTGCCTTACATTTGTCTTTAAGGTAGCTAAAAAATTTTAGCTTTTTTATTTGCCACGCCCACTTTTTAAGCGATTTTAGCTTAAAATGACAGTTTTTCAATAAATATATATGAAATTTGACAAAAAATTATATGACAAAAGCTGTAGATATTAGCATTTTCTAACTTGAATTTATATATCGTATGTGCTTCCGCCCACTTTTGTGGGCGTGGCTTTAAAAAAAGTGATTTTTTTAGTTAAAAAGGCAGAGTTTTAGGCCGAAATGTATGCAACCACCTAGTATAAAGCATTTAACAGTTATATTTTTATATCCCGCCCACTTTTTGGAGGCGTGGCAGTTTCCTTTTTGGTATGGTCGGGTATTTTGCAATCCGTCGTAGATAGATTGAAGCTTTTGCATACCCACTGTTGCACTTTCCCACTTGTTTTTTTTTTTTTAGGAATAACGCCAGACGGATAAGTGAATAAGTGTGTACATGTTCGGAAACAGAAATAGTTTCTACTATATGTATGTTTAATCTACCTTATTGTTTCTTGAGCTTCACGCCCTATAGTTGCTAATTACGACCTAGGCTTTTGCACTGCCTACTGTTTGCCTCCGGCGTCCTTTTTAAGGAGCTCGCCAGGTCTTACTTTTGTAGGACTTTCTGGCGTGTAGCCGCAGAAACGCCTCGAGCAGATTACTAAATGTACCTCTCGTATTTTTGGTAGTAGGGATAACCGTTTTTAGTTTATCCCACAGCTGCCACCAAGTGTTACGTCCGTTGACCGTGCTTTCTCTTTAACAGGGAAAAGAGTCGTAGACGGAGAATAAAACACTGTATTTTATTTTTTTATTTATAATTTATATTTAAGAATTATTGGCCCGCTATCGCATAACCAATGTTCTTTTCAACTGGTGTCAATATTCTGATTGTTCCTTTTTCATCGGATCTTATCCCTACGCAGCATATTTCTCCTTCCTTACCAATGATCTATTTTTAGGACGCCTACGACCATTGTCTGCAAATAATGTCACCCACTTCAAGTGCGGTGCACCCCATGTGTTACGCATACGTTTATCCTAATCCATTGTTTGTGCACGGTCAGCATAATGCCACTTATTAGTGCTCGGTCTTAGTGCCCGCACCATGTACGAGTGCATTGGCCGAATCCTTGCTACGTGTGCGGTCTTTCGGCCTTACACCATGATTTGTGTAACGATCAAGTTACACAACACGAGGTTCTTCATTGTTCCTTATAATTGTTTACTTGTGGGCTGTAGGGGGTATATACCTACATTTTTTTTTTCTGATTTATTTGGGGTCTTTTTGATAGAAATGTGTGCACTGCATATGTGTGGTCGCAACACTCTTATCATTGCCAATATCTATTTTCTATTTATTTTCTTTTAAAAGCTTTAAAAATCATCAATTGTTAAAGCACTTTGAATTGAATTACAGAAAGATCCGAAGGAATGTTGTAATGATAACGCTCTTGCATATGGGGGCTTATTTCTGCCTTAGCCTTCAGCATGCCTATAGCATGTTGGTCACCTAGGGACATGGCGAAAAATTTCTCAGTAAGTCTACATTTCAGGGGCAAATTGCGTATTTTTTCATTCATCGTGGCACACTTATAGAAGGTAGTGGCCGCACTGGCCAGAGCTTTCGCTCCCCTAAGCGCTTTACTTACTACTAACTCCAAACAGAGCATAGCTCACTGTACTGAAATTTTGAAGTTAATGGCTGGAAGGTATCCACCAAGTGCTCCTTTTCGGACTGGCAAGATGTACGTGTGGTCTTTCTTCCTAAAGCAAGAAAACGCGATCACTGCAAAGCCCTTCAAGGACATCTTTGTATTTGTATTTCATTTCATTTAGTATTACATTGACACTATAAGATAAAATATCTTGTCTGCCTGCATTTAATCTTACTTTTATGGAATATTAACAAATGAAGTAAATAATTTTAAACTTAAGTTAAATAAAGCTAAAGAAAAAGTTTAACAATAAAAACAGAGAGAAAAAATAATAATTACTTAAAAACGCTTAAAATGCTTACTCAAAAAAATTAATTAAAAAATGATAATTACTTAAAATTTAGATTTAAAAAATTTAATCCATTTGGGTGCTTATTGAGTTTGGTTTGTCATGTGTAGAAATAGTTTCTTCTGAAATTGAGTTGACGACGAAATATTATGCAATTCTATTGGATGTGTATTCCATAATCGAATTGCATTTACATAGAAGGAACGTTCCTCAATGGTATGTGTAAAGCGCGGCAGAATCAGTTTCAGGCCTCTGTCAGATCTAGCAAACTGAAGTGTTTCCCTCAAGTATTCAGGACATATGTTATGAACAATGCTATGAAGTTTAACAATATATCCTAACAAAGAAGTTTTAAGACGGGACACACTTAAAAACCTTGGAATTTTGTGTATAAATCTGATACAATCATTAAAAGCAACATTAATTCTGCGTTTACACTCGTAGTCAAGGCAAGGATATACAGACATGTTATACATGATAAACGGTATAAAATACTTTGCACAAGGCGCTGTTTCAAACAAAGCAGCAGTAACTGTGATGATGACCTACGACTATGGCCGAAACAAATAAAGAAGCAAATCAACCGCGTACATGTGTGCTTCACTGTTGGCAACTATTCCCGTAGGTTATTGATATAGAAAGAAAACAAGAGCGGCCCTAGCTAAGATCCTTGTGGGACACCGGAGCTTACTGTATGGGGATTAGATCTTCCCTCCAGTGTTTCCACACCCTGGACACGGTTACTTAAATACTCAAAAATAAGTTTAATGGAGAAGTCTGCGAACTGAAACTTATCAATCAAATGCCCGACTGCCATTTAGAGAGCTTTTTGTTTTCACATAAAAAATTTCACTTTGGTTTTTCAAAAACCTTAGACATGAAAAACAGCAAACTTATTGAGCGAAAATCTGATGCAAGTGAGGCATTAGTTTTTTTGGGTATTGGTATTATCTTTGCCGTTTTCCAACTCTCAGGTTCTCTGCAGCTTTAAATGCAAACATTAAAAATGTGTACGATAAACGGATACAAAACAGGCAAAACTAGCTTCAAAAATTTGGGTGATATAGTGGCATAAAAATCGGGCCTAGTGGCATTAGACTTGATAGTACTAGCAGCATTATGAACGTCGCCTATCCTGATGCATTGAAATAAAAACCCATCATCATGACGATTTGACTGACATAATAAAGTTTCTAACAAAGCTGGTATAGACGTACGTGGAACAAGAAAATCACTGATCTCATTTGGATCGAAGTCACATTTAGATGTTCGCTTTTGCTCAGCAACACCAATTTCCTTGGGGTTCTTCCATAGATCTTTCGAAGGTAAATTGAGATCAAATTTTCTTAAAACATACAGTCTTTTTGACGAGCGTATTAAAGAATTCACTTTATGACGAGCAAAAGAAAATTGCCTCCGGTTACAGTCAGTGGGGTTCCTTTTAAATCTTTTAAAAAGACTCTCCTTTCCATTATATAAAGTTTGATCGTGTTCTTATACCAAGGACACGATTTTGGTTTTATTGTTTTTCTCACTATCGGTACATAACGATCAAATAAAAAATAAATAAAATAAATAGAGTGGCGCAACAGCTCGAGGTGAACCAGGGCCAACTTCTCAACAATGTATGCTGGTGTGTTAATTTCTTTTTACATACAAAGGACCTACAATTTTTTGCCTAATCCAAACGGCACTTTGAGAAGTTTTTCAAGACAAATTATACTCTCGGAGGGCTTGTCAAACCCTCGCGGAGGTGGGGACCGTGAAAAAGAACAAGCCTTTTTTTTCAGGTGACGATGGCAGGATTTGAACCCAGGCCTCCGGCGTAGTAAGCACACACACTAACCACTACGCCACGGCACCCCACGATCAAATAACCCATTTAATATATTATTAAAAATTATAACCTTGTGATTTACATCAGGCGTATAAAAAATGTGGTCGCAATCGCTGTTATGACAATTTTCTAAGAGAGCCGCCCGGTCAATAACGCGAAACGATCTATAACTTTAAGTTTTCTTCGGGAATATATTAGAATGACTTGTATCAAACTTAATAGAGCAGCAAACAATGTCGTGTATAAACTCAGAAGAAGGTCTTACTTGGTCATTTGCAATTGCGCTCAGCTCTGAGTTCGATAAGAACATGTCAAGCAAGGACGGGTTACTGTCCGACTTAAAGCAAGTTGGGTAAAGGCTATTATTAACCGAAAACCCTATTTTTAAACAAAAGTTATTAAAAAAGCGTTTCTTAGTATTATTATTGAAGTAATTAACATTAAAGTCACCACCAATTAAAATTTTTCTATGACGTGAATGCAATCTTGTCATTGTATCTTCAAGCTCAATAACATTTTCTTCCTTAAATTTTTCTCTAGGAGAATAGACGACAACTAACAAGCATTTCTCAACGCTACAGATTTCAACACACAAAAAATCAATATTAGGCATAACTGACTTATAAGCTTCTTTAGGTTTAAAATGCTCGCCATTATACATACACACACCACCCCCTATTTTATCTTTGCGATCGTTTCTAAGCAACTCGAAGCTCGGGATATGAACAGGATTATTAAAATATCTGTTTTTAAGCCACGTCTCAGTAACTATTGACTTTAACCAGGACTTAAACCAAAACCAATGGTAGAATGCTTTGAGACAAGAAACCAAAGGACAATGCATGATATAAAATCTCAAAGAAATTAAATTGATAATTATCCATCAAATTCATTAAGCATGAAACATTTTGAGCTACGCAGAATTCATTTCATAAAATATGTGTGTTATCATAGAACATTTAATTAAATGCAAGAAATGGAAAATAATAAGGCAACACTGAAATTGTGTACGATAAGAAGCAAAAAAATAAATAAATAAAATAAAAAGAAATTAACAAGAAAACTAAGATAAACATACAGCAATCGATTTATCAAGTGGAACCTTCAGCAGCGGCAGCAGCAGCGGTGGAGGAGATATCAACATCATCATCTGTTATCTGAGTCGAAAGCATATGCATGCTTTGCGTTCGGTTGTTGTAGTTATTCATGGCTTCCAGGGAGATCATGTTAGAATGCAGATATGTAGGCTTATCATTTGGCTTTGCTTTTAGGTCCAAGTGAAATGTATTGAATTTTTTATCTAAATATATGGATTTGGATGTTCTGATTCCGAATATGCTATTAAAAATTGTCGGTCTCAATTAGTTTAGCACCTACCCTTAGCGGAGCGATAACTTTTAAACTGAATGAGACCGACAATTTTTTTAACATAACATTTAACATTTTTAATAACATATTCGTAATCAGGACACTGAAATACATATATAAGCATAAAACAACATCTAAATTCCACTTGGATCTACGGTAAACTTGTTCCAGCGCTTCTTGTAAAAACAGAGTGTAAGCAGTTTTTACGTCGAAGTTCGTTTGCCCTCCGAAAAAGTGCGTGATTTTGCTTCGTAAGAGTCTTGTCATAGCTATCATCGGATTGCAGCATTGAAAAATTTGTTTTCATGTTTTTAGACATGTGAGCAAACAAAGTAGGCTGTTATTGGTATCAAAATGAAGCTTATGAGTTGCAGATTTTTTTCCGTAACAAAAATACACAAATTGTGTTAAAACTTTTGTGTAAACTCGCTTTTACTATTTCACTGACAGAAATAGGGGGAAGGATTCTAATCTTAAAGCTCTGTCTTATCGCTGCACTAAACGCGATTACACGCGCTCACGCATCCTAAAAATTGCGAAAGTTTTCTTTCCAATGCTGTGCGGTAGTGAAAAAATTAGAAACAAAAAGTGTGTTATAGTGAATATACGAATATATGAATATAGTAAAAATAAAATTGCTACCTATACACTAAAATTGATAAATAAATGACCAAAAAAAACCAGTGCAAAAAAAATAATAAAATACAGTCATCCCAGGGCAACCGTGTGCTATGTTCGACAACAACAAAACAAACATATAAAAAAAAGAAACACGCTCGCTAGTCACCCATAGACCTGATAGCACTATGTTATACGTCACTCCATCCATTCGCGCCGCTCTGCCTAGTCTCACGGGCACTACCCACCCCTCCCCATCCACTGTCTTACCACTGCATTAACCCTTTTTGTTCTTTCTAATTTCTTTCTCTTTCTCTTTCGCCTGTCACCTGCTGGTATTGATACTCTACTTGTGCGCCTTCATGCACACAGGTGGATGCACACAGCAGTGGCATTGAGCGCACAGCGCACGCAATACTTTGTAAAGGCATAGTACTTACAAGTTGTTGTTGTGGTGTATCTTTGCGAGAATTTTTTTCACGCAACAGTCCTGCTTAGTGTTATCGTTCAATAATTGTTTGTGAAAAGTTGCTTTTGTTTTTGATAATGAAAGGCTTTCGTGTGGACATCTGTAACGTTCGTGGGCTTAGAACGAACTTTGCTGCTGTGTATGTCCACCTCTGTACTCACAGACCAGCTCTTTTGGCTCTAAGCGAAACTCAGGTGATAGGCATAGATCCTGCCACTGGTCAACTATATCCGAGTTTTGAACTCCCTGGATATCGCTTAGAGCCATTATTCTTCCCATATCGTGGCCTCGCCATATATATTCGTAATGATATAGTCTACCATGCTCCTCCACAAATAAATACCTGTTCCAATCCGGAATTTAATTTCAAGTGGACAAATTTCACCGCCCGTAGACATACTATTCATTACTGTTTTCTTTACAGAAGCCCAAACCTAGGCAGTATATTAACTTGTAATGAGTTCGATGCATTGTCTGATTCCATCCAAAGAATTGTCACCCTTAATCCCAATAATGAAATCGTAATTACGGGCGATTTCAATATTCACAATTCTAGTTGGCTTCGACATTCTGGCCAGACAACACCCGAGGGAAGGTATGTTGAGATCCTTTGTGCTTTAAACAACCTGACCCAACTTGTAGACGAGCTCAACGGGTACCAAACATTGACAATAACACACTGGACTTGTTTTTAACCTCACATCCCGACAAATACACCGTCGAAGTTTTATCTCCTCTAGGCTCGTCAGACCATATCGGCAAATTTTTTCGTCGGCAAGCAATCAACCAAAGTTCCTACTCCCAAAAGAACTATTTGGCGATACGAGAAAGCAAATTAGTTTTAACTGGTCGCTATGCTTTCTCGACAATAATGTAAATGCTACTGCCGATATGATCACTAACATAATTCTCTTAGGAATAAGATCTTTTACCCCTATCAGGGTTAAGAGTATCAAGCCGAAGGAGAATTCGTGGTTTGACTTGAGTCTTTCTTTCGGTCTTACAAGGCCAACCCCTCTATAGTAAGCCAAAATAAGTTCAAGCAAGCCAGAAACGATTGCAATGCTCATATCCGTCGTGTGAAGTTTTTGTATGACCAAAAGTTAAGGCAGAAAATTCTGCATTGTCCCAAAGGTAGTAAGAACTTTTGTTCTTTTGTCAAAAAAGTATAAAAATTGTGCCTCATCCTCCATTCCAACACTCGTCTGCAATGACATTCCAGCTGTCAGTACCGTAGACAAAGCCAATCTTCTCGCATCGCATTTTGCTGCCAACTCCACACTACCGGATTGCGTAATGTCCCCGCCTGTACTTGAGCGCGTAGAACGCACTATGGGACGAATTCATTTTCGCACTCGTACAGTTAAAAAAGTACTTAAGGATCTCAACATTCACAAATCCGCTGGTCCAGATGAAGAGATGTTCTTTCACGCTGGCAAAATCATGGTGTAAGCTTTTTCATCGGTCCTACTCCTCAGGCCTCTTTCCGAGTAGATGGAAAACAGCATTTGTCCAGCACGTCCCTAAAAAAGGCGATTCTTCTTCTCCCTCTAGCTATCGTCCAATTGCACTAACTTCCCTTCTTTCTAAGGTAATGGAAACGCTGATTTATTTTCAGCTTATGTAATATCTTGAATCACAAAAACTTCTTAATGACCGGCAATACGGTTTTCGTAGCAAAAGGTCCACTGGTGATTTGATGGCATTTCTCACCGAGAAGTGGAATCTTGCCTTGCATCTTCTTGGTGAAAGCAAGATTGTTGCGCTTGAAATTTCTAAGGCATTTGACAGAGTTTGGCACCAAGCTCTCTTGTCGAAATGCGTGTATTTGAAATCGACGAAACTCTTATTCAATGGATTAGTAATTACCTTTCGAACCGTTCAATTCAAGTTGTTTTGAATGGCTTCAAGTCCGCCGTTTAATAAATTAAACGCTGGAGTTTCTCAGGGCTCGGTTTTGTCTCCAACACTCTTCGTAGTTTAAACGATCTCTTGTCTGCTACTACTAATCCAATTCACTCCTTTGCCGATGACAGAACCCTCAGTTTTTCATATTCGTTCTTAGTTCCTCGCCCTTGTTCTTCGGACGTAGAACTAGAACGGCAGCGTATGTTTAACTCTTTAAACTCCGATCTTAACAGCATTGTATCATGGGGATCTCTTAACGGAGTGGAGTTTAATGCCTCAAAAACTCAATGCTGTCGTCTGTCGTTCAAGCAAAATCGTATCACCCAGCCATTATCCATGAATGGCACTTGCTTCGCTGAAACCGAAAGGCTTTCCATCCTCGGTATGTGTGTCAATAAAAACTTAAGTTGGAATAACCACATATTTGAGACTGCAAAGAACGTCGCGAAATGCCTAGGTTTCCTTAAGCGACGCAAGAAGTATTTTACCCCTTCTGATTTGGCTATTTTATATAAAGCATAGGTTAGGTTAGGTTAGGTTGATGGATGCCCTTTTGACAATAGTCACAGCTTCACTTAGACCAGCAGTTGGGTCCATTGTGTCCATTGGGAACCTTCTTAATACCTGGAACGAAAACAGAAACAGACCGCTGTTAGAAGCTCAGAGGACCGCTCTCTTGGACCCATCCGGATTTGTGTACAAATCTTAGGAGGTCCTTTAGATCTACATTATTTAGATCTTCGAGCTCGTGGAAGAATTAGCTGCCGAGGATACTACGCCTGATGCTGTTTAGGGCTGGGCATTTGCAGAGCAGGTGACGAACAGACTCAATTTCTTCAACGTCCCTGCAGCTTCTGCAGTAATCGTTATGCGGTCTGCCTAGCCGCTCAGCGTGTAGACCCACAGCGCAGTGCCCCGTGAGGATTCCCGTGAGTACTCGGATGTTCCTGCGGGCTAGTCCAATCAAAAATAGTGATCTTTTTTTGCTTACCGCTGGCCATAGCTCCCTTGTGTGTCTGCACGTATCAAGTTCTATCCAACGTAGATTGGTTCTACTCAAGGATTCAGTTTCTATCCTACGTGCTATCGAACTCAGCGGGACTCTTATAGAATTGAGGGCTAGAGATGCATTCATTCCAGACCCAAATCTCGCAAGCTTGTCCGCTTCTTCGTTTCCCGATATATCGGTGTGGCCTGGCACCCAACACACAGTTACAGTGTTGCCAAGTGATAACTCGTCCAGATTTTCCCTGCATAGTTTCACAGCACTTGACTTTACCACGTCTGATTCCAAGGCTTTAATTGCCGCTTGGCTATCAGAGTATATGGTGATGGTCTTGTTTGCGGGGCCGTGTTTTCCCAGCTCGGATGCAGCTTGGATTATGGCTGCCAGCTCCGCCTGAAAAATGCTGCCGTCGTCATTAATTCGAAAAGATTTACCTAGGCCCAAATCTCCACAGAAAATGCCCGCACCGGTTCCGACGTCCATCTTAGAACCGTTGGTATATACGGCGATCTCGTCATCTCCTGTAATGGTCTTATCTTCCCATTCACCTCTTTCAGGTATTCTGATAGCGAATCTCCTGTTGAAGGCGAATGTCATAGGTAGGTAATCTGTGACTGGGGTGTTTGTGGAGGCAGCCCACTGAGTTTCCACAGAGGCGTGTCCATAAGATCTTGAGGACCACAGTCCGGATTCCCTTAGGCGAACAGCTGTTTTAGCTGCCTTGCTGCTGCAGTATATGTCCAAGGGGGTGAGGTTGAGTAGTACCTCCAGTGCCGCGGTGGGTGTGGTCCTTAGGGACCCTGTTGGGACCCTGTAGGGACTTTCTTTCCGTAGCCTTCCACCATACAACTGTACCGTAAGTTAAGATGGGTCTTACAGCCGCTGGACGTATACGCTGGACTGGATGTATACAGTGTACCATGTTTGGTTGCAGTCCCCACATGCTTCCGAACGTTCTGCGGCAGGCGTATAGTGACACGTATGCCCGCTTGACACGATCTTCTATATTATCCCTCCAGCTGAGTTTGGAGTCTAATATGACGCCCAGGTATCTTACTGATTTGGATAACGGTAACTCCACTCCCCCCATTCTTGGGTTGCTGAAGGATGGAGCTGCCCTTTTCCTTGTAAACAACACAGCTTCCGTCTTAGAGGGGTTAATTCCCAGTCCTCGACCCTCAACACATTCTTCAACAATGCGAAGTGCGTAGCTGAGTCGGTCACTGAGGATTGATGGGATTTTACCTGGGATCAGGATTGCTACATCGTCTGCGTATGCGCTCACAATTAAGCCTTCCCTCTCCAGGGTTTTCAGCAATTCGTCCATTACCAGGGTCCATATAAGCGGAGATAGGACACCTCCCTGCGGTGTTCCTCTGCTGACGTTTCGTCTGCTGCATACTTCGCCTAGGTAGCAATTTATCTTTCGTGTGCTTAGCATGAGCCCGATCCAGTCGCATAGACTGCTATCTAGGTGGGCGTTTCTCAAGCTGTTATTAAACGCCCCCTCTATGTCTAGAAAGGCACCCAAAGTGTACTCCTTGTGTTCCAAGGATTTTTCTACTACTGTTACTACTCTATGTAGTGCAGTGTCAACCGATCTGCTTCTCATGTACGCATGCTGTGATTTTGATAAATATTTATCACCAATCAGCTCTCTCACATACATGTCAATAAGCCGCTCCCACGTCTTGAGCATAAATGAGGACAGGCTTATGGATCGATAGTCCTTTGCCGTAGAGTGGTTTGCCTTCCCTGCCTTGGGGATGATTATCACTCGGACTTCTCTCCAAGCTTTGGGAATGAGCACAGCTTTAGGCAGGACTTGTAGACGTTACTCAACCATGGAATGATAGTTTCCCCTGCTTTTTGGAGCATTATTGGTCGGATGTTATCCATCCCTGGTGCTTTAAAGGGATTGAAGGAGTTGATCGCCCAGGCCAGCCTTTTTACATCGGTTATAGCCCTGATCTTTTCCTCCTTCATCTTCCTCCGAGAGCCTTGCGCTACTGTAGCGTAATCCTCATAGGTATCGGTGCACCCTGGGAAGTGAGTTTCCGCCAGTAAATCCAGCGTTTCCTTGTGTGTCGAGGTCAATCGCCCTCAGTCTTCTTGAGTGAAGATAACGGTATGGGCGCTTTGAATAAGACTTTTTTCAGTCGGGACGCTTCAGTTGTTTTTTCGATTGATTCGCAGAAATTCTTCCATGTATTCCTCTTGGCGATTCTGATCTCCTTTTTCAGGATTCTAACGCTCTCCTTATAGGTCGTCCATTCGATGAGCCCCCCTTTTGCAAGGTTCCATCTAGATCTTGAGCTCTTGATGATCTCCGCGATCTTGGAGTTCCACCAGGGAGGGCGTTGCTTCCCTCGTGTACTGCTGTTTTTTTTTTTTCCCCGTTTTCGACGGGAACGAGGTACCGTCGTCATATGGCATGTAGACTGACGCTACCGTGTAGTTCTCGTCCGTCCCTCTAACCTCCACCACCGTTAGGTCACCTGTGCCGAAATGAGATAACATTAATACATGAACGTTTTATTTGCTACAATACAGGCTCTCGCCTTACCTTTATTTTTTACATTGTAAAGTGAGAAATTTTTCGACCCTAATCCTAAAACCCTGTTCTTTTTGTCAATCCAGGGTTCTTGGATTAGGGCTAGGTCGCTGCTCCCTCTCGATGAACAGCCTCAGGTTGGCTGTGGCAACCCTACTGTGATGGAGGTTTATTTGGATCACCTTCATCATTGTTCTCCACCTCCATTGCAGTGTCCGTCGCCTTCGTTGCTTCCGCAGTCCGCTTAATCAGCTTGAGGGTTACCTCGCTAGTTGCGAAGGACAATAGAAGCTGTTTTCCGCCTTTAGGTTCCCGGGCAGGTCGCCGAAGGCAACAATATAGCCCCTGAAACCATTTCTCGGCCCTTCCTCGCTTATAATTTCCCAATCCTGCATCCGAATCTGGGAGTTTCGTGCTTGCAACACGCGGAGGATGCCATCTTTAACTATTCCCATCTCCGGAATAGTTAGCCTACCCTTTGCCCTGTTTGGAACCTGTTCTATTGGAACGGCTTTAAGTTCCGCACCATCCCAAAGCTGTAGTCCTTCCACTACTGTCTTGGCAAAGTCATTTGAAGCTTGGTCCTTGCAGTCGATGTACGTAATGCCTTTAGACCATTTCATTCTGCCGTAGGTCGGGGCACTTGTACCTGTGTTTTTCAGAATGTGGCTGATGATAGCTGCCCCGAGGGCTTGCTCAATCTACCTGCCACACTCAACACTGTACTGCCCGCTTGGTTTCTTGGAGTCTACTACAGCAAGCTGTAGTGGATTCCTTGTCACCTCGCTATACTGGCCCGCCCGGCTCGAACTTGGCTTGCTGGGACTTCCCACTGTGGTGGCGCCCCATTTCGCCTTCTTCGGCGTCCTTGAAGCGTCCTCAGAAGATCGGGTTCTCTTCGAGGCAAACGCTTCTCTTCTATGCCCCCCGGCACTACCTTTCTGCAACCCGCTTGAACCCGGTTTGTCACTGGGTCCTGGGTTGCAGTTCCTCTTCCGGAAACAGGCTTTCTGTTGGTTCCGAGGGATGTCCTAGTAGCGGCATCGTCCCTCGGCCTTCCAGATTTTCCCGATTTACCACCCGTACCTTTAGCTGAACGAGCTGCTTTAGGCGTATGCCTCGTGGCAACGTCGTTAGCTATGGTCTCCCGGGCCCACTCAAGGGAAGATAGTTCCTTCTGAGTGAGGGAAGATTTTTCTTTAGCTTTTAAAATGCCATCAATATGCTTGGCCTTCTTAAACCGCTTCTTCCTCTCCAGGCCGGAAGTAGTCCTTCTGGACTTGCTTCCGCGCTTGGTCTCCTTTTTGTGGCCGGATTTCTCTTCGGAATCATCGGAGTGTTCAGTGAGTAGCTTTTCCTCCCTTTCCATTGAGATATCCTCAGTTTCGATCAAACTGGCTGGTAGTACCACGTTTGGATCGCACGGAACCACCGGTATGGTGTCGTCCGTGTTTTTGGCACATAGCGTGCCCTCCCCCTCATCCTTATTTGTTTTAGTTAGTTCGGATATTTTGGTCCCACGAGAATGGCCGGAAAGGGTGGTCCACCCCGGCAGAGCCGCCATACCGGGGTAAGGCTATGGTTTATCTGCAAGTCTTCGCCTAGGCACCTGAGAGAGCTCGTTGGAGGCTGGTTTAACCCCCAGCCTTGCATCCTACGGCACGGTTTGCAATGTAGAGTTTGACGTTTTGAATGTAGAGGAGGAATGGTAGCTGTTTCTACCATTCCTCCTCTACATTCTGACGTTTTGAATGTAGAGGATGAATGGTAGCTGTTTTTATCGGCAGTCATTGCCTCTGCAGGAAAAGTTTGTAGAGTGAAGCGGCTTGGAGTAGCGGCTGGTGGTGAGAAAAGAACGGCTTGGTTTAAAACGCCTGGGGTTCAAGAAGCCATCAGAGAGAAGAAGAGAGCCTACATTGCGTGGATCCAATGTAGAAACTCAACATCCAATCTGGCAGTCAGAACAGCCAAGGAACAGTCATGGAAAAAGTTCGGCGAGAAGTTGGAGCACGATTACAGATCTGCAAGCAAGATATTTTGGCAGACCTTTCGCCGGCTCAGAGGAAGGAAGTTGAATTCAAGAGGTTAAATCCAAGGACGGTACACTTCTTGCAAATGAGAGCGATGACTTGCGCAATGGGTGAAGAGGGTGATAAATGGCTAACACGTGTCATTAAGGTGGCCTGGGTTAGCGGGACGGCACCTAGCGATTGGCAAACGAGAGTTACAGTGCCCATTTTCAAAAAGGGAACAGGAGAGATTGCGCTAACTATAGGGGCTTATCTCTCTTGAGTGTTCCGGAAAAAGTATTCGCGAAGGTGTTGAAAACGCATTACAGAGCTGTAGTCGAGCCTTTGTTACGGGAAAAACTGTGCGGCTTTCGGCCTGGCAGAGGCACAACCGAACAACTTTTTACAATGAAGGTTATTCTTAAGAAGGCCTTTGAATATGCCAAACCGGTCTATGCGTGTTATGCAGATCTGGAAAAGGCGTATGACCGAGTCCCTCGGGATAGAATGTTGACAGTTTTGCAGGACTATGCGCTGAGTGGGCCTCTTCGGAGAGCCATCCAATCTTTGTATGGAAACTGCAGAAGCTGTGTACGGATAAATGGCGTCAAATCCCGTCCTTTTGATGTGCGCATTGGACTTCGCCAGTGCTGTGTTCTGTCGCCGCTCCTTTTCATAGTATATATGGACTGAATGGTGAAGCGCAGTCTTGGCGAGCAATGTTTCGAATTGGCTGGCATCAGGATGAGCCATCTGCTTTTCGCAGATGATTTGGCCATCCTTGCATCATCCAAAGAGGAACTTCAACGAGCACTGGATAAGTTTGCAGCCGTCTGTGGTGATGCTGGGATGAAAGTAAACATGAATAAATCGGAAGTGATGGTTGTTTCCGGAACTCCTGTCCAGTGTACCCTGCACATAAATGGAGTTCCACTAAAACAGGTGGAGAAGTTTAAGTATCTCGGGGTCTTTTTCACGAATGATGGGAGAAGTGATACTGAGTTGTCCTGTAGAATTGGCCAAGCTGGAGCAATAGTAAAGGAACTGCGCCAGCCGGTCATCAGGAAAGCTAAGCTTAGAGTGAAAGCAAAGATTTCAGTTTTTAGTTCAGTGTTCGTTCCGACCCTTATCTATGGTCATGAAAATTGGGTAATAACCGAAAAAATTAGATCGCGGGTACAAGTTGCCGAAATGAGATTCCTGGGGTGCGTTGCTGGTGTTACTGTAAGTGAAAGAGTGAGAAACGTCAGTATTCGTAGGAATCTTAATGTTGAGCAGCTACTTCTCCGAGTGGAGTGATCGATTCTTCGATGGTTTGTACACTTTGTTCGCATACCCCCTGACAGACTTCATAGACAGATCATGCTAGCCGAGATGCTAGGCCATCATGCTAGCCGATGGTAGGCCAAGAAACAGGTGGTGAGATCAGGTAAAGAACCTCTCTGAGTCCCGCCTGGGGATTGCGCCGGAGTCTCTTGAGTTGGTGGCAGAGGATTGAGAAAGATGGAAAGACCGTTAAGCTACCCTCGCTTCGCGACCCTTTTAAAGAATAAGCTGTTGCGAGTAGAGTTGGGTCTTATGGCCGGCTTGGTTGCAGTATAAAGGACGGTGGGCTCGGCTAACTCATCGGCAAGAAAGGGGATTTTTGCCCTTTCAACTGCACCACCCACTCAACGAACAAGGATCGTGCCTTACTATCCTAACAGAAAGAAGAGAGAAAATGAAGCTAAATCCCAAACAGGACTTGAAAGTGGGGAAGAAGAAAGAAGATTAGGTGAAAGAACAGAGATGGAGGAAGGGCGGAAGCTAGGGCACGTGGAACTAAAGCTAACTACCCTAAGCTAAGCCTCTCAATATTCCCTACTCTAATCCTTATGCTAACTTAACCTTTAAACTACACAAACTAACCGAAGGTTACACCATGTTTCCTCGGTCCTCCGCGGTGATGGTTCCGGCTGGTATCCAAGGCTGCCTGGTGTGAATGGCAGAGTCTGGCTGGCTCGTCTTAGTTCGTGCCCTAGTTTTTCATCGTCTGAGACAACATCCCCCGAAGAGAGCGGTCTCCATTAGACCTTCCCCACACCGCCTCTAAGAAAATTTAGCACAACATCCTCTAAGCTAAACGTGTCTCAAAATGAAGTTAAAAGCAATAGAAACAATATTTTCATAACAATAAATGACAATTTATTCAAATACTGCGCATTAAATTCCTAGCTCTTAATTACGATGGCAAAAGCGAGTGGATATCGGATTGTGCAGCGGCTATCAAACTCAAAAGCTATTGCAAAATAATACTCCAAACAAGTTCATTGACTGATTAAATACTAAATCTACTTAACCAATTATAAGTAAATACTAAATCTACTTAACCAATTGAAATTTATAAAATTCAAAAGTAAGAGAAAACTAGTGGGAGGGTTACAATCCGCTTACGCGAATCGTTGGATACCCCATTCCAATTGATCACTTTCAAGCTCCGAATTGTGTCCTGAATCTTGGTTGTTAAATTTCAGTTTCTATTAACTTCAACTGTATTTAGAATTTCTCAGTTAAAAATTCTTCTTCCCTAAATAGTGGCATCCACCCCTTTTCAATTACATCGTTTTTATACCCCATCCCATAGGATAGGAGGTAGGGTAATTGCGGGAGAGATGCCGCGCTGTTTAAAAAATCATTGTAACTTTTTCCTTTAAGTAAAACAAACGTAAATTTCCAAAAAAACTTTAACATGGATTTATTTTCTACCATAATAAATAAACAAAATAATAAAATATGTATTCTTTTATAGCTATTAATATAAAAATAAAATATTATGTGTGCCATCTCTCCCAACATGTGTGGGAGAGATGCCGCATTCTAATTTAATTTAAATTAAGTGCCCCTTTTGTTTTTTTCGCTCCTCGTCACGTCCGCAATCTGTACATAGGGAGGATTCTGGCTTTTTGTAGCGTATGCAGTTTTCATGTAGCCATTTGCAACATTTCGAACATTGGATCCAATCCTCCCGTTTTTTGGTCGAAAAATAATTTTCCCAACACTCGGCACAAACATTAGGGTTCTCAGCCGGCTCAATCTTCCTTTTTGAAGCCTTTTTTTCAGGCTTGGTTTTCGGAGACTTGGCGTTCTTCTTTTTTTCAATTGAACATGGTGATGTTAGGACTTCTGCTTTCTGCCTTCGTCTTGAAAAAGTCAGCGCTGGAATTTTTGAGAGAGGCAACATTTTTTGAAGAAGTTCTGTTGGCGTAAGCTTTGAATATGATGAGGTGTGCGTTTCATTTTCAGGGTGATTACATGGGTGATTCATACCTTGAGCTCGGGAAAGAGAAAGTTCTTCGAACTGTCTCAGCGGTATGTCCCTATTCCTTTCCAGAAACGAGGCCAGCCAAGCATAGCCAGCTTTTTTTGTAGTGGTGTTAAATTTATGTTTGACATTCATTTTCTCTGCTAACTCGAACGCCAACCTCCGAACACCTTCTCTGTCAACGGGAAAACCCTTTTGCTAGCTTTTTTTCGTTCTCCATTCCAAGAAATCGTTGCGAAGTTTTTATCTCTTAAGCATCTCGACAGCGTTCTAGCCGGTACGCCAAATATTTTTTCGGCTTTTCGAAGGGACATCCGCTCTTCAACGCTTCTTCGCGCTTGTTCCATTGCCTCTTCGCTCCAACTTCCTCTGTTGGACTTTGTGATATATTATCGGGACATAACACAGTCTAATATTTCCTTTTAAACAAAAAAAGAAACAAATTTAACATGCGGCATCTTATCAAAAAAAGTGCGGTATCTATCCCTGAAGTGAGGGAGAGATGCCACACCACGATTCATAATTAACTAAACACAAAAACAAAATTACAGCAACCACTTCTTTTAACACTGATTAATGCCACAAGATACTTACACTTGAGAAAACGCATGAGAACCTGCTTCTGGATCAACAAGTTGCAACACATTGAAAAATTTCCACAGCGTAAGGGGGTGCAAAATTCAAAACAGAGGAAAAAAGCTCCCATAACATGTTGTATATATATAATTTTTTTATTGTAAGTTTTCGTTTGAATGCCTAACGCCCTAAAAGCAAAAAGAAAATTCGCACGGATGACTAGATGTTTGATTTTGGACGGGTGCGGCATCTCTCCCGCAATTACTTACTTACTTCGAAATTGTCGTAGAAAGCTGAAATTTGGTACGCGTTATCGACGCTTAAGTGTTTTGTGATGGACGTTTAAAAAAAAAAAGGCAAAAACCGCCCCCTTTTGGGCGTGGTCATATTTCATTTGCATTTTATTAAGCATTTTTAATTTGATATATTTTCTTTGAATCCTGTGGTATATCGCACTTAAAAAAGAATACACGCTTTCTTTCTTACTTGGTACAGACTTTATTTCTCGGCTGTTACAATAAGCGAATTATACCACACGTGAAGCAAGACTGGCGGTACTCTGGCCTGTTGCTAGGGCAATCGCTCGAATATAGTACATCGTAGAGTAACTATTTAACTATCGGTCTTGCTTAACTGTTTACATATATGTAGTTATAATGGTTATAATGTAAGAGTTATATACTAAACGTACAGTGAGTATATCTTCATTAAATTACATTCCCCTCTAATTCGCTTACCTACTTATTACGTAGAATTCATACGCGATCTTAATGGATAGATTCTTCTTTCTTCTGTAGCTAAACCCTGTCTTCTTTTACTCCTAGCTTTTCTTTGATCTTCAATTCCAACATCCTGTGCAGTTATTTTTAAATTTATGTCTTTTAAGGTGTCAGGAACATAGTCATCGACTTTGTCCTCTAAACAAAATCTCAGTTGATTAATGTGACGTTTCCACAAAACATATTTTGTAAAAATTTGTGCTAAATAGTATCTTTTTCCCAAAACGCGATGAATTTTTCCTTCAATCCAACTTACTTCACCCGGGATACTAAAATCTTTTACCATTACAAAATCGTGAATTGCCGACCTTCTTTCTTTCTTTCCCCCATAATTATCTTTATACCTTACCCAGGGTATATTAAGTTTGATGTATAGTTTGTAACGCAGTGAAATAATCACCGTAGACCCTTAAGACCTTTTAGAGATATGAATGGGACCGACAGGAGAATCGATTAAGCCATGTCCGTCCGTCCGTCCGTCCGTCCGTCCTTATGTAAACAATTTTTAGTCCTTAAATTTAAGGGCAGAGAGTTGAAATTTTGTGGGTTGGTTGGAAGTCCAGTCTTTCAGATCAGGTTTGAAAATATGCTGAATCTGCCCACAGACGCGCCCACTACAGGCCTGTATGTGCGACCATCTCTAATTTAAAAAAATACATTTTGCAAATTTTAGCTATGTTACAATGGCGCTAGCGCATTAATTTTTGGTACGTAACATTGCCTTATGATGGTCTTTAAGGTAGCCAAAAAATTTTAGATTTTTCATTGACCACGCCCACTTTTTAAGGGATTCTAGCTTAAAATGACTGTTTTTTCAATAAATACATACGAAATTTGACAAAAAGTTATATGAAAAAAGTTGTAGATACTAGAATTTTCTAACTTTTATGTATATATTGTATGTGTTCCCGCCCACTTTTGTGGGCGTGGCGTTAAAAAAAGTGATTTTTTTAGTTAAAAAGGCGGAGTTTTAGGCCGAAATGTATGCAACCACCTAGTATAAAGCATTCAACAGTTATAGTTTTATATCCCGCCCACTTTTTGGAGGAGTGGCAGTTTTCTTTTTGGTATGGTCGGGTACTTTGCAATCCGTCGTAGATGGATTGAAGCTTTTGCATACCCACTGTTGCACTTTCCCACTTGTTTTGACTGTCTTGCTTTTCTTTTACTCTTTGTTTTATTGGAGCTCAATTGATTATTTTTTTCAACTCTAAAGGGATTTATTAAATCCAATCTTGTTTTTTTACCTCGGTTAAACATTAGTTGTGCCGGTGAACACCCCGTGGTAGTGTGAATGGTGGTCCTATAATCCATTAAAAATCTGTCTAAACATTCCCCAAATTTGTCTATCGGGTTTTTTTTTTGAATTCAACGCTTTTTTTAAACTTGTTTTCACTGTCTTAACACTATTTTCCGCCTGGCCGTTCGATGCTGGATGGCCCACAGGGATTGTTATATGTTCTATACCATCGATTTTTAGAAAATTCATGAACACTTCTGAGATAAAAGATTTTCCATTGTCTGTTACTACACATTTTGGCAGCCCGAAACGAACGAAAACTGATCTCACTCGTTCGATAGTTCTAACGCTGATGATGCCTTGATGCATATTAAAGCATTCAAGCCATTTGCTATGTGAATCGATAAAAATCAAAAAAAAAAAATTCCAAAGATTGGACCCATAAAATCTAAATGAAGTCTTTCCCATGGTTTTTCTGGCCACTCCCAACTTATTAAAGCACATTTAGCTGCGGAAGGTTTGAATGGTAAACATTCTTTACAAGATTGGGAAACTTCTTCCAAATTCTTATTAAGCGACGGCCACCGAAAAACTGATCTTGCCGTTTCCTTCATTTTTACAATGCCCAAATGGGTTTTGTGTATCTCTTTTAAGACTTCGCTTCGCAAACTTTCGGGAATTACAACCCTATAGCCACAGAATATTGCGTTGGAATCTATAGACAACTCATTTCTTCTTATAAAATATCGAACTAAACTTTGTTCAGAAACTTTGGTCGGCCACCCGTCCTCTATAAACTTGCGCACCTTTTGCAGAAGCTCATCTTTTAGCGTTTCACTCTGAATTGTTTTGAAACTTATTTCCGAACTATTTTGTTCGCTTAAATAGTTAACAAAAACATCATCTGCCCATAAACCGCCATCGTGAATTTCCTCAGATGAAACATTTTCTACGGATCGAGAAAAGTAGTCAGCAATATTATCCTTGGACTTTATATACTGAACTTCGTAACTATAGCCCGACAAAAACAAAGCATTTCTTTGCAACCTGTTGGCTGTTAATGCCGGAATACCCTTTTTTCACTGAAAATTTTACCAGAGGCTTGTTGTCGGTAACTAAAACAAACTTTTGACCAAAGAGATATTGGTGATACTTTTTGATTCCAAAAACAATGGCTAGAGCCTCTCTTTCAATTTGAGAATATTTCATCTCAGTTACTGATTACCTTTTCGAAGCAAACGAAATGGACCTTTCAGAATCGTTTCTATATACATGCACCGTGCTGCACCTTAACCCACCGGACTAGCATCTACAATCAACTTTAGTTTAAGATTAGGTTCAAAATGAGCCGAGCAACTTTTGGAAGATAATTTTTCTTTAATTTTCTCAAAGGCACACTGCTGTTCAGCTTCCCACTTAGACTTATTTAATAAAAGCTCATACAGAGCTGATGCTGTAGTAGCCAAATTCGGCACAAATTGCCTATAGTAATTCACCACACCTAAAAACGATTGCAGCTCAATTATATTTTTAGGTGAAGACAATTTCTGGATAGTTTCAACCTTTTTATCATCCTTATGGAGCCCTTGGCTATCGATGACGTGTCCCTAACTGATTGATGTCCATAACTGATTGACGATTTTAAAAACTCGCACTTCGCTTTTGACACTTTAAGACCAGCTTCTCTTGACTTTGACAGAACTATTTCAATCCTTTTCAAATGCTGTTGCCTATTCTCTGCAGAAATAAGCAAGTCATCAATAAAAATTTCAACCCCTTGATGCCTAACAGTAACCTTTCCATACTTCTTTGAAAAATGGCTGGGGCAGACGCTACTCCATAAACTAGCCTCGTATATCTAAAAAGGCCTTTAGTGTTTGATATCGTTGTCATATTACTAGATTCCTCGTCTAACAAAAACTGTTGATATGCATTAGACAAATCAATTTTCGAAAAGTGTGTGGCTCCATGTACCTCTGCAAAAATATCCTCAATTCTTGGAATAGGATGTTGATCTACTAAAAGTTGCGGATTCAGTGTTATCTTGATGTTATCTATAATCGCCACAAATTCTCACGGAGCCGTCCTTCTTCAATATTGGCACAATTGGAGTACGCCATTCGCTATATGCCACCGGTCTTAGAACTTTTAATTTTACCAATTTGTCCAATTCCCCTTCTACCTTGTCTTTTATGGCAAAGGGTAGTTCACGAGGACAAAAAAATATTGGTTTCGCATCCTCTTTTAATTTTAATGATACTTTGTGCTTATTAAAAGCTCCCAAACCCCCATTAAAAACATCCGAATATTTTGAAAATACGTTCAATAATTCTTTATCACTACTATCCATAAAATTTATTTCCTTAACTCCTATATTAAACAAGTGCATCCAATTTCGATCCAATAAAGGGGGGCCTCCGTTTTCGATTACGTAAGCTTCTAGCGGTCGAGTTATCTTATTAAATGACGCCACGAACCCCAACTGGACGTATGATACTGCCATTATAATTCTTAATGGTTATGTCAGTGTGCTGTAGAGGCAAATTCGAAAAATGTTTGTCAAAAAATGTTTTTGACAAAGCGGAAATTGACGCTCCACTATCTATTTTCATATCGAGAGGGACCCCGTTCACAGTAACACTAGCTATAATTGGCTTTAGGCTTGAGTTGGTTCTAAAGTAAAAAAATTGGCTATTCATTATTTGCAAAGTCAAAATTGTTATAATAAGCGTCATTACCATTTGGCAAAAAATCAACATCATCCATAAAATTATGATATCTTAAATCCCTCACCGTACACATTTTCATTAAACGGACATTTGATTACATCTTCTACAGTTGTAATTTCTGAACCTGCACTGCTCTGTACTATGATTTTTGTACCCACACACTGTACACTGTCTACTTATAGATGAACCGCTGGACTTCTTCTTCGTTGCACTGCTGTCTTGTTGTCCTCCCCTCTGTAGGCGGTATATTCCATCGTCATTCACCTCCGCATTTTCTGCTGCGTACTGCTTTTTTACACACTCTACGGTCTGTGCGAATAGAAGAGCTTTCTGAAGAGTTAGCCCTGAATCCGTTGGACTCTCCAAAAAAATTTTGTCTTTCTCCGGACCCCGTTCAAGACCGTTCAAGGAATTTGTCTCTTAGGGCCATATCAAAATGTTCACCGAAATCGCATTTCGTTGCTAGGCTTCTCACTCGTGCGGCCTATTGTTGGAGAGACTCGCCAGCTTCTTTGTAGGCCAAATAAAACTTATGCCCCTCGGCGAATTCTGAAGTAGCTGGCTTAAAGTGAGTTTCCAATTTGTTGATTAATGTACTGAAGTCAGCTTTATCAGGAACCGTTGGGTACATTCAATTACTCAGCAATTTGAAAGTTTCGTCATGTAGCGATATAAAAAGGAGTGATCTCTTTTGCTCACTGTCGGTGATTTTGTTTCCGATAAAAAATTGTTCCACTTTACATTTGAAAATACTCCACTCATTCAATTGATGATTGTACTTCGGCATTTCACCAATAAGGGACATTTTACCACTTCACGCCTCGTTCGATTTTAGTTTAACTCGATTGCGCTTCTTTATCTTGATCCACTAGAAGCTCAGACTTTGAATCTCGACTTTTTTCGCTGTCTTTTGATGAGACTGACGGTACTCTGGCCTGTTGCTAGTGCAATCGCTCGAATATAGTACATTAGAGAGTAACTATCGGTCTTGCTTTACTGTTAACATATATGTATAATGATAGAGTTATATACTAAACGTACAACGAGTATATCTTCAGTATATTACAAATCCAAAAAACTTGCGCCATAAAATTTTCAGATATGTGTGAAAGCTATCAACTGAAATGAATAAATTTTTGCCACGTCCACTTTTGGGGGCGTTTTTAAGTATAAACCAAATTTTTAATGTGAAAATGCAATCAACACGTGCATACCACTTTTGATATAAAAATATAAACAGAACTAGTGGGAGGGTTACAATCCGCTTATATATATGTTCAGAAAAGTGCGACTTTTTTTGGATTACTTTCTCCAAGCCTAACCTTACTGTATGGTGGGTTACAACCTTCAACCATGTACTTTCAGGTCATTCAAAAAAGCAAAGCTAACGTGTAGATAGTACAAGGATTGAATTAACTCACTTTTAACAGGTTCTGCGGGCAGCACTACGAAGCTCCTTTTTGAAGTGGAATTGCTTCATAGCTGGGTAGGAATTTTCAAAACCTCTTTACACAGTTATCGCGTAAAAAAAAATCGCACTGATTCTATAGCAGATAAAATTTAACTTAGAAATCTGATTTCGTTGTATCCTAATTGTACTGCTCTTTTTAGCGGTCCGTCCAAAAATGGGAAAAGGACCTCTTATGGTATCGCTACGTTGCCCGTCCGTCCGTCCGTCCAATCGCTTTATAACTTCTGAACGGTAAGTCGTAGAAAGACAAAATTTGGTGTGCGTATAAACTGCGGAAATAATCAGAGAATCCAGAGAGGGCATAATATATAATATAATTTTTTTAGGCCCAAATAACGGTTTAATTACAGTTTGAAATTTCACGTTAAAATAGACTTAATGTTTGTAAGTGTTTTTTTCAATAAGTTTAGTAGGCAAGAACTAGAAAAACGAAACTTAGGTTTAAGAAATACTAAGCTTTAATTAAAAAATAAAACTTTTCGAAAATATGAAAACGTTTTTGAGAAATGAAGAGTCGGAAAAGCAGGACGTTTCTTAAAGTGTTGGAGGCCATAACTTTTGGACGGCTTATCGCTCAAAATCAATATTGAACACACGTATAAAGCAACTCAAAGTAAACCAAGTGCTTAGGTCATATTTTTCAAAATCAGTTCGAGTACTGCACTTTTGACGCATTTTCGAAAAAAAAAATCGCGAAAATGCATGAAAAAACGTGTGTCCCTTCCCCCCTCCTTATCTCCGGTGCTGTTTGGTGGAATTCTATGAAAAAAATCACACGTATCACAAATAATTCAAAATTTTAAGGAAAATCATAGCGGATTTTGAAATTTCAAAATCTTCTGAGATTTAACTAAAAAACATAAAAGCATTTTCAAAAATTTTATGTCTTTCATTTCATTTCCAATTTTTTCATGTCTTCTAGTAGCTTACGGTATAAGCGATCTTTTTCAGATTCGGTTAAAGTACAAATTTTGCAGAAAAAAAGGAAGGCTGCGCTAAAATTTTTTTGAATTGCCGTTTTTAATCTACGTTTTAAGTAGCCTATTTAAAAAACGAAATAAAAAAAGGAGCGTGTTTTACGGTTTGCGCATAAACCGGTGGCCATAGAATTAAAAAAGAACATCCAAGGCTAGTGCTGCTGGTTGTGCTATTGGAAAAAGAGTCTAACGGGAACTGAAAAAAACTTCAAAATATTTGTTTTATGGATTTGAAATTTAAAAAATTATAAAAAAGGTCAAAAGAACGCATGTCTCCCCCTCTATCTCCCAAACGGAATAGAGTATAATTTTTAAATTAACACCGGGCATAGTCCATCTTCTTAAATTTTATACAAAGCTATAGCAGACTTCGAATATTCAAAAAATTCGAAGATTTAACTGAAAAACGTGAAAACATTTTCGAAAACTATTTTTTAAAGATTTCTAGTTCCTTAACGGTTTTGACCTTGTCAAAAATTTTCTAAAGTATGTAATGTTTAAAAAGAAGCGAAATGCATTAAAAACGTTCCAAAATTGCCGTTTTCGACCCTCAGTTTTTAAGCCCATTCAAACAAGCGAAATAAAAAACTGTATATTTTTACCGTTTTCTCAGAAATCCATGTACGCATAATTTGAGAAAAGTGGCAAATGCTAGCACAGGTGGCTGTAAAATTAATCAAAGAGTCTAACGACAATTAAAAATAATCGAAATTGCTGTTCTATGGGTTTTAAATCATAAAAATCCTAAAGAAGGCCAAGAAAGAGTATGTCCTTCCCTCTATTTTCGAAACGGTAAAGCTTTTTGTTAGCCTACTTTAAGAGTAACGAAACCCAATATAAAATCACATAATATAATATATAGATTATTGATAATTATATAGAATCACCCAATATAAGAACAGTAGACAGCACTACGAAAAAAGTATATTACAGACTGTAAAATATATCCAAAAAAATTTTAATAAATAAATAGAATGTTACACAAACTGCGCAATATAAATGACTATAACCTTCAACAAAAGCCGACAGACCGCTCCGCGTATGTCTTCATACTTGACGGTTTTTTTTCTCACTCGCTTATTAGATTTCAACTGATATTAAAACACTTTAATAAATCTATGCAGGTGCAAAAAAGGTAGTTAATTCACTGCAAAAAAAACTCGCACACTTCTGGAACGGTCACTTGTTCCTCAGAACGGTTGAGCTCTTTGTTGTTTTAGCGGTCGTAGAAGTAGTGGCGCGGGTACCGCTTCGCTACTCCGTCAGGTCAAGCTGGACAAGTTAAAACCCTTTGTCCAAACGGCTTGCAGCTGGGAGGCTCCAGAAGGTGCTTTGCCCCCTTCTTACGTGTTTCTTTTGCTGATCTTTGGCGGCTCTTTTGGGCATCCAACAAAAAAAAATTGGAGAGGTTCTAGAGTTTGGTAATACCTCCGCAGAGTTGACTTAGGCAAACAGAAATTTTAAGACTGGTATCTTTCCGACACGTAACCTTTTTTTTTTTCTTTACGCCGGAAAGTGTCCTCAAACGTAAAAGTCGTCCCCGATCTATACGAACAAAGGTCGAAAACTCCACCTCTAACGGAAGAGCTGATCAGCGAACTTTACCAAAAAAAGGAAATTGCTTGTTCCCTTTTCCAATATTCTATTGGCTTAAGTATTCCCCGATGGTAATGGCACTGGCACTTACTATGCTGCTCTCAACGAGTTCTCTTGAAAAAGTGTCGGGCAATCTGCTAGCTTAAACCTATAGCTACCCCACCTCCCAGTGTTCGTTTTACCTATACAATCACCAAGACGAGTAATGAGGGGTAACAAAGAAAGTCCTCCATCGATCTTCTCTTTTGGTATTTCTTTGTTTTTTTGTGCTTCAATATTCCTATGCATAGACCATCGATCTCTTAACTCTTTACTTTCGTGCATGGGGCTCCTCCCCTATCATTTGCCAATTTCAGTTATCTGGCACTCTTTGGATTATTTTAACGCTAATTCCCTATTCCACACCTAATTCTAATCGCAGTCTCATTCTCTTTATTAACGGACATATTCAAAGTCTATTGCACTTTTCTCAACCGGCAATTTAGACCAATCACCCTTCTCACTGCGAAACGACCAATACATCTCTCTCAGTCTAATTTTTTTAAACCCCATTACATAGGTTAGGAGGTAAATTAAGTTTGATTGATAGTTTGTAACCTAGAGAAATAATAACCCTAGACCCCCAAGACCTTAAGGGCATATGATCGGGACCGAATAGTTAGTCGAATAAGCCATGTCCGTCGACGACCCGTCCGTCCGTCTGTCGGTAGATTTTAGGCCTTAAATTTTGAGCTAGGAACTTGAAACTTGAATCTGTTTTTTTTGAAATCCGCCCACTGACACGCCCACTTTACAAAATAGCATGAAAAATCAAAGTTGTCGCAGGAAGCTGAAATTTGGTATGTAATATCCTCGCTAAAGTGTTTTGTGATTGGCATTTAAAAAAAAAGCGAATACTGATTTCAGAGAGCGTTTTGCACAGTTGTTTCGGAGAAGTTTGAACAAATTCCGACTGACCTTTTGAATGTAGAGGAGGAATAGCAGCTGTTTTTATCGGCAATCATTGCCTTTGCAGGAAATGTTTGTGGAGTGAAGCGGCTTGGGGTAGCGGCTGGTGGTGAGAAAAGAAATGCTTGGTTTAAAACGCCTGGAGTTCAAGAAGCCATCAGAGAGAAGAAGAGAGCCTTAATTGTATGGATCCAATGTAGAAACTCAACTTCTCGAGCCCGGTACAATGAGGCGCGAAGGACTTCCAATCTGGCAGTCAGAACAGCCAAGGAACAGTCATGGAAAAAGTTCGGCAAGAGGTTGGAGCACGATTACAGATCTGCAAACAAGATATTTTGGCAGACCATTCGCCGGCTCAGAGGAAGGAAGTTAAATATCATCCAAGGGGTTAAATCCAAGGACGGTACACTTCTTTCAAGTGAGAGCGATGTCTTGCGCAGATGGAGAGAGCACTTTTCGGAGTTGCTCAACCCCCAACAGGGCACTGAAGATGGCATTCCCACTGCTGACGAGATAAGGGCGGAGAATAGTCCCACAGTAGACGAAGTCACTGAAGCGATTAAATCGCTAAAAGTTGGCAAGTCTGCTGGAGTTGATGAAATCCGGCCAGAAATGCTCAAGGCAATGGGTGAACGGTGTTAAATGGCTATCACGTGTCATTTAGGTGGCCTGGGATAGCGGGAAGGCACCTAGCGATTGGCAAACGGGAGTTATAGTGCCCATTTTCAAAAAAGGGAACAGGAGAGATTCCGCCAACTATAGGGGCATATCTCTCTTGAGTCTTCCGGGAAAAGGATTCGCGAAGGTGTTGGAAACGCGTTCCAGAGCTGTAATTGAGCCTTTGTTACGGGAAGAACAGTGCGGCTTTCGGCCTGGCAGAGGCACAACCGACCAGCTTTTTACTCTGAAGGTTATTCTTGAGATGGCCTGGAAATATGCCAAACCGGTCTATGCATGTTTTGTAGATCTGGAAAAGGCGTATGACCGAGTCCCTCGGGATACACTGTGGAGAGTTTTGCAGGACTATGCGCTGAGTGGGCCTCTTCTGAGAGCCATTCAGTCTTTGTATGGAAACTGCAGAAGCTGTGTACGGATAAATGGCGTCAAATCTCTACCTTTTGATGTGCGCGTTGGACTTCGCCAGGTCTGTGTTCTCTCGCCGCTCCTTTTCATAGCATATATGGACTGGATGTTGAGGCGCAGTCTTGGCGAGCAATGTTTCGAATTGGCTGGCATCAGGATGAGCCATCTGCTTTTCGCAGATGATTTGGCCATCCTTGCATCATCCAAAGAGGAACTTCAACGAGCACTGGATAGGTTTGCAGCCATCTGTGGTGATGCTGGGATGAAAGTAAACGTGAACAAATTGGAAGTGATGGTTGTTTCCCGAACTCCTGTGCAGTGTATCCTGCACATAAATGGAGTTCCATTAAAACAGGTGGAGAAGTTTAAGTATCTCGGGGTCTTTTTCACGAAAGATGGGAGGAGTGATACTGAGTTGTCCTGTAGAATTGGCCAAGCTGGAGCAATAGTAAAGGAACTGCGCCGGCCGGTCATCAGGAAAGCTGAGCTTGAAGTGAAAGCAATGATCTCAGTTTTTAATTCAGTGTTCGTTCCGACCCTCATCTATGGTCATGAAATTTGGGTAATGACCGAAAGAATTAGATCGCGGGTACAAGCTGCCGAAATGAGATTCCTGAGGTGCGTTGCTGGTGTTACTCTAAGGGACAGAGTGAGAAACGTCAGTATTCGTAGGAATCTCAATGTTGAGCAGCTACTTCTCCGAGTGGAGCGATCGATTCTTCGATGGTTTGGACACGTTGTTCGCATGCCCCCTGACAGACTTCCTAGACAGGTCATGCTAGCCGAGATGCGAGCGCGTCGCCCCCCTGGTAGGCCAAGAAACAGGTGGTGGGATCAGGTAAAGAACCTCTCTGAGTCCCGCCTGGGGATTGCGCCGGAGTCTCTTGAGTTGGTGGCGGAGGATCGAGAAAGATGGAAGGACCATTTAGCCACCCTCGCTTCGCGACCCTTTTAAAGGATAGGCGGCATTCGAAGATGATGATGATGATGAGCGAATATTGCCCCCTTGTGAGCGTGGTCATTCTTAATATGCATTCTAATTAACTGTTTTTATACCCCATCCCTTAGGATAGGAGGTATATTAAGTCTGTCACATAGTTTGTAACACGTTGAAATAATAATGGTAGACCCCCAAGACCGTAAGGGCATATGATCGAGTCCGATTTCTGAATCGAATGAGCCATGTCCGTCCTTCCGTCTGTATGCCACATGCTTTAAGGCCTTAAATTTTGAGCTAGGGTGCTGAAACTTCGTACGTAAGGTCCACGTCATGCGAAGCAGTACAAGTGTAAAAAATTTTGAATTCCGCTCAAAGACGCGCCCACAATCGGTCTAAATGTGCAACTACCTCCAGAGTTTTCAAAACTGTAAGACGTTCTAAAAGCCTGAAATTTGACATTTGGCATCTACCAATGAATTTAAGACACAAAAAAGACAAATTTAATTGGTAAGCCTTCTCTAGTGGGCGTGGCTTCTATTTCGAGGGTAAATTTTCAATTGCAGTTTACTCAATATTTTTGTTCGAAATTTAAAATAGTTTGAAGAACGCTTGAAGAAAAATTCGGAAGTGACCGAATGCAAGACACTCATGCAAGTATTTATTCTTTGTTATACCCCATCCCATAGGATAGGAGGTATATTAAGTTAGTCACATAGTTTGTAACACGGTGAAATAATAATGGTAGACCCCAAAGACCTTAAGGGCATATTATCGAGACCGAATTCTAAATCGAATGAGCCATGTCCGTGCGTTCATCCGTCCGTCCGTCTGTATGTCACACGTTCTTAGGCCTTAAATTTTGAGCAAGGGTGGTATTTTAATTGGTAAACCTCCTTTAGTGGGCGCGGTATCTATTTTAAGGGTAAATTTTCAAATGCAGTTTACTTAATATTTTTCCTCGAAATTGAAAAAAGTTTGCTTTATATTTTATTTAGAAAACGCTTAGTTCCACATTTTTTTAACACAAAACTTTGGGCCTCGCCAAAATTTGGAGGCGGAATTGAAGAAAAACCTAAAATTTTCCAGATAAACATAATTTCGACTGGCCTTGAGCCTAATTTAGGAAAGCATGAAACAAAAAGAGTAGCAGGTTAGGTAAACGAGACTTCTGTCCAGATTTCGTTTATATAAAGCTTTTAGCCACGCCCCCTTTTAGGGGTCTATTTTTCACAATTATTGAATTTGAACCAAAAATTGCATTTTTACGTACATTTAAGTGTAACTTGGAAATATCTGTGGAAATATCTTATAATTAATAGTTTTTAATTAGGGGCGTTTGGACCACGCCCCTTTTTGAAGTTTGCATAACTTATAAAATTTCAAAAAATAACTATGCCATCAGCATTTTACAATGTGGGATAGGATGGGGTATTCAACGGTCCGTTTTACGGAATGTAACTTCTGCGTACACACTGTAGCACTTACTCACTGGTTTTTTTATTTTTATTTTCACCTATATTTAGTATCTTTTCGTTTATTAGATCACTCCCTGTACGTGATATGAGTTGTGTCCCAGTGTCCTAGTGTTTTCCCTAAGCATTCAACCGCTTACCTTGCCCTGAGATTTTGGCCCGTAGGTGCGTTAGTCCTGCTAAGCTCACAAATTCAATACGTCGTGTGGGGCTGCCTTGACCAGTTTTTTTTCTTTCTGTCTTTCTTGGATGGGATACTAGGTAAGTTCCACATCCACTGTATTGCTGGTTTGGACTAATTCTTCTTTTTTTTTCTTTTAGGAAGGGTTGGCGGATCACCAACCCCCGCAAGAGCTATGACCTCGTAAAAAGGGGGTGGTGATAGTATTACGAAAAGCTATGTCAGTGTGTTAGTGTTTACAAAAAAAAAAGTGTGGCTGGGCCCACGCCCCTGAGAACACCTTCTGTGCTAGCCTGGGTTACTACAGGTGATCAATTTGTCTATTTTAATATGTCTGTTCGTGTTTCCTCTTCGTACACCCTGTCTTAGTTCTAAGTGATTCTCTTGGTTCCCCTACAATATGGCCTTTTTTCGAACAGACAAGTGTTCAGTACTTGGACGTAAGGTCCACGTCATGCGAAGCAGTACAAGTGTAAAAAATTTTGAATTCCGCTCAAAGACGCGCCCACAATCGGTCTAAATGTGCAACTACCTCCAGAGTTTTCAAAACTGTAAGACGTTCTAAAAGCCTGAAATTTGACATTTGGCATCTACCAATGAATTTAAGACACAAAAAAGACAAATTTAATTGGTAAGCCTTCTCTAGTGGGCGTGGCTTCTATTTCGAGGGTAAATTTTCAATTGCAGTTTACTCAATATTTTTGTTCGAAATTTAAAATAGTTTGAAGAACGCTTGAAGAAAAATTCGGAAGTGACCGAATGCAAGACACTCATGCAAGTATTTATTCTTTGTTATACCCCATCCCATAGGATAGGAGGTATATTAAGTTAGTCACATAGTTTGTAACACGGTGAAATAATAATGGTAGACCCCAATGACCTTAAGGGCATATTATCGAGACCGAATTCTAAATCGAATGAGCCATGTCCGTGCGTTCATCCGTCCGTCCGTCTGTATGTCACACGTTCTTAGGCCTTAAATTTTGAGCAAGGGTGGTATTTTAATTGGTAAACCTCCTTTAGTGGGCGCGGTATCTATTTTAAGGGTAAATTTTCAAATGCAGTTTACTCAATATTTTTCCTCGAAATTGAAAAAAGTTTGCTTTATATTTTATTTAGAAAACGCTTAGTTCCACATTTTTTTAACACAAAACTTTGGGCCTCGCCAAAATTTGGAGGCGGAATTGAAGAAAAACCTAAAATTTTCCAGATAAACATAATTTCGACTGGCCTTGAGCCTAATTTAGGAAAGCATGAAACAAAAAGAGTAGCAGGTTAGGTAAACGAGACTTCTGTCCAGATTTCGTTTATATAAAGCTTTTAGCCACGCCCCCTTTTAGGGGTCTATTTTTCACAATTATTGAATTTGAACCAAAAATTGCATTTTTGCGTACATTTAAGTGTAACTTGGAAATATCTGTGGAAATATCTTATAATTAATAGTTTTTAATTAGGGGCGTTTGGACCACGCCCCTTTTTGAAGTTTGCATTACTTATAAAATTTCAAAAAATAACTATGCCATCAGCATTTTACAATGTGGGATAGGATGGGGTATTCAACGGTCCGTTTTACGGAATGTAACTTCTGCGTACACACTGTAGCACTTACTCACTGGTTTTTTTATTTTTATTTTCACCTATATTTAGTATCTTTTCGTTTATTAGATCACTCCCTGTACGTGATATGAGTTGTGTCCCAGTGTCCTAGTGTTTCCCCTAAGCATTCAACCGCTTACCTTGCCCTGAGATTTTGGCCCGTAGGTGCGTTAGTCCTGCTAAGCTCACAAATTCAATACGTCGTGTGGGGCTGCCTTGACCAGTTTTTTTTCTTTCTGTCTTTCTTGGATGGGATACCAGGTAAGTTCCACATCCACTGTATTGCTGGTTTGGACTAATTCTTCTTTTTTTTTCTTTTAGGAAGGGTTGGCGGATCACCAACCCCCGCAAGAGCTATGACCTCGTAAAAAGGGGGTGGTGATAGTATTACGAAAAGCTATGTCAGTGTGTTAGTGTTTACAAAAAAAAAAGTGTGGCTGGGCCCACGCCCCTGAGAACACCTTCTGTGCTAGCCTGGGTTACTACAGGTGATCAATTTGTCTATTTTAATATGTCTGTTCGTGTTTCCTCTTCGTACACCCTGTCTTAGTTCTAAGTGATTCTCTTGGTTCCCCTACAATATGGCCTTTTTTCGAACAGATAAGTGTTCAGTAACTAGTGTAAGTGTTTCTATCTTTTGCAACCGTATTTGTGCAAAAATACACTTTTCTTGGTCAAAATAGAGAATTGTCAAGGGGAAGAAAAGAATAAAATTAATACCGAGTAACACATGAATTATGCAGCTGAGCGGACGGACTTCACGGATATCCTGGCTTATTTTTAACCTACTTCATTGACAAATTAAAAGGATTTACAGGTGGGTCCCTTATTCCAAATGCTCTCTTACCAGCTAAGATATCATTCGATATCTATCTATCACAGACAAATACACTATCCTAAGATATAAAAAAAATCACAGATTGGAGCTAGCCTAAGATAAATAAATACCAAAAACAATATCACAGATCAACTAAGCCTAATCTACGCTATATCACAGATGGAAACTAACTCTAGGATATATAAAGAAGGGAAAATATCACAGCTCGTTTTCACCTACCTATTATTGCACTAGCCCATGGATGTTAAGCAAAGGCGGTGCTGAGTGCGTCCATACAGTCTTGTTAGATCTCTCTCCTACCTACGCGTATAGGTCTTTTGCATGGTAGACCCCTAATTTCCTACCACTGAGGTTACCTAGCTCATAAAGGGACGACCCAATCGTTTTTAATACGACTGATTGAATAAACTTCGGTCCTTATTTCGCGTTGTAGTTGTCGGCTGCACTGCTCTGTCTGAAATTTTTTCTGTAGACCATTTGACCTACTTGATATTTAATGTCCTCAGTGCGCGTATTGTAGGTTCTGGCTGCTTTTTCATGGGCCAACTTTAAGTTCGGAAAAATTTTCCGGCTATCAGATTTCTCGCCTATCAGATTTCTCTAGCACACGTATAGTGGAATCTTGAAGCGAGCCTAACTTGCGCAACAGTTTGTATGCACCAATATGGCAAAATAGATTTCCACTTTTGTCGCCTCATGAACCAAGCTTCCAAGGCTGAACGCCGCACTGCTGACATGAGAATCCCAAGTCCCTTGGTCTTCATTTAGATGTGATCGTATTCTTGTCAACATCGACTGGTTTGTTCTCTCTGATGCATTTGCCTGAGCGGAATAGAATGCAGTACGTAGTTGTTTGAGGCCATATCTTTTAAGAAAGCTTGCAAACAATTCGGAGGTGAATTGTTTGCCGTTGTCGTAATGGATATACTCAGGTACGCAGAAGATGTGGAATACCTTTTCTTCTAGGAATTTAGCTATCTCAGCAGCCGTTGCCTTCCTAACTGGCTTGAGAAACACAAAGTTACTAAAATGATCTATCACTATAAGGACATGTGTATTCCCAGTCCTTGTCCGGGAATGGTCTCATGAAGTCCATATAGTGGACGCTCCGTTATCGTTTGCTTCCCCATCGGCAGTCGAGATATTGCATTCGATGGCTAAGTTGTTTTGCAGACTTCGCATGCCTTCACCCAGTCTCGCACATCGGACACCATCCCTTGCCAGTAATACTTATGTTGCAGTTTGGTTAGAGTTTTGTGGAGTCCACAATGTCCAGAGCTGGGCGAATCATGCGCAGCCTTTAGCAGGTTCTCTCGCAGCTCCACCGGTATCAAGAGCTGCCATGCCATGTCCGCAGAGCGAGCATTCCCATCTCGAAACCCTGTCCTTTGGTACACGAACCCATCCGATACTCGGGTATCTGGTAGCCTCTCTTTTTCTTGTTCGATTATTTTCTTGAGCTCTTCATACTCCTCTGTAGAAAAGTATGGAGAATTCAAGTCAACTTCGAACATTGTATCGCCAGTTGTGAGCTCTTCCCTGTGAACATGGGATAGGGTATCAGGAACCACATTTTGGGATCCCTTCCTATGCTCAATTGAGAACTCAAATCCTTGTAGCTTGAGACTCCATCTGGCCAAACGACCAGCCAGGTCCTTTTGGGACATGAGCCATTTCAGGCTCGCGTGGTCTGTGATTATGGTGAAGGAAAGTCCCTCCACGTAGGCCCTGAACTTTTTCACTGACAAAATGGCCGCATAGCATTTAAGTTCCGTCACACTGTAGTTGCGCTGAGCTGAGTTCAGCTTCGGGGACATGAATGCTATGGGCCTTTCGTTGTTCTCCGTGTCCACCTGAAAGAGCGCACTTCCCACTCCGATGTTGAAGCATCACACTGGATGAAAAATCTTTTGGAAAAGCCGGGGTTTGTGAGGATTGGGGCCGAGATGAGTGCATCTTTCAAGTTTTGAAAAGCTTTAATCGCTTCGTTTGACATCGTTAAAGATGTTCCCTTCTTCAGGCAGTCGGTCTCAGGCATGGGGGCTGATATCGCCGAAAAATTTGGAATAAAGTGGCGATACCACCCCGTCATCCCTAGAAACCGGGGAAGCTGCTTCGGGGTAGTTGGTACAGGAAAATCCTCGACCGCTGACACCTTACTTCTATCCATCCTCAGGCATCCATCACCAACAATATATCCTAGGTTCTTTACCTCCTTTTGACAAAACTTGCTCTTGTCAACGTTGATGGTCAATCCCGCTTCCTGAAGGCATCCTGCAACCTTCTCGACCACTTTAATATGGGTCTAAAAGTCTGGAGAGCAGATCAAGAGATCGTCCAGATAGACAAAGTCATACTGCCTTAGCCGGGCGGGTATGACTTTGTCCATCAGTCTACACATTCTCTGGGCGGCATTACATAGTCCAAACGGCATGACCATGAATTGATATAATGGCCGTCCAGGGACGGTAAAAGCCGTGAACTTTCTTGATCTCTTCTCCAGTGGGATTTGCCCAAAAAGCGTCCATTTAATCTATGCTACTAATAAGCCTAGTGTCTTGGAGCCTGCTGAGATGTCCTTCGATTTGCGGAAGCGGGAATGCATCACGTTTTGTCCTGGCGTTGACTTTTTGCGAGTCAAGGCAGAGGCGGTTCTTTCCAGGTTTCCTTACCAGAACAACTGGAGAACGCCAGGCACTGTTGCTTTCCTCAATGACTTCTAAAGCTAACATCCTGTTGAGTTCTTCGAACAAGAGCTTCTGCACGGCAGGAGAGACTGGATAATGCCTCTGTTTAATGGGTATCTTCTCGTCATCCACCTCGATGATGTGTTCTGTGCACGAGGGAAACAATTGCTTGACTGTCTCCAGTTGCCTGGCTTGTTCATCTGAAAGAACCCGCCCCAACTCACCCCCGTTCGTCGGTGATGTAACCTCGACCTCACTGATGATATCCAGAGCGAACTTAAACGCACTCCAAAAATTTACCCCAAGGTACAATTGTTGTTCCAGACTGGGAACCACATATAACTCTATCTCGTTCGACATGCCATTCCAAGATATCGTCGCCTTAAATCGTCCCAAGGTTCGTTGGTGTTTTGCGTCCGTAGCTCTAATGTCCTTTGTCATCTTAATAATCTCTATCTTCTTCTTCGTCAAAAAGTCCTCAGCTCCTCTCCCTAAACAACTAACCGACGCTCCACTATCCAATAGGCCCAGGAGCTCTTCGCCTTCTAACTTTACTTTCGCGTAGGGCCTATTGTCGTCATTTAAAGCTATCACAGGTTCGAGTATACTATTTCAACGTTTTTTCGCTACCAAAAATCTCTGTCTAAGCTTTTCTATCTTTCTAAATCTCCTACTCTTTTGTTCCACTAGTTCACCTGCCGTCTTTTCTTCATTGAAAATCCTACGTCTAGCTTCCTCGTACTATATTTTTTTTTATGTAAGCTTTTCCTCTCAGGTGCTCTAATGTCGTCCCACTTCTCATTAGTCATCTGTTCCCTGGTCAAAATCCTTATCACTTCAGCTGGTCGGTCATCGTTGGGACTGGGGTTGCCGTCAACAGTTTGGTCCCTACCGCCCCGTCGACTCGCAGGTTTTCCAAGCTGGTCTTGCATTGGAAGGCGACATTGCCTTGCCCGCAGCTAAAGCACGTCAATGAGTGAAAAGTTGAGTTACAAATTGCAGGAGGTACGCGACTATTCACCGAATTATCTGTCTTTTCACTCGTTTTGTGACCAGGATGGGTCACTTCCAATTGTCTATTTGCTTTTCTTGTTTGTGTTGCTCTTCTCTCATCTTCCGGATCCTTCTCGTCACTTGTGCCTTCCTTATCTACTTCACCTACTTCGCTCACATTTCGCCTATTCTTTAACTCCCTGGCTGCTATGTGTTTCCCAGCGCGCCTACGCTGATTTCGTAAATCCTCCGTGTTTATAATTGTGCAACCAAAAATCAACTCGGCTAACCTACTCCTCATGTTTCTCGTCAGTATGTCAACTAATTCGCCCTCGTCTGGTCTTATACGCTTCCACAGAATCATACTCTTAATGTCGGCAAGAACGAAGCGAACGACTCTTGTGGCTGTTGTCGTCTATCTAAGATCGCCCTCTTGATTTCATGGTCTCGGTTCTCTTCCCTAAACTGCTTCAAGAGTTCTGAATTGAGAATCGACATGTTTAAGAGGTCTAGCTCATAGTTCTCTTCCACAAACTGCCAGTGCCATCGTTCAGCCGGACCCGCAAGTAACAGGTGGAAATTTCCGAACAGGTGTTCCCGTGACATATTATTTGTTTTCTGCAACATCTACACCCTAAACAGAAAACTTTCCACCGACATTGATTTGGGGATGCCATCGAATTTAAGCCCCCACTTGTGCACCTCTACTGGTTTCGTTCCTGCCCGGGGACGAGCTGATTGTTGAGAGGCTGGCTCGGTCCTTCGTTCGGTGCGGAAGACCATGCTTGGCCTAGACATTGGCGGAGTTGGCTGGGCCAATAGCTCGCTAAAATTGAGAGGTTGGGTTCTCTGTTGTGGTTCCAGCGTTTGTCGCTTCTTTGATGAGTCTTTTAGGCTGGAAATCTTATCTTGTAGTAACTTCATACTGTCCCTATAGTACTGGACCACTTCTGTCAGACTTATGGAAAAGGTCTCCGCCAGTTTCGCCTGATTTCTCTCCACTGCGGCTGAAATTACCCTCCCCAACTGCCCTTCGGCCTGCTCCAGCTCTCTTTCTCGTGCATCCTCTTGGATGTCCGGCGCTGGCATTTCGAAGCTAGCCCCACCTACTGCACCCTCTACCTCAATGGCCTAATGGAGACTACTTCTTCTTTCCCCAACACCCCCGTCTCCGCGCCTAGTCGCATCGTTCCCGGGTTCAGTATCCCCGGGCTTCCTTGGAGGGAACACTGGGCTCCGGTCTCATTCAAATAGAGACCGTCCGGGTACCATATCTCTCTCCAGATTGTTCTGGCCAGTTGCCCCCAAAGTCGGAGACTCTGCTGCATTGGCTGGGGTAGAGATCCCTATTCGCCGAGCCTGATCAAGGTCGATTCCGGGATATAGCTCTACGTCATATCCGGCTTCTACCTGGGACTCATTCCTATTCCGGACTAAGCCTGGGGCAGGGGCCCGCCGTTTCATGACCTTGGAAATCACTCCCGTAGGTTTCCCCATAAATAAAAAACTCCAAAATTTGAAAAAAAAAAATTTACAACACATTAAGGATTCCAATCGAAAAAGCAATTCAATTCTCTTATAATTAATTTAAATTAATTCAAAGGGATCAATTAAAAATAAAATTCAGAGGTATTCCTACCCTTACTCTACTCAAACTAAAGCCTTTGCCAAAATTCTAATGCTAAAGTAACAATCCAATAATAGAGCTAACCTAAAACCTTTACCAAAACTAAATTACCAAACAAAAAAAATCTAAAATTATCGAAACTACAAGAAAATCCAAGCAAATTTACTTAACCAATGTCTAACTTAACCAAACCTTCACCAAATCCTAACGCTACGTAAGAAAATTCAAGATTACTAAACCAAAAGTTCAATCAAAGAAACAAGAGAACGGAGAATTTATTCACAATTCACAACGCCTAAGGAGAAATCTTCACTCAAAAATCTTCTATCCAACATCATAAACTCCGGGCGAACTCTTAAAAATTCTACCACAAACCTTACTATTCATTAGTTAAGACGGTGTGGGTGGCCATTGGAGATTTTTTAGCACCACCTTCGGATGTTGTTCGTTTGTCTTGTCACTGTCTGTCTGTCCGTATTCGTCCCAGTAGTCGTCGTGACTGGTCCTTGGGTACCAACCTTGTGTTGGAATCATCTGATCCACCAAACACCACTACTCGATCTCAGGACTGTGCCCAATCTCTCGGCTGGCTGAGACTTCACCAATGACTCCACCACGGGTAGAGTTTCAGAGATCCATCCCACGCCTTACGAAGGATTTAGTCGGAACATTGTTCCTTGGACAACAGTGGGAGGGACCCCCTACGCTCCAACCCCTTCTGTTCCTCCCCAAATACCTCCAACTACCTCACAAAGAAATCGATCGAAACCTTTATTCCTTGGATAGCAGTCTTTAGAACTTGGGTAAGAACTCTAGCCTGTTTAGATACTGGACTAAGGAAATCAGACGAAAGGAGAGAAATCAGTAAAAGAAGAGAAGAAGAAAAGATGAAAAGATGGAGTCATTGTTTATCCAAGGCGACGACCTTTAATGTAAAAATCGTCCACTTGGAGAGGCAATGCGCTCCGAGCCGTTAGTTCGGGACATAACCCACCGATCATCCGCCAGAATAGATCCCGTTGGGCGCCATTGTTGCGAGTAGGGTTGGGGCCTTGTGGCCGGTTTGGTGGCAGTACAAAGGACGGCATCACGTTCCGATGGGCTCGGCTAGCAAGAAAGGGGATTTCTGCCCTTCAAACTGCACCACCCACTCAACAAACAAAGATCGTGCCTTACTGTCCTTACAGAAAGAAGAGAGAAAATGAAGATAAACCCTAACCAGGACTTGAAAGTGGGGGAGAAGAAAGAAGATTAGCTTAAGGAACAGAGATGTCCAGTCACTAAACTATAGCCACCCTGGAGGAAGGGCGGAAACTAGGGCGCGTGGACCTAAAGCTAACTACCCTAAACTAAGCCTAAGTAATCTTAAGACCTCTCAACATTCCTTACTCTAATCCTTATGCTAACTTAACCTTTAAACTATACTAACGATGATGGCTCCGCCTGTTATCCAAGGCTGCCTTATGTGCAGCGCACATCCAATCGCCACTTCTCGTTGCCAGGTTGTATGAGAAATGGCCACTAAATTGACTTCATTGTCCAGTGTCATTGTCCAGTTCGTCTTAGTTCGTGCCCTAGTTCGTCATCGTCTGAGACAACATCCACCGAAGAGGGCGGTGTCCGTTAGACTTTCCCCACACCGCCTCTAAGAAAATTTAGCACGACATCCTCTAAGCTAAACGCGTCTCAAAATGAAGTTGAAAGCAAAAGAAACAATATTTTCATAACAATAAATGGCAATTTATCCAAATACTGCGCATTAAATTCCTAGCTCTTAATTACGAAGGCAAAAGCGGGTGGATATCGGATGGTGCAGCGGCTGTTAAATTCAAAAGCTATTACAAAATAATACTCCAAACAAGTTCATCGACTGATTAAATACTAAATCTATTTAACCAATTATAAGCAATAGAAATTTATAAAATTCAAAAGTAAGAGAAAAAAAAGCAATAAAATTCAAGGATGGATATCAAAAAAATTAAATTCAATTATAAAATTCATGCAATCCAGATAAAATATAATAAAAAAAAAATTAAAAAAAAACTTATATAAAAATTGTATGTATATATATCTAGGACTCTTTAGGTCCTTAAACCTCTTTTGTTCAGAAAAGTGCGACTTTTTTGGATTACTTTCTCCAAGCCTAACCTTACTGTATGGTGGGTTGCAACCTTCAACCATGTACTTTCAGGTCATTCAAAATTGCAAAGCTAACGTGTAGATAGTACAAAGATTGAAATTACTCACTTTTTACAGGTCCCTCGTTGTTCTGCCGGCAGCACTACGAAGCTCCTTCTTGAAGTGGAACTGCTTTATAGATGGGTAGGAATTTTCAAAACCTCTTAACACAGTTATCGCGTAAAAAAAAATCGCAATGATTCTATACCAGATGAAATTTAATTAAGGAATCTGATTTCGTTGTATCCTTATTGTACTGCTCATTTTTTATGAAATTTAACTAAGAAAACTGATTTCGTTGTATCCTTATTCTACTAAGGATGGGGGGAGTGGAGTTACCGTTATCCAAATCGGTAAGATTTGGGCGTCATATTAGACTCCAAACTCAGCTGGAGGGATAATATAGAAGATCGTGTCAAGCGGGGATACGTGGCATTATACGCCTGCCGCAGAACGTTCGGAAGCATGTGGGGACTGCAACCAAATGTGGTACACTGGATGTATATAATGGTTGTAAGACCCATCTTAACTTACGGTGCAGTTGTATGGTGGAAAAGAAGACGCTTACGCAGATGACATAGTTATACTGTTACCAGGTAAATTTCTTTCAGCTTTCAGTGAACGAATGGAATTTGTGCTAACAGGATTATCAAGATGGGTAGAGAACAGCGGACTTAAATTTAACCCGTATAAGACAGAAATGGTCCTGTTTACAAGGAATCCCAAATTGCAGGAATGAATTAAATGGAACCAATCATGTTGTTTGACTCAAAACTAAATTGGAAACGGAACAATGAGGAGAGAATGAAGAAAGGTCCCATTGCTCTTCACATGTTAACAACCCATTGGGAAAAAGTGGAAACTTCAACCCAAAATAGCATACAGACTATATACAGCGGTTGCTAGACCAATTCTTAACTATGGATCACAGATCAAAGAAACATAAGATGACACAATTTTTTTTTTAATACTAGGATGGATGGAGGCTCCAAAAATCTTTCAAAGATACCGATATGCCCACTATAACAGGTATATAATACCAAAGTGGTTGATATTGGTTATGCCCGATTTCCACATGCTAAAAAACCATTCATTTATGAGAGACACTATCAAAACTGCCAGAACGCACGTCACAGTAGTAAATTTTCGCTCTCTCATAATTCTTCATGACTACAACTAAGTTAACTTAACAAGTAGTTTACGCTTCCGTAGCGTTTATCGCGTTGGGTAGGTTGCTATCCAGTGAATGCACCTACTAAAACCGTCAGTTCGTGCGGCTTCACCCTACGTCGCTAGATCGAAGAGTCTTGTTCTTTGTGGTCGTCGCTCGTTGTTTACATCGTTAAGAGTCTCGTTAAGAGAACGGATTATTTCATTGTTGCAATGAACATGAAGACGAGCACTTAGCTTTCGAGCAAAGTTTGTTACTCCTTGGCTCACAGTAGCTATTCCAAAATCTCTGTGAATATCACTATTCCTAATATACCATGGAGTATTCACAATTGCTCTTAGTGTCTTGTTATGGAAAGTTTGCAACAAGGACATGTTGCTTGGCTTGGTAGAGCCCCAAAGCTGTATACCGTATGTCCAGGACGGCTTTAACACCTGCCTGTACAAGAGCAGTTTGTTATATATGCTTAGTTTCGAAATTTTTCCGATAATCCAATACATTTGCCTGAGCCTAATCTCGAGCTCGTCACGCTTCTTCTTCACGTGTGGTTTCCACCTTAGCTTAGCGTCTAGAGTTATCCCTAGATATTTCGCTTCATTTGCATAAGGTATCTGTGCAGAATTTATGAACAGAGGTAAATTGTTAACCCTTATGTAAGTGAAATTCACATGCGTTGACTTGTTCTCGTTAAGGGCGATTCGCCAAGTCTTCGTCCAGACACAAATTCTGTCCAATGCTCGTTGGAGGTTTCTCGTTGATGACTCGACTGATTCACCTGTTGCCAGGATGGCCGTATCGTCCGCAAACGTGGCCACGACTGTCTCGTCATCTAGAGGTATGTCTCTTGTGTAGAGCAGGAACAGGGTCGGACCGAGGACACTTCCCTGGGGTACTCCAGCTCGAATTTGTTTGAAACTCGAGTATTCAGTACTACACCTAACACGAAAGAGTCTGCTTTCAAGATAGTTTTTCAATATTCTAAACATGTCTTCCGGCAAGTATTGATGTAGCTTATATTTCAAGCCTTCGTGCCATACCTTGTCGAAGGCTTGCGATACGTCGAGGAAAGCACTTGAACATATTTTTTTCCCTTCTGAGGCTTTTTCAATTTCATGCGTTATTCTGCTTGTTCCTTATTGTCTGTCGGAGTTCAACCAACGAAACTTTTTTCATTCTAAAGCTATCAGGTTCCGCGTTTTTTTGCTTTGAACGTCAGCCAACGGCGGACCGTCGAAAGGCTTGAATGTATCTTCTAAATATTCAGCAAACAAATCCGCTTTCTCTTTGTCTTCTTTTGCCCAATCGCCTCTAGCTTTTTTTATTGGTGCCGAGTGGGTTATTGGTTTCTTGATAGATTTAACTGCTTTCCACAGCGAGTAGTTTGAGCTCCTATCCGCCGACAAGCCTTCAATGTATTCAGTGGTCTCACGATTTTTAAGATCTTGCAACATTCCTTTCAGTTTGTTAGAGAGGTGGTTCAAGAGATTTTTGTCTGGGGGAGCCCTTGTGCCTTGCCATCTCCTACGCGCTCTTCTCTTTTCACGAATAAATTCTTCGATTTCGAGCGGATATGTTTTACGTACATGCCCGTCGGTGCTAACTGCGTTCTTTTGGGACGAAGTGTTGTTCCAAGGAGCGCTCTGAATTGCTTTAATGAATTTGTCAACTGCGGTTTCTAACTCGAAAGGAGTTCTCAATGGCACATTCAAGCCAACACCCTCCTTAAAGTTCTTTCTGAAGGCGTCCCAGTTCATGTTTTTGCTAGCTAATCTGGGAGCTCTTTCTATTTTCGCCAGTCTTTCACACACCTTCAAGATAACTCCTGAGTGGTGTGAGCTAAGATCATAGCACTCTTCGACTCGCGTAAGGTATTTGGAGTACCCTTAAGCGATGAAAAAATCGACAAGGTCAGGCTTTTTATTCCTATCGGTTGGCCAATATGTTGGCTTACCCGTGGAGAAAAAGTCCACCCCACGCTTCATACTATTTTTGTACAGTAATCTGCCTCTTGTTGAATTGCATCGTGAGCCCCAAAAAGTATGCTTCGCGTTAAAGTCACCCCCAATGATAAAATTGGACCCAATGAAGTCATACATACGATCAAGATCGTCTTCCACCAGTCTATATCCTGGCGGTAAATGCAATGTTGTAATCTAAGCAGTCAATTTTTGCAGAAACTGAGCTGATCATAGAGTCTAGCTCAACTTCTGTGTTCTTGAAGTGAAGGATCCTCCTTCTACATTAAGAACTGCACTTAATGTAGAAGGAGGATCCTCTTCTCGAATTTTGCGAAGGGTGATGTGCGTGGTAGTCATTGTAACCTTTAAGTTTGGGTCTAGACCCGTTTTTAAGGTAAGTTTCCGTAATCATGCAAATATCAATATTATTTTTCCGTAGAAATACTTCTAATTCGTCTATTTTATTCAGAAGGCCGTTTGCATTCCATGTTAGTATTTTAAATAACTGTTTCATATTCATGTTCTCTTGCAATATTTTCGAGGCTTAAGCTCGAGCTTGCTCAGTTTGTCAAATATAAGTTTTTTTGATTTTATTCTAATCCTCAAGTTTTTCCAAGATTACAGCGAGGATCTGAGACACTGCATCGGGTTAAGTACCCTTATTCTAGCCCTACCCCAATAGGGAGCCCCCTGGATGAATTTGGTTAAAAAGCTAAGCCCCAGCTTTTAAAACAATACATTTTTTTAACCAAAAAAGTAACTAATATCTTTTCTTCGCATCGTATAATTTGTTTTAGGTAATTTGCTTCAGGTGATTAAAAAAATTCTAAGTGTTTAGTAGTCGGTAAGCAAGAAAAATAAAGCAGAGTTTGTGAAATTTCTTAAGAAACTAGAAGCGTCAAGCAAGAAGTTATGTGATTTTCTTTCAGTTTAAGTTAACAAATTACGGCTTTATATAACAATAATAATTTATAATTAATTTTTTCAAAAGAAAAAGTAAGAAAAAGAAGTTATTTATTAAAATTTGATGGGTACTCGTTACTGGGACGAAAAAATAGGAAAATCCAGTAGCGAGTTAGGCGAGCCCCCCTAGTTTTGGGTTGACTAAAAAATAATCATGTTCCAGTAACGAGCCCTGCAGATTTTCAACATCAAAATTAAGTTAAAAATTAAGCTTATTTAGTTTGTGCATGTCCGTATGATACTATTTTTTTTTATATATGTAAAGATATATATTGTTATGTGGCGACAAGAAATAAAACAACTCGCAGGAGTCCCTGAATGCACCCATCGACTCACTCTACAAACGCACCCGCTCGATTCACTAAACGAACATACCCAACTGTCATTCCAGTCATCTGACAGCAGCTGTCATATTCGAAGTTCGAATTTCGATTTCCCCTCCTTGGAATTCAGCGGAGGAGTACCAATGGAAAATTACCAAAGGGGGTATGGAACGTACTAGAAGGTGTTTAATTTTGTATAAATACACGGGTGACAGGCTCGTATGGACAGTTATATTTTAAACGTTGACTTGTGAAAATCGGTTATAAAGCGAAAAGTGATTGAATTGAAATAAAGTGTTGAATTCTAAGTAGTAAAGTTGAATAACAGTGTGATTTGAATTTAAATAAGTTTTGTTTGATAAATAAAGTGTTTCATTGTGAAATCATAAAAGTGAAATCGAGTTTTATTCGACGAACCCCAGGCCGAAAAGATTACATTGGTGTCAGAAGTGGGATAAAACTCATAATTGTGCGGGTAAATTCTACAGTGGAATTTTCCGGAACAGTTTTAGTGTGTCAAACTGTTTTAAGTGGAGATTTCTAGAAAAAGTGCGCGTAAATAGCGTCGGTGACTAAATAGATTTATTTTTGCAGTGGAATTTTCCAGAGATATCGTGTGTGTAAACAGTGTCGGCGATTCATACAAATTTGACGTGGAATATTCTGGATATATTGAAACTGATTGTGCGAAGTTATAAAAACGGTGTCAGTGATTTGTTTATTTCCGAGTGAATTTTCTGGAACAGATATAAAACATAAACTGATTGTGTTGTGAAAATTGTGTGAAGACAATTGAAAATGGGTCGAAAAATTGAACAATTGACAACAGCTGAGTTAAAAACAGAATTAGGTAAAAGAAACCTCCAGACTTCGGGGCTTAAAAGGGAATTGTTGCTCCGACTCCAGGACGCTATTACCGAGGAAGGTGGACACCCAGACACGATGCTGTTCGAAGCTCAAGAAGAACAGCAACAAAGCACAGTAAGTACTGCCGATGAAATGCCCGCTTTCATGAAGTTGCTTTTGGAAAAATTCGAGAAGCTGGAGAGCGGCCAGAAAGAACAAAAGAATGCTCTCGAAACCAAATTAGAAATGCTAGAGAGCGGCCAGAAAGAACAAAAGAATGCTCTCGAAGAAAAGTTCGACAAGCTAGATACTAAGTTCGATGAGCAGAAAAAAATTCTAGAAAGCAAACTCGATTCCCAGGATTCACTTTTTGAGGAAAAGTTCCAAACGATGGATCGAATAATTGAAAGTGTGGAGGAACAGTTCACTGAAGTCAAATCGGAAGTAGAACAGCTGGCTAAGGAACTGGAGTTGGTTAAGAAACAGAAAGTGCGAGAATGTTTGCCCGACAGTCCACGGCGTAAAGAAATGCAGCCTCCTGTTTTTGATGGTCAAACGTCATGGCCGATTTATAAGAGGCAATTTGAAGCTGCCGCAATGACGAATAACTGGGAAAACGAAGAGAAGTCGATTGCTCTCACGCTTGCTCTGAGAGGAATAGCTGCCGAATTGCTGCAAACTATTGCTGAAGAAAAACAGAAGGATTATGATGCCATGGTGAAGGCCATCGAGATGACTTTTGGCGACGACCACATGCAGCAAGTTTACCGGGTCTAGTTGCGCCGAAGAGTTCAGAGAAGGGGTGAGACGCTTCAGCAGTTGCCAGCCGACATCGAGCGATTAGCAAATTTGTCCTATCCCAACACCAGCAGGGAGATAATAAACGAGTTGGCAACCGATGCGTTTACTAATGCCATTGCGGATGGAAAGCTACAAATGGCTGTAAGAATGGCAGGTAAGAAGACTCTCGCTGAAGCACTAGCATTCGCCCTGACAATGGAAGCTGCAGACCAAGCTTCGCAAGGTAGCTATCGCATAAGGGAAATGGCTACGCTAGAATGCTCATGTCAGCGCGTGGAAATGGAGAGACAAAACACAAACAACAGTCGAGGACAAATAAGGTGCTGGAATTGGAACAAGTTGGGACACCTACAGCGACAGTGCAGAGCTCCACCTAGACAAGCATGCTGCCCACATTGCGCTAGAAGAAGGCAAAATGACGAAAGCATCTAGCAGGGACAACGTTCAACCTGCCGAACATGTTTCGGAGCAACAGCAGTCGGGAAACGCCTAAGAACCAACGATGGAATCGACGCCCCCAGGACCATCACCCAAGTCTCGCAAACAAAACGCTGCAACAAGAGTCTTACAGTGAAGGCAATTATTGGCAACAGAAAATGTGTGGCCACTATCGCCACAGGTGCCACGGCCTCCATCATCCGAAGAGACCTTTTTCAGACGTCCTGGCTACATAACACCAGCTGCTACAGTCTGAAGACAGCTACAGGAGAAGCGGCCAAAGTATACGGGGAGGTGCAGCTACAGATACAACAAGAGGGATTGACCTTCTCACATGCATTCTTGGTAGCCGACATATGCGACGAATGCATCATTGGAGTGGACTTCATGAAGGCACACGAGGTAATTCTTGACCTTCGAATGCAGGTGCTAAGGTATCGAACCGTCGAGATCCCTATGGTATACGGAAACGACAACGCTGTGAATCTTCGAGCAATACTGGGAGGCGATGAAGTTCTGTGGCCCTCTTCAGAGACAGTTCTTTGGACACGTTTGGAGGGTGTTCCTGCGAACCACCGATTCTATCTCATCGAGCCAGATAACAAAAGTGAATTTAAAAGTTACGTCGTGGGAAAAATTCTTGCAGAGCCCAAGAACAACATGGTGCCGGTAAGACTGATGAACCCAAATAAGCGCACCGTTAAGCTCAGAAAAGGAAAGGTGATCGGAAGATGTGTGCCCGTTGCAGCCATTTCGACAATAGCTGAGAGTGAGCCTGCAAGTCCTGTCTCTCCATTAAAATTGGCCGAGGTATGTAAGACTATACTCGGAGACTGTGAACTAAATCAGGAGCAGCAAACCATAGCGGAAAATCTCATTGGCGAGTTTGCTGATATATTTGCCTCACAGGATGGAGACTAGGTCGAACACACTTAGTACAACACCGCATTAACACTGGAGATGCTAGACCAATTCGCCAACCTGCCAGACGACTTCCGTTGGCTAAACAGGATGAGGCCGCCGAGATGATATCGACCATGGAAAAAGAAGGTTTGATCGAAAGCTCGAAAAGTCCGTGGGCGTCGTCTGTTGTACTGGTAAAAAAGAAGGACGGCAGCACTCGATTCTGCGTGGATTACCGGAGGCTTAATGATGTCACAAAGAAGGACAGCTACCCTTTGCCTCGAATAGATGACACATTGGACACACTCTCTGGAGCGAAATGGTTTTCCACTCTCGACCTGAAAAGTGGCTACTGGCAGGTACAGATCCATCCAGAAGACAAAGAGAAGACCGCTTTCACAACTGGCAATGGGCTTTGGCAGTTTATAGTAATGTCATTTGGTCTGTGTAACGTTTCGGCCACCTTTGAGCGCCTTATGGAACGTGTCTTACATGGTCTGACGTGGAAAACCTGCCTGGTATATTTGGATGACGTCATCGGTTTGGGAAAGACGTTTGCAGAACATCGCGACAACTTGAGGGAGGTCTTCTCACGACTTCGAGCAGCACACTTAAAGTTCAATCCAAAGAAGTGTGCGCTCTTCAGAGCAGAAGTAAAGTATCTGGGGCATGTGATATCGACGGATGGCGTGAAGACGGATCCAGAGAAAATCAAAGCTGTGAGAAGTTGACCAGTTCCCAAGGACAAACACCAGCTAAGGAGCTTTCTCGGTCTTGCTACGCACTATAGGAGGTTCGTCAAAGATTTTGCCGGGATTGCAAAGTGTCTGCACCAGCTCACTGAGAAAGGAAGACAATTTAAATGGTCAGGTGAGTGCGAAAGAAGCTTTCAGCATCTGAAGCAGCGACTTTGAGAAGCACCGGTACTAGCTTACCCCATCCCCGGCAAGACATTTATTGTGGACGCATAATGTGGGTGTTGGCGCAGTATTGTCGCAGTTACACGATGGGCAGGAGAAAGTCGTAGCATACTTCAGCAAAGTGCTTACCCGACCAGAGAGAAATGATTGTGTTACCAGGCGAGAACTCCTTGCTTTAATACTGGCGACGAAACATTTCCAGAAGTACCTGAGCGACCAGAAGTTCATCTTGCGTACCGACCACGCCGCGCTCAAATGGTTACTGCAGTTTAAAAATCCTGAGGGCCAAGTAGCAAGATGGATCGAGCGATTGCAGGCTTCGAGATACAACATCGCAAAGGAAGACTGCACTGCAACGCGGACGCATTATCCCGGAGACCATGTGAGCCCAATTGTAAGCATTGCGTGCGACAGGAGGAAAAGGACGAATGTACTGTCCAGCGAGTAAGAGCCGAACCTGCAGAAGGCTGGAGTACTGAGGAACTTCGCAACGCACAACAAGAAGACCCTGACATTGAGCCAATCCTTGCATGGAAGGAATCTATGGAAAAGCCGAGCGCAAGGGATATATCCGACAGAAGTCCCACGTTAAAGGCATATTGGGCGCAGTGGGACTCTTCCCATGTACAAGATGGCGTTCTGCGAAGAAAATGGGAAATGCCGGATGGAAAATCCTTTCACATGCAGCTTGTGGTTCCACGGTCCAAAGTGCAGGAAATTTTGCGGGAAATGCACGATGGAGTATCTGGTGGGCACTTGGGCATCAACAAAACCCTGGAAAAGGTACGGCAACGTTTTTATTGGCAGAGTGCAAGAAGCGACGTTGAGAGTTGGTGTCGAAAGTGTATTACTTGTGCTGCTAGTAAGGGACTCAAAGTCAAAACCAGGGGTAAAATGCACCAGTACAATGTGGGTGCTCCCTTTGAAAGGATCGCCGTCGACATCGCAGGACCGTTTCCAGAAACTGAAAGCGCTAATCGTTATATCCTGGTTATTGCCGATTACTTCAGCAAGTGGCCCGAGGCACTTGCGATCCCAAATCAAGAAGCGAAAACCGTTGTCGACCAGATAGTGGACCACTGGGTGTGCAGGTTCGGAGTGCCAATGGAATTACATTCCGACCAAGGAAGAAACTTCGAGTCGAAGATATTCCAGGAAGTATGCGCGGCAATCGGACTACAGAAGACACGGACCACACCCCTTCATCCACAATCAGATGGAATGGTAGAACGCTTCAACAAGACACTTAAAGAACATCTGTCCAAAGTAGTGGACGAGTATCAACGGGATTGGGATCGGCGAATACCTTTATTCCTCATAGCCTACCGAAACGCTATTCACAGTACAACTGGGTACACTCCATCTGAAGTTTTATTTGGACGAACTGCCAGGCTACCCAGTGAGCTTAAATTCGAAGTTCCCACTGAAGACCCAACATGCAAGGAGGACTTCGTGGTTGACCTTAGAGAAAGGATTAATGACATCCACCAGAGAACCAGAAGCAATATAAAAGTTGCAAGCGACCGCATAAGGACGAGATACGATGCGCGAGCAACGGCAACCGAGTTCAACGAGGGAGATCTGGTATGGCTCTTCAACCCACATCGTAAAAAGGGAAGATCGCCAAAGCTTCAGAAGGACTGGGAAGGTCCCTACCAAGTTGTAACGCGAATTAATGATGTCGTATTCCGAATCCAAAGAGGACCAAGAGCGAAGATGAAAGTTGTCCATGTTGATCGCCTACATCGCTACCACGGAAGCAATGATGACGTACTTGTTCGGGACGAACAAAACTAAGAGGGGGGCAATGTTATGTGGCGACAAGAAATAAAACAACTCGCAGGAGTCCCTGAATGCACCCATCGATTCACTCTACAAACGCACCCGCTCGATTCACTTAACGAACATACCCAACTGTCATTCCAGTCATCTGACAGCAGCTGTCATATTCGAAGTTCGAATTTCGATTTCCCTTCCTTGGAATTCAGCGGAGAAGTACCAATGGAAAATTATCAAAGGGGGTATGGAACGTACTAGAAAGTGTTTAATTTTGTATAAATACACGGGTGACAGGCTCGTATGAACAGTTATATTTTAAACGTTGACTTGTGAAAATCGGTTATAAAGTGAAAAGTGATTGAATTGAAATAAAGTGTTGAATTCTAAGTAGTAAAGTTGAATAACAGTGTGATTTGAATTTAAATAAGTTTTGTTTGATAAATAAAGTGTTTCATTGTGAAATCATAAAAGTGAAATCGAGTTTTATTCGACGAACCCCAGGCCGAAAAGATTACAATATGCTACCCTGCTATAAATATAAATTTGCATGCCTACAGAAAGTGGGTGGGATGTAAAAAATATAATAATTGAATACTTTTTGCTAGGAAGTTGCATAGATTTTGTACTGAAACCCCACCTTGGTAGCTAGAAAATTACTTTCTTAAAGCCACACTCTGAATAAAGGGGGAGGCATATTGCGAACATAAAACAAGAAAGTAGGTGAAAGAGTTCGTCTGTAACGAACTAGGTACTATATAGCCGACTCTATATACCCAGCAATACCAAATCTTGAAGCTCTTGGCCTGAATGCTGTCATTCGAGGTCAATTATGTGTATGGGCCAAGCCCTAAAAAGTGGGCATGGACTAAGAAGGAAATCATGTAAACTTATTTCGTTAGACCGTGAGAAAATGTGTTGAAAACGATCATAAAAACGAGCTTAAAACTTTGCATGGAACAAACTTAGAAAATACTAGTATCTGTGATATTTGTCATATAATATTTTTTCGATTAAGAGTGAACTTTCAGAGAAAGCAAGTTTTTAAAGTTATAAAACTGCAGAAGTGGGCATGTACGATAGTGTGGGCAGTTCAATTTCCGTCGTGTTAAAGGTTTTCAGCCGCAGTTTCTATACACAAAAATTTGAATTACTTTGTTTTAAAACCAAAACGCATTGTGTTTTCACCTTATTATGTAACTTAAATAGTAATTGTCAGCCTCTATCACACGTTCTTTTTAACTTCCTGGCTACGAATCGCATCAATCTCACTCTCTTTTGTAGCCAACCCTCAACGAGGTAAGACGTTCATCGAGCAATAAAGAAATTGTCTAAACACACTACGTGTGTTTTCACACTACGTGTGTTTTCATTTGATTTTTCCATTTTACAAACGATCTACGAGCACATACCCAGCACAAACCCCAAGTCGCCTACGGCGCCCCAAATATTGGTCCAATCGAACCGGATTAAACCACGCTTAATCCAGCATTCATCGAAGGAAAGAAGATATCCCTTTATCAAATTATCACCAATCAAAATCTTTTTTATCATCATTTTTATTTTCATTTTTATTTTTTCATTTCTTGATTTTTTCATTATTTGATTTATTATCATCAATCAATCATCCATCCACCTAATCGAGAAAAACCTACAAAAAGCCGTGTAGAACAAGAACAATTATTGAAGCAACAACTATTTTATTGCATTATAAGCACTAGTGATAAGCACTAGTCACCGATAAGCAGTCACTCATCAGCACCAGGCACTCATCAGCCCCAGCCGCTCATCAGCATCAGCTACTCATCCACCAGCAACTATCGCCATCCCCACAAAATCAGGACGACAACAGGTACGTGTAAAAGATCATACAGTGTTCAATGTACAGTTCAATTAAAAATTTAGATTGATAGAGCTAAAATTCATATTAAATTCGAATATTCGCATATCTTTAAAGCGTGCAAAGCTTACATGTTTAGTTCGTGCATAGGCGGTATCCACAAAAATCTGATTGTTCCGCGATTATTTGGCAAACCATGACTGACATGGTAAACTTTATTTTTTCACGCGGATTGCTTGGTTCAATTCTTCGCCGATTTTAGGGAAAAACCAACAAACTCATTTTCCATAAATTCGCTCAAAGCGCGTAGAATCGAACTTCAAGATTTATGGTCCGAAGTAAAGTTAGCGTATGCAAATTGTGTGCAGAATAAAGAGGAATCCCTTTCTCAAGATGACATAAGTGCGGTAAAATCAAAATATAAGCTTTCATCTGAGACTTATATGGCGTGTTTGGAATTTATCCTATCGAGTTCGGACTTAATTAGTTCGCACAGTGAGGCATCTAAATCAGTAAAAGGGCAAGAGAATAGTCATAAGAGTGATGTATCGCAGTCTCCAGTTTCGCAAAAGGAAAGTTTTGCACAAAACACGTTTTCCCTTCCTCTTTGTGATTGTGAAGTTTTTCATGGAGATTATTTGTCGTGGCCATCATTTAGAGACATGTTCTTAGCCGTGTATGCCAATCATAAGAGGATAAGTCCCGTGCAAAAACTATTTCATCTTCGGTCCAAGACACGAGGAAACCCGTTTAATATAGTCTCTAAATTTGCCTTAACGGACAATAACTTTGATCTCGCATGGGAAGCCCTCAAGACCCAGTATGAGAACAAATGAATCCTAGTGAACAGCTATCTCAAAATCCTTTTTAATCTTCCGAAGCTTTCATCTGAAGCGGACAAAGCACTGAAACCGCTTCACCAAAGTGTCATGGAATCGAAACAGATTCATGGGATTCATTTCTTACTTTTCTTGTTTCGAATCGGCTTCCAGAAATGGGAGCAAGAATGGGAGCTTAGAAAAATCCTCTGAGATTCCATCTTGGAAAGAGATGAGTAAGTTCTTAGAGTCTCGGTATAAAACACTTGAAGCAATAAATGACATTAGACATTCACCAGCATCTAAAGTTCCCAGTTCATCACACATTCCTGGTAGGCAAAAGGTCAATGCACACTACGTCAAACAAACCAAAGGAACGTGTGTAGTTTGTCATGGAACTCATTTGGTCATAAATGTTCAAATCTTTAGCGTTAACAAGGCTTTGGCTACAACGGCTAAGCTTCTATGCAACTTTTCACTTGCTTCATCCTCAAGTCCAATTACAATTTTGGCTCAGGCTCTGGTCGTCGACAATCCTCCCGGGCAGCTTCCGTCGCAGTCTGCGGAATACCTTGACCTGAAAGAGCTTTCGGGTTTCAGCTTGCTGATCCCCATTTTTATAAGTCTTCTCGAGTAGACCTTCTCATTGGTGTTGATCTGTATCCATATTATTTTAGAAGGCGTTCATCGAATTCTTCTAGGAAAACTAATCGCCCGAAATAACTTCTTCGGTTGGATAATATCTGGACCAGTTCCACAGGCTTATGCTTCTTCTTGCACAACGGTCGTTTCATATTTCAGTACCATCACTCTAGATGAAGAAATAAATCGCTTTTGGGAGTTAGGGGAGATAACCGATTCCATACCACGCTCAAATGAAGACGAGTATTGTGAAAAATTATTTTCTCAATCGACATATCAAGACTTAGGAGGACGATATGTTGTAAAAATTCCCTTCATAGCAGAGTTCCCCCAAGATGTTCATCTTGGACACTCACGTCAAATTAGTGAGAAGCACCTGAATCACCTTGAAAATCATCTCAAGAAAATTTCATCTCTGGAAGCCACTTATAATGATATACTACGGGAATATTACGAGGTAGGGCATATGAAACCTGTACAGCCAGAAGAGATTCTAGAAGGTTATAATGATTTGTCATAGTATATGCCACATCATACCGTCGTCAAGCCAGACAGCTCCACAACCCGAGTGCGAGTTGTCTCTAACGCCTCGAGCCCTTCACAAAATGGTAAAAGCTTAAATGATGTACTCTACACTGGGCCGGTCTTACAACAAGACTTAGTCATATTAATGCTTCGATGGCGAAAGTATAGATATGTCCTAAGCGCAGACATCGAAAAGATATATAGGCAGGTCTGCGTTCATACCGATCATACACCCTTTCAAAGAATTCTCTTTCGACTTTTGCCCAACCAGCCAATACAAGATTTTGAATTGCAAACCCTCATGTTTGGTGTAAAGTGTTCGCGATATCTCGCTATCCGTACACTGTTGAAGCTAGCTGACGACAAGCAAGAGAAGTATCCCCTAGGGAGGTCACTGCTGAGAAACAACTTTTACGTTGATGATTTGCTAGCGGGCTTTCATTCTCTCAATGAAGCCCTAGAATCACAAACCTAAGTAATTGCAATCCTTCGGTCAGCAGGATTTCCACTGAGAAAGTGGACCGCCAACAACAGTTTATTGGTGCAGGATATCTTCAAAGAACATGTTCTCAACGATAAATTATTAAATTTATATGATCAACGCTCTGTTAAGACTCTTGGCGTTTATTGGAACAGAGCAGACACGTTTAGTAATGAGAGCAGTTTGTAATGAGAGCAGCCACTGAGTAGACGTGCTTCTGATTCTGGCAACTTTTTCACCTTCTTTCTGATCGAAAACGCATTTGATTAGTACTTGTTTTGTTTTTCGAGGCTTAATAATTGTAAAACATTTTTTGCTACAAACATTTTATGCTGTGCTCTTCTCGGTGAAACTATTTTTAAACATTATTTAAAACGCGAAACTGCAGTAAAAGTGATATTCCTCCATTTCCCTCTCCCTTTATCTGGTGCTTTATATAATCTATTAATACCATCATGTAACACATACATATCAAAACTCACAATTCAATCCAGTGTCTCCATCAAATACATTCTTACAATAAAGTCATATACAAAACATATTTACTTACACGCATAATGTCTACACCAACTGCTCGTTTGAGAAATAGTGACCTAGCATCGGGTTCGCCCCAAAGCTCCGCCCAATCACAGTTTCCTCTCCCAAAAGCGACACAACAGAATACGGGCGAGAATGGCAAAAAAAAACACTGGGTCTGGATGAAAAAGTCCCTAAAACTTCTCAACTGGGCATGGCCGATGCAGATAAAAAGTGGATGGATGAACAATTTCGCCTACATAGCGAGCTCATTGTTTCCCTTTTATCCAAAAAAATGGAAGACTCCGAAAAAAAAAATCACGAAAGAACTTGGTCGCGAAATTAAAGTGCTCAAAGATAACATCAGTGATATTAACAATCGTGTGACTCAACTTGAAACGTCTCACTTTGATATCAGAATTGACCTCACTTCGCTTAGCACTGAAGTTAAAGGTCTTAACGAGCAAATCCATAACGTCACCTCCGATTGTAAACAATTTAACTCTCTTCTTGCTATTAAAACTACCAAATAGAAATGTTGAAATTTACGCAACATAGGTATCGGCAAGTTAAGAAGTGAACAAACAGTAAATGTTGACGGTGATACTCTCAACAAACAATTTGTTTCCTCACCACTGGTACCTTTGTCGGGCGCTGTAGCTCTTGATGCTTTAGAATCTATACCGTCCTTTGGAATCCAGTCGAACAGTCCGGTTTGTTTTGGTTTTCGAGCGGTGGATGGTGATGATATTGTTGAAAGCGTGCTTTCTGTAAGGTCAAATGCTGCTGGGCTTGATGAAATTCACCCCTCATTTCTAAAAATTATTTTACCAATCATCCTACCTCACATCAATTTCATTTTTAATACAACTCTGATGTCGGGTGAGTTTCCTAATTTATGGAAATTGGTCAAAATTGTCCCCATACCCAAAAACGCAAAAGGTGACGAGTTTAGGCCCATCTCAATCTTGTCTTTTTTGTCCAAAGTTTTTGAAAGAATCCAAAAACAAATCAATAGTTACCTGACGTCAAACAACATGCTTACTCCAAAGCAATCTGGCTTTCGGGAAAAACATAGTTGTGTAACAGCATTGTTGAGCGTTACTGAGGATATTAGGCAGGCGTTGGACAGGGATGAGATTACGTTTCTAGTTCTGCTCGACTTTTCCAAAGCTTTCGACACAGTCAATCATGTCAAACTATGCGAAGTACTTATGCAACAATTTAACTTTTCTTCTGACGCTGCCAAGCTACTTTTCTCCTACCTTACCAATAGAAAACAAGCTGTTCAAGTTGGAGACAAGTTGTCTAAATTTTTACCTAACGTTTCCGGTGTCCCTCAAGGTTCCATTGTTGCCCCTCTACTGTTTTCGATGTACGTTAATGAGCTTCCATCCATAGTTGAAAATTGCTCGTCTCACATGTATGCGAATGACGTGCAACTGTACTTCAGTTGCCCCCTTGGGCTCATCGAGCATGGTGCTACATGTATTAACGAAGATTTGGAGAAAATTGCACATTGGTCCAATTAAAATGGTCTTATTTTAAACCAAAAGAAATCTAAATGTCTGGTCATTTCAAGAAAAATGTTGGATCTTTCTTATTTCCCCACGATCGTGCTGAGCAATGCTCCAATTGAATATGTCGATACAGCAAAAAACCTTGGAGTGATTTTCAATCGTTACGTGACTTGGGACAACCATATTAATGGACTCGTCGGAAAAGTTTACGGTGTACTTCGTACACTGAGGGTAACTCAATCGATTACACCTGTAAAAACACGCTTACTACTTGCAAGGAGCTTGGTAATACCTATTTTGCTCTACGGGTGTGAAATTTTTTGCAACTGTAACTACGTAAGCAAGATGAAGTTAAATGTCGCCTTTAACAGCACTGTGCGCTATGTTTTTGGCTTGCGTAGGTACGACAGACTGTCTGGGTACTCCGTTCGTTTACTCGGTTTGCCACTCGAAAACTATCTTCAGCTTCGTAGTTTGACCCTACTCTCTGACATATTGCTTACACACCAGCCACAATACTGTTTCGATAGACTCACAATAGCATCCTCACGCAGGACCCGTCACTTAATTCTTCCTCGTTTCTCATCGCTAACCTCCGAACGCCAATTTTTTGTAAATGCCGCCCGTCTGTGGAACTCACTGCCTCGAAATATAACGGAATCTCAGAACGCAAGAAACATTAAAAAAGCTTTGAAGCTCCATTTTTCAATTTAAATATTCGATTTTCGATTTTGTTTTGTTTTAACTAATCTTGTTTTTAGTTAATTTTGCTCAAATGTATATACTTAAATAAATAAATAAATAGAGTGGCGCAACAGCTCGAGGTGAACCAGGGCCAACTTCTCAACAATGTATGCTGGTGTGTTAATTTCTTTTACATACAAAGGGACCTACAATTTTTTGCCGAATCCGAACGGCACTTTGAGAAGTTTTTCAAGACAAATGATACTCTCGGAGGGCTCGTCAGACCCTCGCGGAGGTGGGGACCGTGAAAAAGAACAAGTCTTTTTTTTTCAGGTGACGATGGCAGGATTCGAACCCAGGCCTCCGGCGTAGTAAGCACACACACTAACCACTACGCCACGGCACCCCCCCAAATGTATATACTTACATATATGTAAAATATTATTCAGGATTATATTTTTTACTATTATTCTTATTTCTTTTGTTTTTCCTCTTCTTTTTTTATCTCTCCTCTTACTTATTTTATTTTATACTGCTCTTTATTGTAAAAATAGCTTAAGACTATTTCACAAGATATCTTACACAAGGTATCTTACAGTTTTAAGCATTAATGAATTAAAAATAAATTAAATGAAATGAAATGAAAAGCCGATACGTTCCACTTTAAAATCAATCCGCTCTATTTCTCTGAAACAACCACAAAGCGAGAAGAATTTTCTCAAGTAGCAAAGCTCTTTGATCCAGCTGGTTAATGCTCCTGTCGTCATTAAGGCCAAAATTCCCTTGCAGACCATCTGGAAGGAGAAGACTGAATGGAACGAAATACTGACGACTTCATCCTAAGCGGCATGGAAGGGTTTTACGGAAACCTTCATGGATGTTGAAAAATTTAGATTTCCTCGATGGATCGGAACAACTTCACAGTGCGTAAGTCAAATTCAGGGTTTTTGTGACGCCTCTGAACGAGCATATGCAGCTGCCGTTTATGTCCTTGTCAACGACAGCTCTTCAGGTGTTACCCCTCACCAAAAAAGTTGCTCCCGTTCAATCAGTTACGCTACCGCGACTGGAGCTCTGCAGTGCAGTTTTGTTGGCCAAATTGATATCAAAAATCCTTCTTAGTTTGAGTCCGACAATCCTTCTGTACATCTGTGGTCGGATTGATCTATTGTTTTAGCTTGGCTTTCCAAACCATCATTTACATGGCGAGTCTTTATTGCTAATCGCACTAGCGAAATCCGAAGCAAAGTTCGAGATGTTGAATGGAAGCGCTCCGAAGACAATCCAGCTGCTCTCGCCACTAGAGGAATGGCTCCTGGTGAACTTCTCGATAAGGAGCTTTGGTGGCATGGACCGAAATGGCTCTGTTGTCCGGAAAACCTTTGGCCTTCAAGCATTCCCCCATCTTTCGATGAAGCTGACCTTGAGTCAAAACCTCTCAAATCTTGTCTATGTCAATGCTATCAAGTGTAAGATACTCTCACACACTTTTCATGCTTGGGTCGCGCTCTTCGAGTCATATCCTAAATTTTCAGATTTTTTCACTCATCCTTGCGCTCGCGGTTTGCATCCCAGTATTCTTATCGAACTCACGATATTACGAGGGAAGAAATTATTTTCACAAAGGAGAGACTTATAGTCATATCCCAAAAATTATATTTTTCCTCGGAATACACCCAGCTTCAAAGCAACCAAATGCTCCGCCGAACAAGCAAACTTCTTACGCTCAATCCTCAATCCTTTTTACCCCCCGCGTGGCAGGCGCCTTGTCGAGTGCGTCATCTTCTATGACGCCGGTGTGGGGGCTTAAGTTGCGGATTTTCAGCCGGCGTGGGTCGGCTGAGGAGCGACGAACTAAGTCCTGCCAAACCTGACTCCAGTGGTGGTGTGAGCATATTGTAAACCGTGCCGAAGGATGCAAGGCTGGGGGTTAAACCAGCCTCTAACGAGCTCTCTCAGGTGCCTAGGCGAAGACCTGCAGATAAACCATAGCCTTACCCCGGTATGGCGGCTCTGCCGGGGTGGACCACCCTTTCCGGCCATTCTCGTGGGACCAAAATATCCGAACTAACTAAAACAAATAAAGATGAGGGGGAGGGCACGCTATGTGCCAAAAACACGGACGACACCATACCGGTGGTTCCGTGCGATCCAAACGTGGTACTACCAGCCAGTTTGATCGAAACTGAGGATATCTCAATGGAAAGGGAGGAAGAGCTACTCGCTGAACACTCCGATGATTCCGAAGAGAAATCCGGCCAAAAAAAGGAGACCAAGCACGGGAGCAAGGCCAGAAGGACCACTCCCGGCCTGAAGAGAAAGAGGCGGTTTAAGAAGGCCAAGCATATTTATGGCATCTTAACAGCTAAAGAAAAATCTTCCCTCACTCAGAAGGAACTATCTTCCCTTGAGTGGGCCCGGGAGACCATAGCTAACGACGTTGCCACGAGGCCTACGCTCAGTTAAAGGTACGGGTGGGTTCAGTTAAAGGTACGGGTGGTAAATCGGGAAAATCTGGAAGGCCGAGGGACGATGCCGCTACTAGGACATCCCTCGGAACCAACAGAAAGCCTGTTACCGGAAGAGGAACTGCAACCCAAGGACCCAGTGACAAACCGGGCCCAAGCGGGTTGCAGAAAGGCAATGCCGGAAGGCATAGAAGAGAAGCGTTCGCCTCGAAGAGAACACGATCTTCTGAGGACACTTCAAGGACGCCGAAGAAGGCGAAATGGGGCGCCACCACAGTGGGAAGTCCCAGCAAGCCAAGTACGAGCCGGGCGGGCCAGTATAGCGAGGTGACAAGGAATCCACTGCAGCTTGCTGTAGTAGACTCCAAGAAACCAAGCGGGCAGTACAGTGTGGCAGGAAGATTGAGCAAGCCCTCGGGGCAGCTATCATCAGCCACATTCTGAAAAACACGGGTACTAGTGCCCCGACCTACGGCAGAATGAAATGGTCTAAAGGCATTACGTACATCGACTGCAAGGACCAAGCTTCAAATGACTTTGCCAAGACAGTAGTGGAAGGACTACAGCTTTGGGATGGTGCGGAACTTAAAGCCGTTCCAATAGACCAGGTTCCAAACAGGGCAAAGGGTAGGCTGACTATTCCGGAGATGGGAATAGTTAAAGGTGACATCCTCCGCGTGCTGCAAGCACAAAACCCCCAGCTTCCGATGCAGGATTGGGAAATTATAAGCGAGGAAGAGCCGAGAAATGGTTTCAGGGGCTATATTGTCGCCTTCGGCGACCTGCCCGGGAACCTAAAGGCGGAAAAACAGCTTCTGTTGTCCTTTGCAGCTAGCGAGGTAACCCTCAAGCTGATTAAGCGGACTGCGGAAGCAACGAAGGCGACGGACACTGCGTTGGAGGTGGAGAACAATGATGAAGGTGATCCAAATGAACCTCCATCACAGAAGGGTGCCACAACCAACCTGAGGCTGTTCCTCGAGAGGGAACAGCTGGACCTAGCCCTAATCCAAGAACCCTGGATTGACAAAAAGAACAGGGTTTTAGGATTAGGGTCGAAAAATTTCTCACTGTTTAATGTAAAAAATAAAGGTAAGGCGAGAACCTGTATTGTAGCAAATAAGAACGTTCATGTATTAATGTTATCTCATTTCTGCACAGGTGACCTAACGGTGGTGGAGGTTAGAGGGACGGACGAGAACTACACGGTAGCGTCGGTCTACATGCCATTTGACGACGGTACCTCGGTCCCCCCGGAATCTCTGAAGACGCTAGTGACAGCGTCCGAACAAGGTAAGAAGAACTTAGTCTTAAGCTGTGATGTCAATGCCCATCATACGATCTGGGGAAGCTCAGACATTAACGCCAGAGGCGAGGTTCTGTTTGATTTTGTCCTTAGCTCCAACCTTCTAGTATGTAACAGGGGAAATGATCCCACCTTCATTACAGCGAATAGGAGGGAAGTCTTGGACGTGACTTTCGTGTCTCAGAACAGCTCTGTTCAAGTAACGAACTGGAGAGTATCTAAGCAGGCATCACTATCAGATCACTGCTGGATACTCTTTGAGATACAGGTAGGCTCGCAGGCTAGGAAAGTTTTCAAAAACCCAAAAAGAGCAAACTGGGTGAAGTTCAACAAAGAACTGCGGAGGACTATCTCCCCCTGCCCAGACAGAGATCTTACTACCGCGCATGAGATCGACGATACAGTCGAATACATCACCGGGATGATCTCCAGCTCTTTCGAAAAATCCTGCCCAAACAGCAATACAGGAGGGAAACAACGCCCTCCCTGGTGGAACTCCAAGATCGCGGAGCTCATCAAGAGCTCAAGATCCAGATGGAACCTTGCAAAAGAGGGGCTCATCGAATGGACGACCTATAGGGAGAGCGTTAGAATCCTGAAAAAGGAGATCAGATTCACCAAGAGGAGCTCATGGAAGAATTTCTGCGAATCAATCGAAACAACAACTGAAGCGTCCCGACTGAGAAAAGTCTTATCCAAAGCGCCTATACCGCTATCTTCACTCAGGAAGACTGAGGGCGATTGGACCTCGACACACAAGGAAACGCTGGATTTACTGGCGGAAACTCACTTCCCAGGGTGCTTCGATACCTATGAGGATTACGCTACAGTAGCGCAAGGCTCGCGGAAAAAGATGAAGGACGAAAAGATCAGGGCTATAACCGATGTAAAAAGGCTGGCCTGGGCGATCAACTCCTTCGATCCCTTTAAAGCACCAGGGATGGATAACATCCGACCAATAATGCTCCAAAAAGCAGGGGAAACTATCATTCCATGGTTGAGTAACGTATACAAGTCCTGCCTAAAGCTGTGCTATATTCCCAAAGCTTGGAGAGAAGTCCGAGTGATATTCATCCCCAAAGCAGGGAAGGCAAACCACTCTACGGCAAAGGACTATCGACCCATAAGCCTGTCCTCATTTATGCTCAAGACGTTGGAACGGCTTATTGACGTGTATGTGCGAGAGCTGATTGGTGATAACTATTTATCAAAATCACAGCACGCGTACATGAGAAGCAGATCGGTTGACACTGCACTACATAGAGTAGTAACAGTAGTGGAAAAATCCCTGGAACACAAGGAGTACACTTTGGGTGCCTTTCTAGACATAGAGGGGGCGCTTAATAACATTGAGGCAGACGCGATATTGCGCAGCTTGAGAAACGCCCACCTAGATAGCAGTCTATGCGACTGGATCGGGTTCATGTTAAGCACACGAAAGATAAACTGCTACCTAGGCGAAGTATGCAGCAGACGAAACGTCAGCAGAGGAACACCGCAGGGAGGTGTCCTATCTCCGCTTATATGGACCCTGGTAATGGACGAATTGCTGAAAACCCTGGAGAGGGAAGGCTTCACTGTGAGCGCATACGCAGACGATGTAGCAATCCTGATCCCAGGTAAACTCCCACCAATCCTCAGTGACCGACTCAGCTACGCACTTCGCATTGTTGAAAAATGGGTAGAGGGTCGAGGACTGGGAATTAACCCCTCTAAGACGGAAGTTGTGTTGTTTACAAGGAAAAGGGCAGTTCCATCCTTCAGCAACCCGAGAATGGGGGGAGTGGAGTTACCGTTATCCAGATCGGTAAGATACCTGGGCGTCATATTAGACTCCAAACTCAACTGGAGGGATAATATAGAAGATCGTGTCAAGCGGGCATACGTGGCACTATACGCCTGCCGCAGAACGTTCGGAAGCATGTGGGGACTGCAACCAAACATGGTACACTGGATGTATATAACGGTTGTAAGACCCATCTTAACTTACGGTGCAGTTGTATGGTGGAAGGCTACGGAAAGAAAGTGTCATCTCTCTAGCCTCACCAAAGTTCAAAGGGCAGCCTGCATGGGTATAACAGGGTCCCTGAGGACCACACCCACCGCGGCACTGGAGGTACTACTCAACTCCACCCCCTTGGACATATACTGCAGCAGCAAGGCAGCTAAAACAGCTGTTCGCCTAAGGGAATCCGGACTGTGGTCCTCAAGATCTTATGGACACGCCTCTGTGGAAACTCAATGGGCTGCCTCCACAAACACCCCAGTCACAGATTACCTACCTATGACATTCGCCTTCAACAGGAGATTCGCTACCAGAATACCTGAAAGAGGTGAATGGGAAGATAAGACCATTACAGGAGACGACGAGATCGCCGTATATACCGACGGCTCTAAGATGGACGTCGGAACCGGTGCGGGCATTTTCTGTGGAGATTTGGGTCTAGGTAAATCTTTCCGAATCAATGACGACTGCAGCATTTTTCAGGCGGAGCTGGCAGCCATAATCGAAGCTGCCTCCGAGCTGAAGAAATACGGCCCCGCAAACAAGACCATCACCATATACTCTGATAGCCAAGCGGCAATTAAAGCCTTGGAATCAGACGTGGTAAAGTCAAGGACTGTGAAACTATGCAGGGAAATTCTGGACGAGTTATCACTTGGCAACACTGTAACTGTGTGTTGGGTGCCAGGTCACACCGATATATCGGGAAACGAAGAAGCGGACAAGCTTGCGAGATTTGGGTCTGGAATGAATGCATCTCTAGCCCTCAAATCCATAAGAGTCCCGCTGAGTTCGATAGCACGTAGGTTAGAAACTGAATCCTTGAGTAGAACCAATCTACGTTGGACAGAACTTGATACGTGCAGACACACAAGGGAGCTATGGCCAGCGGTAAACAAAACAATCCGTAGTATCCTCGGCAGCTACTTCTTCAACGAGCTCGAAGATCTAAATAATGTAGATCTAAAGGACCTCCTAAGATTTGTATACAAATCCGGATGGGTCCAAGAGGGCGGAACTCTGAGCTTCTAACAGCGGTCTATTTCTGTTTTCGTTCCAGGTATTAAGAAGGTTCCCAATGGACACAATGGACCCAACTGCTGGTCTAAGTGAAGCCGTGACTATTGTCAAAAGGGCATCCATCAACCTAACCTAACCTAACCTACGCTCAATCCTATTCTTGACGATAAGGAAATTATTCGCATAAATAGGTGTCTTGCCAATTCAAATCTTTTATGCTCCGAGCGATATCCAATAATTTTGCAATACACCTTACCGTATGCAAGACTTCTCGTGGATTTTGTCCATCGGATATCGCTACATGGAGGAAACCAGCTCATGCTTAGTCTTATCCGCCAGGAATTTTGAATCCCCAAGCTGAAGAATTTGATTCGAACGAATGTCAACCACTGTAAAGTTTGTGTGATACACAAGAAGCAATTGAGTTCACAATTAATGGCCGCACTTCCGCCAGCAAGGGCTGATTTCTCTAAACCCATTTCGAAAACTGGTATGGACTTCTCCGGTCCTTTCGATATTAAGACGTATATAGGACGGGGCTGCCGATTTACCAAGGGATATGTTTTTGTTTTTGTGTGTTTTAGCACCAAGGCTATTCATCTCGAAGGCACCACCGAACTATCAACAGCAGCTTTTCTCGCTGCCTTTCACCGATTCATTTTTCGCATTTTTGGCCTACCCCAAGACGTTTATTCCGATAACGGGATAAATTTTGTCGGCTCTGATCGAGTTAAAAAAGAAGCGTTCAAAAAATCTCTGCAGGAGACTGTATCAAGTGTCTCTAAATCTCACAGTCCAAATCTATCTTGGCATTTTATTCCTCCTGGGGCCCCCCATATGGGTGGACTCTGGGAAGCCGGGATCAAAAGCTTTAAGACCCACTAAAGAAAAGTAGCGACAGGTTCCCCTTACACTTTCGAGGAGTTTTCGACTCTGCTCTGTCGGATAGAGGCCTGTTTGAATTCGAGGTCAATCTCTGCGATATCCGAAAATCCGAATGATCCTTTGCTTCTCACACCGGGTCATTTTCTGATAGGGGGTCTTCTTATGGCTCTACCAGAACCGGTTCCGCACCAAGTTTCAATTTCACTCGCGAACCGATGGTGTCTGTCTGAACATTTTGGTGTCTGTACTATATCCCGTCCTAATTTTTGGTTAAAAAAAAGTATTTTTTAAGAAAAGTGATGCTTTTAGTTAAAAAGAGGAGCTCAGTGCAAAAAAAACACGTAACATATATATTTTTCATCCCGCCCAATTGTTTGAAGGCGTGGCAATTTCATTTAAGGTAATTTATTAATGTCTCAATTTATTAATTGCCTTCCTATGATTTATATGGGGAGCTCGTTACTGGAACGCTAAGGGGGCTCGAATTAAGAACAGAGAGGCTCGGTACTGGCTCATGTCTCATTTTCTAAATTTATTAAATCCAAGGCATTCTTTCTTAAAAATTTATTAATTATTTCAAATAGTAATACGTCAAGCATTATTAAAAGAATAAACCTGTTTCCGTATATCTAAGTTATAAATTTTGGAAGAGCAACGAAGTCAATACTTTCCTTAAGGGAGCTCATTACTGGGGGTTTTCCCCTGTGTTGTGGGCGATCTTGCCTTGTTTTCGTTTGCGCAACCTGTGCGTATGATTTCGGTCCGACCAGTGGCGGTTTCTCCGCTGCACTTGAACTGGCGCCGCCCTTTTGTGGAGCTTTTACGCCTTCTTTCGACGCCTCCTTTGCCAATCTCGCACTTTTGATCGGCTTTGGCGTCTTTGGAGTCTTTGGCTTAGGAGTTTCAGCAGTTTTTGGACGTCCAGGGCTTGAATTCTGACGAGTATTTTTCTTAAGAGGTTCTCGTCCCTTTTGCAGCTCTATGGCTACTTCGCATCCTCGTTAGTTTGCGGGGTGATTCGCGTTGCAATTGGCGCATACTGCTGGAGCCTTCATATCAACTTTGCACTCTGTTGAGAGGTGCTTTCCGGCACATTTCACGCAACGTGGTTCTTTTTGGCATTAGGCACGTGTGTGCCTGAATTCTTAGCATCGCTTACATTGTGGTATCAGTCTATTGCCCTTTCGCATGGGTTCGATTTTAACCTTAATGTTAAGCATAATTTTTATCTTATAATTATCGTTTATGCTCTCAGTTCTTTCATCACAGTGTATCCTTCTCCTTCCGTGCGTTGATTTTCCTTTTTAATGATATTGACGGCATCAATAATTTTAAGGCCTTTAGTTTTTACGTCTTCTACAACGTCTTCTTTTGTGCATGATGGGTGGAGCCCCCTTACAATGACTCGCAGTGGTTTCTCGCCCTTATTTTGATAAGTAAACCACTCGATTCTTTCTGCATTCAATCTAAGAGAAAGCGTGCGATAGGACTCGGCGTTGTCAGCATTTTCTTTCCACACGTTATTTCGGTGCGAGGTAAGCTTATAGTTTTCTGTTCTCACAGTGTTTGCAAGAAGGTTGCGCAATCTCCCGAATTCTGCTATCCCGACGATGTTTATTGCGGAAAGTGGACGAATTTTCACTTCTGGTTTAGCTTTGTTTGAGCCAGAGAACTTATTTTCTTTTTGTATTACTTCGGTACAGGAATTCGCCTTACGCTTCTTGCTAGACATTTTCTTTAAAAGTGAATCGGTTTCACTGTCAAGTTCGTCCTTGTCCGTAAATTATTCGACTGCTGGTCGGTTCGGTGTTTCACACTCTTTCGTGACCTCACAGTCTTTTCTTACACGAGAATTTTCAATATCCTCGTTTTCTATTCGCAGAGAGTCAACTTCCATTTTAAGATCGTGGAAGAGTCGCTGTATTTCAGTAAGCTTAGCTGGGAGTTCATTGTTCTCCTTTTCTAAGCTCTGAATTTTCGCTGAGTCCTGGTTTACCAGAGGACTGCTTATTCCGGATATGTTCGATCTAGGTTTTGGTGATCGATTTAGTTTTGTCCTTTTCTCAAAAGGATTTTTAAGCAATAAAAGGCTCTCCCCACAATCCGTAGAGCCTGCCTCCGAAGAGGGTGGATTTTCCAGCATAGCTGGAATACCACCTGGGGTAATCCAATCTTTCGTTTCATTCATTGCCATTTTTTTTAGCTAGTCGTTTTTATGAGAAATAGGTAAGTCACTTCTATTTTCATTTTTAAATACAGCCGCCCCTTTGAAGACAGACACCGACCAGTGAGCCGCAGAATGTGTGACAGACGCTTCTGGATTTTAATTTAACCTTCAGATTCATCTATAAGCTTAAACCTTACTGCCAAAAGTTGCCCCATATGTAACAGCAACGACAGCATCCGTTGAAGCATTAAAGAGTACTTCTTCCGGTGGATTTTAGTCGGCTCTTACGAAAGGCATACCTACCTTAAGGCTATTCTAACCCCGACCTTGCAGGGGGGTTAGAATAGATAAGATTACACCATAATAAAAAAAAATATTCACAACGCAGCCTCTTCATCATAGTTTTAGGAAAATAGATTCATGAGCTGTTATTAATCATATATTGCATAAACTGACCGACATTTCTACACCTCAAACAGGTGTCGAAACAATGCTGCACCTCCAACCTCTGGCTTTTCACAAGAAATGTGGCGACAAAGGCAGCATTGAGACTAAGAGAAAACAACCTCTGGAAGCCACAATATCTAGAACACTCGTGCATACTAAACATCTTATCAATCAAAGTGGGTTTGTAACCCGTACAGGTTATACAAACCTTAATTTGATTTCGATAAAAGATTCAAAGTCACTATACCAAGTAGACAAGACCAAGAAGAGACAAAAATTGACCCAAAGGTATTGGTATCCATACCGATAGATCGAAAACAGAATATCGAACAGGCTCAGGAGTCCCTTCGGAAACACTGCACATTAACCAGCCATAACGACCTAATGGCTACTGCAGTGTTTCTCCAGCTGATATGTATGTGGTTAAGAGATCTGCACATTCTGGCAATGGAAATTACCGTATGTGTTGACCGTCAAGCGGCACTAAAAGCCTTGGACTCCAACCTCGAGTACTCCAAGTGCGTCAAGGACAACCTCATGGCATTCAGAGAATTGAGCCTTCACGCAGTTCTACTCTGCTAGGTCCCTGGACACATTGGCGTTGCCGGAAATAAAATCGCGGACGAACTGGCCAAGAAAAGCTCTGATGTGGACATAGCGTTGGTTGGCCGACGGGTATATCCTCCATTCAACACAGCCAAAAGTTTTATAGATCAAGACACGGCCAAGAAGAAGAAATAGAGCTCTTTAAAATACTTCCTCTGCAACTGTCCAGCTCTCGAAGAACGATGTCTAGCCTTTTTAGGAGTCAGGTTCCTTGAAAGCTTGGACGGCCTGGCAGCAATTTAACTACTTGACCTAAAAAGATTTTTTCAAAAATCTGGCTGGTTCAGTTAGGTAGACTCTTACCATGTTTACCTAACCTTATTCCTTTAAAATTGGTTTCATCGGAAAATGAGACACATTATGCTCCGTGTATTTCCTGCCCTAGGAATGCGCTTAATAAACTATGTAGGTAAAATAATTTCATTTGACTTATAGCAAACAAGCTGTACAAAAATTAATAAAATCGAATAGTCGATTTAATTTTCTCAACTGATGCTGTTAGTACTGTTGTCTGCAAATCTCTTGCAATATTACCTAAACAGTGTAAGCAGATCTAAATGGAAGGAAACACTGCAACTTTATCAAATAACTATATGGAACAACTTTATTGAACGGGTTAAGGATAACGACTGACTGTAATATAAGAATATACCAGTGCACAAAAAACACAAGTTTCACCTCGCTCTAACATCGCAGCACATACTAGTTTAATTACAGCATCACTTACCAAACCACTTTACACCTTCTCGATGCAAAAGGCCAAGTTCTTCGGTAATATTTCGGAGCTGATGCGTCGGTAACGGCTTCGTTAAAATATCAGCTTACAGATCTGTGGTCCTGACGTATTTTATGGTAACTTCCTTCTTCTACCTTTTGTCTTATGAAGTGGTGCTTCACGTCAAAATATTTGACACGCTTGCTTTCGATGTTGCTTGCCAGCTTAATTCAGCTCTGGTTGTCTTCCAAAATTGGCATAGTTTCCACTTCAATTAGTAAGTCTGCTAGTAAGGCCCGCAACCATACTCCTTCTTGCACTGCCAGGGGTAAGGCCACGTATTCAGCTTCGGT